>JACVVK020000149.1:127500-142500 GCA_018292915.2 Batillaria attramentaria
CATATACATATATGTATATTTAAATCCCTGTTTTAGAACACCGTCATTACTTTGCTGTGTGTAGACACATGCATTTCGTTTAAAGCCCGTATGTTCCTAACGCTGCTGAGATGAAAAACTGCCATGTTCAAGGCTCTAAGGTTGTATGGGAGGCATACGTATATAGACTTTAAGCAACAGCAAACTTTCAGGAAAGGTACATCTGCGGCATGCAAAGTATAATTGTTGAAGGCAATTAGATCATGATGTCTGGTTCATGAGATTAGGGCGGTTGGTGTCTAGTGGTTAAGACACTTGTCACGAATGCGAATGGTGGGAGGTTTGAGTCCCACTCGGGGCAAAGAATTTTTCCCTCTCCTATGTGACACCGTTCATTCGGGCCGATCGTCGGGGGTTCTCTCCGGGTACTCCGGCTTCCTCCCCCTCTGCTTTGGAAATGTTCAGCCCACCAAATGTGAAAAATAAATGCAATTCTAAATTCCGAAATTTAAATAGCAAAGCTGACCTTTCGCACCACGTGATTGTAATGTGTTTATGTCCAGTGTGTGAGAGAATGCGTGTGATTCACGTGATCGTGTGTGTTGGGTTCAGTTCGTGGCGCTTTGAGCCAATTCAGGAAATTGGGTAAAGCCGCCTGTGTAATACTCATTATTATTATTATTATTATTAGTTCTTATAAATGAGGAATGTCCAAATTTCCAGTCTGCAGTCAGCTTTGCAGGAGAAGGAGACGAGTTCCAGCAGCCTAGAGCAAAGCCTGCAGCAGAAAGACGAGGAAATCAGAGATATGACGGAGGAAAGAGATAAAGTGAGTAGTCTGTGGCTGCTGGTCAAGGATTCATGCGGTCATTGTGTGTATGTGTGTGCTGGCAGATGGATCAGAAGGTGGGTGGGTGCATCGTGTGTGTTGGCAAGCCTGAACACACAGGCATTTATGATAGGGATGTTTGGATGGTGTAAGAGAGGTGGTCATTTTCTGTAAGGCAAAAAGACAAGAAAAAGCGAGACGTTTTTAGGATATCTTTGCTTAAAAATTTCCCTCCCCACAAAGTGTGTTTCTTCTTCTGAGGCTGCATAAAATCATTACCAGATTGCACACATTTTGGTCTAATTCTAAAAAATTTTCCTCCAAACAAAGCGTTTCCTCCTCTGAAACACTTAAATCATGACAAAATGCACCAAATTTCACACACACAAAAAAGTAAAACTCTTGGGAGCATGGCCCTGGACAGCCCTAGCGTAATGCGTCTGCAACACACACAGTAAATGCTACGCACATTTCCCCCTTTTGGATCATGGACCAGTTTAACTTGTCGGCATCCAGTTGAGATTTGGCCTCATGACCTGAGCATGAGAAGTCCAAACACTCTACTACTTGTAGCTTGCTTATTTCTAGCATCCTTCAGCATCAGCTCTACTGCGCAAAGTGCATCCCATCGCCTAACACGAATGGTCTTGACTTAGCACTCTTGGTTTGTTGTGCAGCTTCAGAAGCGACTAGATGACCTTCAGGCCTCGGCTGGTGACAGCCAGTCAACCGTGGCCCGCCTGCAGCAAGAGATTGTCGGGCTCGAGGAAGAAAAACGGAACTTGCGTAACACGCTGAGCTCGGAGCAGGACAAACGGCAGCAGCTTACTGACAACCTTACAAAGGTGTGTTTTTTGGTTTTTGCTTGATCTGAGAGAAGTTGTAAAGTTCTTAGCATTCTTCAATTTTCAGCAGCTGCGGGCAGAATCAAATTACAAAACAGAAAGAATAGAAATAACAGACACCCACACATGTTGAGGAACATTAAAATTTACGTTGAAGAAAAACTAAAGCTAGGAGAAAATGCGTGACTTGCAGTGGTACAAAAAGGGCCTACACGCCATGGATTTTATAGGTGCTTACACCCTTTTATCGAGCTGACAGTAGATTTGCTTGTGGTAACAGCAAAACGTTTTCTCACTCCAGGCGCAAGAGAAGCTGGAGCAGGCACAGAGGTCGGCGCAAGAAAAACACGCAGAGGTTCTTAGCTTGCAGTCATCTCTGGATGAGAAAGAGGCAGAGCTCAGTCAGGCAGAGGAGAGGGCACAGCAGCAGACGGCAACCATCGCTCAGTTACAGGAAGATCTAGATTCGGTAAGAGATGCCCCTTTTTTCACTCAGTGTGTAACAAAGTGAGGCCTGTGTACCCTCCAGTGTGTGTGTGTGTGTGTGTGTGTGTGTGTGTGTGTGTGTGTGTGTGTGTGTGTGTGTGTGTGTGCGAGGATTTCCTGATCCCTATATCTCCTAGGAGCCCATGCCCTGACCACCCCCTGCCCACTATATGATAAGACTTGTTAAGAAGAACAAGCCACAGCACACCAGTAGGAGCCACTTCAAGCCACTATTATGCAAGGTGTTGGGCAGTCTCCTCTAGGCCCAAGACCTCTGCAGATTGCATAACAGTGGCTTGAAGTGGCTGATAATGACCTGAAGATTTCAAGTAAAACTGCGAGTTTTGCATGGATTTTAAGAGTTATCCACCCTTACCACATATAACAAACCCCACAAATACATTCTTCTCAGAAAATGTTCATAATCATTTTGTTCTTTTCTCAATTGGTAAATGCATGGTAGTTGTAGAGTATCATTTCCCTTGAAAAGATTGCATGTAACTTTTTCCCCCCTTGAAATGTCACCCAGACCAGAGTTTCACTGGAGGAGAAGTCGACGACCCTGGAAAATCTGCAGAAAAGCTTGAGTGAGTCTCGCTCTGAGTCCCACCAACAGATGAGCCAGAAGGATCAACAGTTAACACAACTCCGGCTGGACCTGGAGAAGGTTTGTGGAAGCTGTTGGCACGGATATTTGTTGTTTCACGTTGCTGTGGTGTTTGCTGCTGATGTTGTTTGTGTGATTTGCTTTTCTCAAAATGCAGTTACTTTTTTTTTAACTACTTTATTGTCCCTTTTGGGAAATTCGAGCTCGTCGCTGTGCTATTTTTCAATTTTGCTGGGGGAGGAAAGCCATCTAATCCGGAGAGAAACCCCCGATGAGCAGCCCGGTAGCCAGGAAAAACCGGTATCACATATCACAAGCTCGACCTGGGGTTGAGCTCACACTTCGTCACCATGACATTGGTGACGGCCATTCAGTAGCACAGCGGCAAAGTCCAACGCGCTACCTATTAGACCACCATTCACCCATAACTAATTCCATCGACACTGTGTTGTTCAGAAATTCCATGTCCTTTTGTAACAAGATATTTGTTATATTTGTCATCCACGTCTACTTACTTATTTACGTACTTTTGTGTGTTTGTCCCCTCAGACTCAGGCATTAGTGGAGACGAAAGAGAGTCAGCTGGGTGACCTTCATCGGCAGATGGCTGATCTCAACAAACAGTTTGAGGATGAGGTCAGTGGCATCCGTCATCGTTGAATTTTGGTATCAAAATATGGATCTCTTTCAACACATGCTTCATTCATGGTGTTCCTGTTGACCCTGGTTTTCTTCTCTTTTTTCTCTTTATGCTGTCTTGTTTGGTCATACCGGTATGTTCATTTAAAACTTAGAGTTTACTTGAAATGAACAAACTACTGGTTATGCACTGCTTGTGGTTTGAATGAGTTGTTTGCTTGTTGGTTGTGGTGGTGGTGGTGAAAGTATTCAAAGAGGACACGTACGATGTGTATGATGAGAAAAACATGATGCCATTCAAGACACTTGCAAAACTCATAGCCTTCCATGGACCACCATTGCTCAACTTCGAATTCACAGCAACATGATCAGATATACCACGAAGGTACCAGGCATTCTTATGCAATTCATTCCTATCACATGACAACCGATTTGTGTACAAAGAAAAACCAAGGTTGACAAGCGCCACAATTTCTTAAGGGTAACATTGCTGACTCTATAGTAACAGTGTCTTTGAAGTTGTTCATTACACTGTAGGACTACTTCCAAAAAACAAACAAAAAAAAAAATTAAATATCTCTATAACAGAGTCGAGCCAGTGATGACCTGCGGGGCCAGCTGAGAGAGAAGGAAGCCCAGCTTGAAGGGGAGATCAGGAAGTGTCGTCAGAAGTAGGTACACTTTTCAGTTATGTGTTATGGCTGTAATTTTTCCTTCGGTTTAGCAATATTGTGATGGTCTAGAAAGTTTGTTGTAACTGTCGGATTGCATACGATTCTTTTTTCTTACTTTGTTTGTGATAATGTCAGACGTGCCATGAGTATTCTTGCCCAGTTTGGTATTGGTTGACAGTTGGGGTTTTTTTTGTTTTTTTTTTAATTCTGTTTTTGTCGTTTTTTTACATGACTGGACAATATACTTATGTAACATATGTGTATACTTATATTGGTAAGTTATCCATGTAGGTAAGGTAATTCTAAATCTAAGAAAAAAGGATGAATCCACAATAAAGTACACAAATACATATATTCGCACACGCACATGGTTGACAATTTATCTTCGTACATTTGCAGAATTTCAGAACGTGTGCCGCGATTTGATTTTAAAAAAAAAAAATTGATTCTGTTCTTAGACCACTGCGTGTTTTGTTTCATTAGCCCATAACATGTTTCTTGACTTCAGTGAGGAGAAACTTGCAGACACTGAGCAGAGTCTGGCTGCCACAAAAGAGGAACTCTCCAGGCTGGAATCAGAGAGAACTCAGCTGTATGCAAAGGTTTGTCATCCTTGTTTTCAAATTACAGTCTGTTCAAAAATTGTTCAGAACTTTCCCCATATGGTTGACCTCAACTTTAAGTATCATGTTTAGTTTTATTAACAACCCACAAAATATAGGGCAGCGTCTTTTGTCAATCGCAAGCATTGTTAGAGTTTAGTGATCTCAACTCTTGTTCACAGCAGACGGCACTTTTTAAGTACGGGCACTAGGAGGAAGCCATTGAAATCATATTTGCATTTCCTTTAAAAAAAATGAATGAACTGATTTCAAAACCAAAAGTCACATTGGAATCTTAGGATATTACTCTTTCAGTAGTGTACCCAGTGTTAGGAATTGTGTTTGCTTTTAAATTTATCCATCACTTTTTAACTGATTATGGTTTTTCAGATTGAGGCTGGGGATGGAGCAAGTGCAGCCATGGAGCAGCTCCAGCAAGACAATGTGAGTCTGCTAACTGCACACACACAGACACATGCGCATAAACATGCATGGATGCATGCAAGAACAAGGCACGCACACGCGCACACACACTCACACACACACACATGCATGCACACATCAACAGGACTTTAATCTCTTATTCTTCACACAATACTATGCCGAAGAGAACACTTTAGTTTGGACATAACCAGGTTACCATGACACCTCGGCACAGACAGCTAACAATCAAAGCATACGATCAGTCAAAGCATAAATCAGCATATTATCATGTGATGTCTAAGTTATTGTTATGCCAGTTACACACACACACACATAGGCTCCCGAACTTGTGACCAACAGCATAGTGTGATTTTGGTTTGGTTTACATTGACTTTCACTCTTCATTCCATCACTGTTTCCTATGACGGTGAAGTACCAAATCTGCATGTACATTTCAACAGGCCGGTCTCCAAGAAAAACTGGCGTCCGTGCAGAAGACGCTACAGGCTCAGTCTGCGGAAAGTGCAAGCAAGCTCGAGACTCTACACTCACAGCTGCAGGAAGTCAAAGGTCAACTGCAGGCAGCAGAAGCAAAGAGCACAAAGCTACAGACCGCTCTCGATGAGAAAACAGAAAAACTTACTGCATCCCAGCAAAAAGTACAAGTAAGTGTGTGTGTGTGTGTGTGTGTGTGTGTGTGTGTGTGTGTGTGTGTGCATGTGTGTGTGTATGTGTGTGTGTGTGTGTGTTTGTGTGTGTGTGTGCACGCGTGTGTATGTTTGTGTTTTTTTTGTGTGTGTGTGTGGTTTTTTTTGTTGTTGTTTGTTTGTTTGTTGTTGTTTTTTGTTTTGTTTTGTTTTGGAGGGGGCAGTATTTTATTTTTAATTTGTGGGGTTTTTGTTGTTGTTGTTGTTTTGGTTTTTTTGTTTGTTTGTTGTTGTTGTTTTGTTTTTGGGGGGGGGGGGGGGGGAAATAAAATAATATATGTACATGTATGAAATAGTATATTCAAAATAAGTTCTACCAAAAAAAAAAATTGCGTCTGCAATCACTAAAGAATCACTTTCATGGTCACAAAAGATCACTTTCATAGTTTCCGCGAGTTGATCATTGATGTTTGTCACCACCGTGTGAACAAGTGAAGACTGTCTTTGGCAGGCTATGGAGGCTGAACTGGAGACAAAGGCAGAATTACTGCGTGTGTCCGAGGCAGCCAAAGCCAGTCAGCGAGCAGACCTTGAGAACCACATTGCGACTGTACAGGGACTCGCCGACCAAGCGCAGACTGACCTCATTGCCACTAAGCAGCAGCTGGAGCAGGTTTGTGGCTTGTTGACGCTGTTGTTGTTACTTCTGGGTGTGTTTAGGTGGGTGGGTGGGTGCAGGTGGAAGAGAGTGTGTGTGTGGGGGGGGGGGGGGGGGGGGGGGGTAGTCTCCCTCTGAGTTGGATGAGAGATTCCTTATTTTCAGTTGTACCTGTATGTGTGTCTCTGGGTATCTGTTAGAGACAAAATTTGTGCAGGCCTTTTCCAGTGCCCCCGTGTTTGAGATCAACCTTGTGGTTGGTAGAAGACCCACGTACCCAGCTATATGTCTAGGACACTCCATACTCAGGGATGTTCATTGACAGTTCTTGTTCGCGTTGGCATTTTTGTTGTTAATGTTCTTGGGGATTAGTTTTTGTTGTTGTTGTTGTTGTTTGGTGTTTTGGGGGTGTTTTTTATGTGTTTTTTAGTTTTTGTTTGTTTCGGTGTTTTGGGGCTGGTTTTTTTTTTGTTTGTTTTTTAGTTTTTGTTTGTTTCGGTTTTTGTTTGTTTCTTTGTTTGTTGTTGATTTTTGTTTGTTTTGGGGTTTTGGGGTTGTTTTTTTGTGTTTTGTTTTGTTTGTTGTTGTTTTGTTGGGGTTTTTTTTTTTTTTTTTTGGGGGGGGGGGATGTTGTTGTTTTGTTTTGGGGTTTGTGGAAGGGGGAGATCCTATAGGTTTTATTCAATTAATCAAACGCTAAAAATATTTCAATGTATTTTCATTTCTAGATGAAGTCAGAACTGTCTACAAGGAAAGAGAAGTTCGGGCAGCTGGAGGCTCAGCGGAAGGAGCAGGGGGACAGAGTGACACAACTCCAGAATAAACTGAAGGACGTTGAGCGACAACTGGCTGACAAGGTGAGGAATCCCCTTCACTATTTAACCCATTCTCATGGGATGGTCCTCCAGCAGGGCATTGACCCTGCACCGCGGTCTATGTTTTCAGTCTTTTTTTTTTGGCCCTCAGCAATTCCCCAACCTGAATAGTACTGACAGACACATTTGAGAGTTTGCACCTTTGGTCGTAACAGTTCTGGTTACTTTAACCCTCTGGTTGGTTGTTTCTGACCCATAGGTTGCAACACTTACCAGCGTTGAGAAAGAGAGAGAAGAAGTGAAGGGGGAACTATCGGGAGCCCAGAGCGCTCTAGAGGAGACCAAATCTCGTCTGTACACCACACAGCAAGAGCTGGACGGGGAGAAGAAGGCGCACGCCACGGAGAGCCAGGAGCTGAATCAGAGGCTGGAGAAAATGGCCGGAGAAAAACAGAATGTGGAGAAAGAACTGGAGGCAAAGGTTAGGGACGAAGTATGTGTGCGTCTTGTGTTTTGGGGTGGGTGACTGACGCATATTGAGCTGTTGGGAAACTGTGCTTACCCTGGTAGGCCAGGCATCAGTGTTGTCCTTGAAACCACAGTTTTTAATGGAACAAGATGACATTTTCAGAGCAGAAAATTTTTGTTTTCCAAGAGGGATAAAAATCAGTTGTGTTCTCAAACAGTTTGATTTATTTACGAATAGCCCAGTATCCTCAAACAGCTGACTTGTTTCCAGCTTGTTAGCTTCAGATGTGTATATTACCACTTTGGCCCTTTGACCCGGACCACCTTTCAGGAATTTTTTCTCGAGAAATTCAGATATTGAGTTTTGCTTGTGTTACAGGTGTCCGCTCTCAAGGAAATGAAGAAGGAAGGCAAGAAGACGGCAGCAGAGCTGGAGAAAAGTCGGAAAGAGACAGCTGAACTGCAGTCTCAGTTACAGCAGTCGAAGGAGAAGCTGGAAAAGGTAGTGATTATGACGGTCATAATGGTCATGTCAAGTAGCCCATCCCCAGCCTAACCTAACAACTCTAATTCGGCAGTCAGTGGTCCTGTGGTTAATATTTTGCCACCAATGTGTGAGGTCAGGTTGGTGTCCCTCTTGGGGCAAAGAATTTTTCCTTCTCATACGTTGTACCATTCATTTGGGGGAGGGGGGGGTACTCTGACTTCCCCTCCCTCTGCTTTTGAAATTTCAGCCCACAAAATTTATGATTCTAAATTCCAAAACTTAACGAGTTCAGCTGACCCTTCGCACCACGTATTGTCTGGTGTGCGAGAGAATGCTTATGATTCGCATGAGCGTACGTGGTCAGTTCAGCTTTGAGACAATTCAAGAAACTGGGTAAAGCGCCTACACAATTCTCCGTTATTATTATCATTTGCACAGCTTTGCCTCCTCTCGGCTGCTTTCAATCACCCTACCCCACCTTCTCTTCTCTTTTGTCTCCTGTCTGAGCTGAAATCTGCAGTTCTGGTCAGGTTCATGATCACAGTCCTGCAGCATACAAAGTCTCATTTTTAGTTTTCATGCTCTTAACCTTGTTGAATAGCAGAAGCGAGAGTATCTTGCATAGTCTAGCCATATTTCTTTACAATGCTCTAAAACGCCTCGAACATGCTGCGTCATGATGATCAAGCATAAATTTGCTAGTTACTCTGTACATGTACAAATCTGTCAGACAATCGTGTGTGTGAGTATTGTTATACTCTGTATCACTCCCCCTTCCAAAGGAGGGCTGTGACCCCTTATTGGAATAAATTTGTATTCGTATTCATACCATGTTGATTTGCTGCACTGAATATATATTTTACTCTGCATGGTAGAATATTGCCAGGAGAAAAGCAGTCGTCTTTCACTTTCCGCTCACTGTCTAATTATTCGCATTTTTCCTTACACCAGAGTCAGCAGGCATACAGTTCAGAGAAAGGTGAACTACAGTCAGCACTGGAGGCTGAGAGGACTAAAGCCCAGGCAGAGAAACAGGACTTGGAAGGAAAGGTGGGTGTCAGAACAGATGTTAAGAAATGTAGATCATGAAACAGCAGCAATTTTTTTTTTAAAAAACGTACATACAATAATGCTTTGGGATGAGCAGTGGTGTAATAAGGACATAGCCGCTGCGCTACTGAACAGCTGTCACTGTCACCGTGATGAAGCGTGGGTTCGAGCCCAGGTCAGGCTTGTGATATGTGACACCGATTTATCCTGGCTACCAGGCTGCTCATCGGGGGATTCTCTCCTCTCCAGGTTATCCGGCTTTTTCCTCGCCCAGCAAATTGAAAAATAGGATAGGTATTGGGTGGCACTGCACCGTGACAAAGCACTTCCCCTTAGAGAAGCAGCCCAAATTTCCTGAAAGGAACAAATAAGTAGTAAACAACATTTTTTTTTTTTAATGCAATCTTTATCATAGATACAATCATGACAATCAAACATTGCATGTGAGTTAACTCTTTGACGACGGAGCGCAATTTCTGACACACGATTTCCTATAGGAAATCGTGTGTCAGAAATTGCGCTCCGTCGTCAAAGAGTTAATGAATGCTAAATGTTATTATGGCCTCAAGTCGTTCTTCTGTAACAGCTGGCGAGTTTGAGCAGCGAGCGTGACGGTCTGCAGCAGGAGAAGGAGAGTTTGGCAGCAAAGGTCACGGAGCTGGAGGGTGCTGTTCAAGTGAAAGAACAAGAGCTGCAGCAGGCACGCGCTCAGGCTGAGGCGGACAGGGTATGGAGATGTGGGGGTGGGTGGGTGTTTGGGGGTTTAACGTCCGTTTCCACCACATACGGGTGATATCAAAGACGGGGCAGCGATGAAAAAGCCAGCACAAAGATTTGGCTCCAGCTGGGATACGAACTCACGACCCGAGCATTAGAAGTCCAACGCTCTACCTTTCGGCCACCCCGGCTCCCCACAGATGTGGAGGGAAACGTTCAATACAATTCAATAAATCTTTATTATCCCCTTAGGGGAAATTAGGGGAGGCGGTGATAAGCAAGACGTCACTAAAATTTGGAGACTAAGAATGCCGTAAAAAACCGTACAAAACAGTAAATAAGACAGAGAGAAAAATGACCCCATCAGGTCGCTCACGAGTAGCGCCCCCTACGTTAAGGGGGTATGGGGGTGATGGTGTGTGTGTGTGTGTGTGCTTGTTTGTCTGTGTCTGCTTGCCTGCTTGCCTGTCTGTCTCTGTGTCATTGTGTGTGATTTGGTTTTTGTTGCTCGTTTGGTTGTTTTGTTGGGCTTAGTTTGTTGTAGTTGCTGTTTACGTGCATGCACGCACACACACACACACACACACACACACACACACACACACACACACACACACACACACACACACACACAAAAGCACACTTCCACGCATGCATACATGCATGCATGTGCAAATATACAAACATATCTAAGGCCCAACTTTGGATACTAAGTCACATTCTGTCGTCGCTCATACTGGTTCAGTTGGTTTTCTTAACTTGAGATACCTGTTCAACATACCTGTATGCAGAACCAAGTGCTGGCGGAAAGCAGACAGCATGGAGATGAGTTTAAAGCCAAGGAGACTGAGCTACAGCAGAAAATCACAGATCTTGAAGGCCAGCTTACATCTGTCAAGGTAATTGTTTCCTTCAAACGCTAAAGCGAGAGATAGAGAACGAACAAATAAACTTGTTTTTTCAATGGAAGTGATTTAACCAAACAATGATTAATTTTCAATCAGTCTTTGCTACAACAACAAAAAAATTAAAAGACTATAAAAGCAAAGATAAAAAGAAATACAAGAAAAGAAAAAAGAATTAAAAAATGGCAAGGCGAAAAGTAACATTATAAAAAAGTAACCTTCTCTCTCTCTCTCACTCTCTCTCTCTCTCTCGAAAATCAGTTCAAAAAGGTAAACTCCGTTCACCGGCGCGCTGTCAAACTCTTACACTCGGGTAATTCTAGTAATTCTAGTTTAAAATCCTCAAACTTCTACCTCTTAAACAGCATCTGGAGTTTAACAAATGCTTACTGATGCACAAAATTGTTTACTACAAAGCCCCAACATATCTCAACATAACACAAGGAACAGTCTGCTCCCAGTGCCTCGTCCAAGGGTTGATATATATAAAAGTAGCCTGTCTTTCTCAGGGGCATCCATGTGGAACTCTTTACCACTGAGTATCCAAAACGTTTCCAAATTCATAAACTTCAAACAAATTCTACACGATACGCTTATCTGACGATATATATAGAAATGTGTTACATACATGTTTTGCAATATTAGAGACGACTGTAAATTTCTTACTTGGCATACAGCCAGTATCATCAGCACATGCCACGTATGTTTTGAATTGTTTATCGTGTGTATTTTTCTCTCCTGTATTTCCCCTAGATAGTTTATACCTTTTTTAAACTTTTTTTTTTTTTTTGTTTGTTTGTTTGTTTGTTTTGATTTTTTTCTCAATACCCTTAGAATAGCAGGACAGCATGTAAGATAGGCAGCAATGCCTAAATGCTCTATCCTGAATAAAAAACGTTTCATCATCATCATCATCATCTCTCTCTCTCACACACACACACACACACACACACACACACACACACACACACACACACACACACACACACTACTGACATGGTTTATTAACCTAGAGAGAGAGAGAGGATGTGATTATATGTGCCTAAAGTTTTGAGAAAATTTGCTTGGTACTTGTAGTACATTTGTTTGATACTGATGTGACCTCTCTTGGTTATGAAACAGGGCAGTCTAACTGAAGCAGAGGAGAGACAGAGGGGGCTACAAGAGAAGGTAAGTAAACACTCTCTTGTTGACAACTGGCATTTTTACTGCAATTATTTATCATTTCACCTCTCAGTCTCAGTGATTTTTCCCGCTTGGTGTTTTGACTGTTTGTGAGGAAGACACAGTCAAAGTGGTTTGTAGCATGTGAAACATATAAAAAATGCTGAGGATTTTCTACCAGATCTACTTGTGGAGGTTGATGGTGAACATACCTTACATACTATACATTTTCCATTTTACTTTTTAGCTGTTATAGGCTGATGCAGCTTGTGTAGACCACGCAGGAATCCATATATTCAGGTTCACAGTGTAGACAGACTTGGAACTGGAGTTTACTTATATAATGTATCGTTTGCAGTTTGGAGCTAATTTCTTGTCTTTTTTCTTTTCTTCAGCTATCTCAGGTTGAATCTGAGAAGGATGGTGTTGCAGCCGAGCGCGACAGACTGCAGACACAGCTGAGTGAACTTCAGGCACGGTTGGATGCAGAGGCACAGCAGAAGTCTTCACTTGAGCAAAGCCACCAGTCAGCTTTGGAGGAGAAGGACAAACTCATCGCTCAGAAAGATTCTGAGATTCAGGTGGTTATAATTTTTGTAAATTAATATTCTCGGGAGTTTACTTTTGGGACGGTTTTGGGGTTTGTTGTGCATGTGTGTGTGTGTGTGTGTGTGTGTGTGTGTTTTGTGTGCCACCATTCATATCGCTAAACTTCTAGCATAAGCTTTTCTGCGCTCATGAAAATCAGTAGATATGGTGACTCATTCTTCTCCTCTAATCTTAACACTCTGCAACACAGACCCTGACAGCCCGACTCGACAAGGAGGGGACGAGCCTGGAGGAGATGGAGCTGAAGCTGAACCAGCGTTCAGAAGAGGTCATCCAGCTCACCGAGCAGCTCCAGAAGGAGCGTGAACGCGAGACGGAGCTGAACGCCTCCTTCGAGCAGCTCAGTGAGGTGAGCATCTGTTGTCACCTGGAAAAGGGCCTAAGCGTAAATGAAATCCAGGATGCTTGGGCCCTATTTCCAGCTGACTTTAGGCATGAGATAATAATAATAATAATAATGAGTATTGTATAGGCGCTTTACCCAGTTTCATGCATCGGCTCAAAGCGCCGCGAACTGAACCCAACACGCACGCTCACGTGAATCACACACATTCTCTCACACACTGAACATAAACACATTACAATCACATGGTGCAAAGGGTCAGCTCAGCTATTTAAGTTGCGGAATTTAAAATTTGCTTTGTTTGGTTTGAGCTAGGTTGTAGTATTAGAAGGTGATTTGGCTAGCAGATAATGTCTTATGCAAGTACAGAAATCTCTTCCTGAGTCTGTGAAGGAGGCAGTCAGCATCACTGTAGTCATAAAATGACTGAATACTCTATTCGTCAGCATATCACTCCGGACTTTTTTTTTCCTTCCTCCTCCAATCTTTTTTTTCAAACCATTTTTTTTCAAACCATTTCTCTGAGTGCAGCTGTGAGCACTAGTTAGTTCTGGTGAAGCCGCGTGCTAAGCACAGTGAAAGCTGTTGTAGAGATCGCGAAAAGTCACTGCATTTCGATGGAAATTTCTAGACCATCCCAGAACATGCTGGTGCAGTAACGTCAGTAGATTACGTCACGGCCATGGAAAGATTCCGTACTTGCCAGTAAGTTGCGGAATGTTCTAGATCTGACCTGTTAGTATATAAGCAGCACTGCACAGCGTTCTGGGTTCTTCCTCTTTCATGAGTTTGTTCTCCACGCATCTTCTGTTAATAAAGTATTGGAGTTGTATCTTGTATCCCGTGTCTTCTCTGCGAGTGCACCGAGAGAGCGACATAGCAGGAGAAAAATACAACAGAAGCTAAAGTGATATGAAGGTTTTAAATTATGTTCATGTGTGCGTCAGGTGCGGAATGCCATGAACGCCCAGATGCTGGAGTTGGATCAACAGCTGAAGGAGGCTTCTACTGCCAGAGATACAGCGGAGGCTGAGAGGGTACGCACTTTGTTGTTACCAGCCGTTGACCATGTCGACTGTAGTAGAAGCTGAGTATTTGTCAATAGACGATTCCACTCCACAAGACCCGAGGCCCAAAGCCCTGCCCCTTTAGTCTGCCGTGTATTTGCAAAACACGGTATGTCCATGACATCATTGTACGGGAAAAGGGGTGATTTCAAGATGAAAGACATTGATGTAATCTTTTTCCTCAAGATGACGTCAATCGACTTACTGCTTTCTTTCCATGTTCTAGTCATATCAGACTACATACGCTTCCCTTATTATAGTGTCTGGCAAGAAAGTTTGCCAGGCTATGCCTTGTGTTGTGCTCTTTATGCCACGGGGCGCAGTTGGCTGAATTCTTGGGGCTCGACCCTTTTGGTTGACAGAAGTGGAGTCACCCATTCACCTAGGCTGCTGCCTGTGGTGTGTGTGTGTGTGTGTGTGTGTGTGTGTGTGTGTGTGTGTGTGTGTGTGTGTGTGCATGTTGGAATCACTTTCGTCACCAGTATCTTCATCTACAGACATGCGCATTTTTGTAGAGCAGTCTTTGTAATTTATACTACTGTATAGAATTCAGCAAGTGTACTTGTAACTTGCAGACCAGGCTTCAGGAAGAACTGACCAAAGTGCAGGCAGCCCTGCAAGAGTCCAAGTCGGCGTGCCAGTCATACGAGTCGGACAATAAGAACATCAAGGCCGAACTGGAGGAGGAGAAACGACAGCGACAGCAGGTCAGATACATATGCCGTGCGGACGGCCTTGTTTTGTTTGTGTTTAATTTTATCTGCACATTAAAGTGGCCATCCTTTGGATGAGCAACTTTCAAAGTGTAAAAAAAACGAAAAAAGGAGTTTAAAAAAACGCTATAATTGTAGTGTCATTGAGTTCTTAAAACACCTTCGTTAGAACTCATCTTTCTTTGTGTTTTGTGTGTGTGTGTGTGCATGTGTTTTTTGTGGTTATTTTTCATGCAAATTGGGTGTCACATGATCATGTTGTCTGTGAATGCG
>JACVVK020000149.1:147500-165000 GCA_018292915.2 Batillaria attramentaria
GGTTGTATTTTGAGAGAATGGTTTGAGGTGTGTGTGTGTGTGTGTGTGTGTCTGAGAGAGAGAGGGGGGAGAGAGAGAGAGAGCAATAAGAACAAAAATTAGGCACATGTATGTGATTCACCCCAAAATCTGATAAATAATGAGATTTAATTTTTTATCTGGTCTTCGAGTGTTTGCTTGAAATTTTCTGTTGCACTCTGCATGTAAAGCAAAATCAAAGGCAGGTCCATGCACACAAGTGTTTCTTGATGGCAGTGCGGTAAACACTGGTGGTGTCCATTGTTGAAATGAAATTTGTCAGCAGCTGAAAGTTTGAATTGCATTCCTCGGATAATGTTTTTGGCGCTATCATTCGCTGTAGATACATTGTATCATACCACACTTGCAACTGGGGCTAATCTATTGCACATAACAATGGCACTGTTGTAACAGAATCGAACGGCAAAACACCCCCATCTGTTTAAGGGTGTTATTCTAACGCTATGTTGCTGTTTTACTTACGTGTGAACATTATTTATACATATGGCAGCAAATTTTGGTTGGAAGTCCACCATTTTAATATTTTTATTACATTCCGTAAATTTTCCAGTTCACATGAAAAATTAATTTGGGTTGCTATTTATGCATTTGATCATTTAATGTGATAAATGTCAAACGTCCTGCTTTGCCTAAAATAGATATTTGTGACCTTCCATGAGAAAACCCGGCTTAAGTGCAAAATTTTCAATTTTTTTGTTTTTGGAGTCATCTTAAAGAAACAGCCTTGCTCTTTACAGTGCAAAAAAACCTCCTTTTAAGACATCATAATTAAAGGACAGAACTACCTGATTTTGGCAAAATCTCAATGTCGACCAGATAGCACCCGCTGACCTTTGTTAGCCTATAGCTCGGAACAGTGGCGTGCGTCTTACGCTGGGTTTTCTCGTGGACGGTCACATTTTGTTGCAGGGCATAAGTATGTGATTATCAGTTGGTTCTGAGGCATGAATTTTTTGTGTAGTATGCTTGTAGGTTCAAGACGTGGTTTTTATTCTGTAAGCATAAGATTCTACAGTGTATTACTGCAGAGTGTTCCTTTGTTTGTGTGCACAAAATTGAGATATTGAATTTTTTGTATTATTATTATTATTGTTTTTATCAAGACGTGTACATAGTCTTTTGTTTTTGTTATTCTGTCCCAAGCTAATGTTGAAAAGTTTACCTTGTGTGACATGATGGCCTCCTCATCTTTGTGTTGATCACTGGATAATAAACACAGTGACAGTCATAAAATATTCCTCAGTAATCTCTTGATCCTTATCCTGGTGATAAACCACAGTGTTGTCTGTATCGATGGTCCTCTGCTGGTAAGGTGTAAGAAAATAAATTCTAAAGTCTGAACTGGCTTCTTTCCCTTCGGTTAAGGAATTTGCCCGGCCTCTCAGCCACAAGCTAGCATGCAACAGTTAGTCCTTTCTGTAAATGTGTAATGCACGTCAAGTGTTGTGACTATCAGAGTTAGGGTTAAGTTACTTTGAAGTGGACAGACAGGCATAGAATACATGTACAACACTTCGAGATCACACCCACCCACACACACACAAAATCATATAAATGTTTTCTAATGAAGATCACTTGCCATTTTTAAGGTGGCCATGCAAAATGTGAGCATATCAGCAATCATGTAATCACATGCTGTTTATCTTTGCAAGCTGTCTTCTTAGCTTTGTTAATTTGGCTTCTTTTGTGGTGCACAAAGGTTGGTGCATCAGTTTTGTAAGCTTGACAAGTGCCTCATTTGTTGTTAAAATTAGACTGCAGATACCTCTTTCTTGACTGTGTGGATTTTTTTTTTTTTGTATAAAAAGTATTTACTTTTGTTGTTTCACCAGCAGCTAGGTCATTTTCTTAGGTTTGACTACAAAAATAGTGTTGTTATTGATAACATAGCATAATATTCTTGTTGTTGAGCCTAGTTTACCAGTGAGCCCGTTTGAGTTCTTTCCTGTATAGCTGTATAACTGTTTGGGGAAAATCATAAAAGAAATTCTGCAAAGGAATTATACATGCTTTTTGTTTGCAGGGTATATTTGTGATTTTCAAACTGCGTGTCATTCTTCATGTTGGCTTACAGTGTCGTGAAATCTCGTGCTGTAATCTTGTTCCAACAAGTTGAAGTACATGTTAGGTGTCTTTTTGTCATTTTGCAATCGCTGTCAGTCATTCCACACCTTTCCTTTCTGTGAGTTTGGGCAGTAATAATTATGTTCCTGTACCGATATACATTGTGTATGCATTTGTATTAAAAAATGTCACCATACATTGTGTAACTGCTTTCCCAGTACTGTTATGTAATCAAGTGGCCGAACTACTTGTCCATGTCAATTTGTTGTGTAAACATTCGGGCAAATTTCAATTGCAGTTGGTGAATGATAGGGTAATCTGTGAATGATAGGGTATTTCAATACACATGGATTACATAACTGATAGGGCAATTTCATATGTACGTACCATGCCAGTTGCACTCAATGTGTTTTGATCGTTACCCTGGAAATTTCGGTTGTGTTCTGTTGATGAATGAGCTGTCCGGTTTACAGCAGACTTCTGTCTAAGCGAAACATATTTATATAATACTTGTATTTTTCATGCTTTGTGTATCAGATACTCTTTCAGGTTTCCAACTATGCTCTTTACCTGCGCTGCAAATTTCCACTCACTGGACTTGCATTTCATGAAGACATTTTCTCTGATTTCTTGGGGTTTCTTTTTTTTTTTCAGTAATAATAAGTCATTTGGCAGGGACTGCAATACAAATTAAGTTAATCTATCTGCGTGATAATGATATGCATAATTGTTGTTGTTACGAAAGTAATAATGATCTTTGTCTTTTTGTCCCGGTTCATGCAGGTATGAGTGTTTTTCATAATAAACTTTGATCAAGGTCACATGTCACGTGACCACGTACGGTGCTTCGTTCATTTACGATTGTGTTTTTTATTATTCCCATCAGCAGATGGCAGACGGTATTGTCTTTGCATTCAGCAATTCTGTTAGCCATTCATTTGCTGTTGTCTTTCTGTTACCTTTATGTATGAGATATGCCCGCTCCTCAAAAGCCTAGTATAGATAAAAACAAGAACCGGGTCAAAAATAGATCCCACCTTTTGTGACAGAAACCACGGAGCAGAGCACAGGCACCTAATGCCATTGCGGTCTCCTGCAAATTTTCCTCCATCCGCGTCACCGTTTAAAAAACGACTGTTGAACTTTTCATTTTTGCTGCCCTCAAAAGCTGAACTGTAGGGCTTACAGTAAAAACGGCAAGCTCAGCGGTCGTGAGAGAGTTCCATTGCACTGTTTCGAGTAGTTTCATTGCACCAAGGAGCGGTTTCCTGTGACTCTAGAACTGGATCTGTTTGGGTGACAGGTCCATCACAGTGAACGATACACCAAATCAGAGGCTCCCGAGTCTGACTGGGCTGAATCGTGTTCAGCTGGACTGTTCCTTGTTGCCGTAGAATAGCCGCCTCCCCCCCCCCCACCCTTCCCCTCCACTGAACCACTCTTTCACTTTGGGGCGTTAAAACCTAGCGTACCAAAAATCGTTTTTAACGGTGACGCGGACGGAGGAAAATTACTTGGGGAAGACCACCACTGCATTAGGGGCCTGTGTTTCACTGTCTTCTGTTACAAAACATTAAGATGTAATTTTGTCCATCTTCCCTTTTATGGAATACCCAGGACTCGCCTACAAGCTAAATCCTTACTTGCAATGGTGTCTGAATTCGTTGCTTCTTTGGCCCGCTATGGCTGGATCAGTTGTGATTATCAAAGCAGTGAATGGCTGTTTGAAGTTTTAACGTCCATTTCCAGCTGATAAGGATGATTACAGATACGTTGTGTCAGAGACGGTACAACGAGGGAAAAGTCAGGGTCGGCACACATTTTGGGCTCCCAGCCGGAATTCAGACTCGCGATACCAGCGTTGAAAGTCCGGCACGCTACCAGCTCTCAGGGCTTAAGATCTTCTACCTTTTGGAGGCTTCCACCTTTGGCCAACAATCTTCCTAGTAATAAGTATTATTGAATTGAATTGAATTTGAAAAAAAGTACGTTTCCTCCTCTGAAGCACTGAACTCATGCCAAAATGCGCTAAGTTGAGCACTAGTCTCACTAGTCTTGAGTTTTAGTCATTTTAAAAATTGTCCTCCCCCCCCCCCCCAAAAAAAAAGGTGTTTCCTCGTCTGCAGCACTGAAAATCATGTCAAAGGCACCAAATTACACAAATTTTAGATTGAATAGCCCTTCTGACGCGGGCTGTCACTACTGCCGCTGTATTCGCCCTTTTGTAGGGCGGTCCAGTCCGGACACGTTCAGGGTTCAGGTCCCAAATGGCAGTATGGGTGGTCGAACTGGGTTGCTTGTTTGTTTTGTTTTGAAATTACACCCGTAGCATAACACATCTGCTTTGCAGACGCGCGCTAGTGGCTTGCCACTTCAGTCACTAAATACGATCACTCTTCCTCATTTTGAAATCATGGACCATTTTAAGCCCTGAGTTCTGTTATCCCGGCTCACCCCATTCCAACCCCTTCCCCTCCCCTCCCCGGAAGTTCCAGTTTGATGACTGACGGGAAGAAACAGTGTAGTAGAGCGTAGACTGTCCACAGCGAGGTCGGCTGCCGTTACGTACATCACTTACTTCACCAAGGCCAACCCTGCTCGTGTGATTTGAAAGTTTTATTTGCCGCTGAATCTTGTGTGTAGTTTTTTTTTATTTTTTTTTTAAACAGTATCATGAACAATTACTGATAACAAGAAAATGTACAACATTAAAGTAACGTTATGCTTGTTCCTCGTGTGTGTGTGTGTGTGTGTGTGTGTGCAGTTATTTAACTACAGGACATGTGTGTAGTGATCAACACTGACAGCTGAGTGCGAAACGTGGACGCGTGCTCAGAAAAATCCCGCCACTAAAAACATTCTGTTTAGAATTGATTCGTGTATCTACCGCGGTCAGACTGGGCTGCAGTAAGTGTATATCAAATCTATGTTACCGAAAGATGGTAGATGTGATTCAAAGCATCGCGTCAGCTGCAAGGCGAAGACGCTGTTCGACTTTTGTCTTCAGTACTGGTGAATTGCAAAGCAATGGAATCACTGTACATAACTGTTGAGACCCCAAGCCCGACCACCCTTGCCCGGTATATGATAAGACTTGTTAAAAAGAACAAGCCAATGCACACCAGTGGGAGCCACTTCAAGCTACTGTTGCGCAAGGGGCGGTCGGTGGTCTATTGGTTAAGAGACGTCATCAGTGCGAGAGGTCAGGGGTTCGAGTCCCACTCGGGGCAACGAATTCTTCCTTCTCGTATGTGGCACTGATCATTCGGGCCGACCGTCGGGGGTTCTCTCCGGGTACTCCGGCTTCCTCCCCCTCTGCTTTGGAAATGTTCAGTCCACAAAATTTGAAAAATAAATGCAATTCTAAATTCCGAAACTTAAATAGCTGAACTGACCCTTCGCACCACGTGATTGTAATGTGTTTATGTCCAGTGTGCGAGAGAATGTATGTGATTCACGTAAGCGTGCGTGTTGGGTTCAGTTCGCGGCGCTTTCAGCCGATTCATGAAATTGGGTAAAGCGCCTATATAATACTCATTATTAAGGCATGGGCCTTCCCCGCTAGGACCGAGACCGCTGCAGGTTGCGTAACAGTGGCTTGAAGTGGCTCCTATAGTGATCTGAAGATTTAAGGTAAAACTGCGATTCTTGCAAGGGCTTTTAAGCGATAATAAATTGTCACAAGTAGATGTGTCTTGCCGGACAGACAAAGTTGTCTCAGTCCCGTATATTCAATATCGCCGGGACAAACTTCTCCAATTGCAACACGGCCATATACTCATGCAGAATGTTCATCTTTATTGTCTATGAAAGGCAGATCAACACTTGTTCATGCGTCAGTTTCTGAAGGCCTCCAGCAGAGTGACGAAAACTGGATTTGCATGGGCACAAACTAAACATACTGTCAGAAAATCAAAACAAAGCTCATCTTGCTCTATGGACGGTCATCACTGAAAACCTGGGATTTCTGCCGAATTTGTCCCAGATTTAGTGTCCAACTGATGCAGACACACGTATTCGATCTTTGACGTCACAGAAACGTAATTTCTGACATGGTCACGGAGTTAGCGTGCACGTGGAAGCGATCACAGCAAAATACTAACGTCTGTGGACGGCCAGCACTGCAAACTTCCAGCATGGCCAAAGACTTAGCGTAGGCACTGTTGACGGCAATGAAAGTATAACCCAGTACAACGCTGGCTCTGTGAACTGAGCGGCCATCACTTATGTCGGCTCCTGGTTTGGTCACAGAGCTAGAGTTAGCCTGCACTCACAGCGGATCAAAGCAAAATGCAAAGCTTCTTCTGTGTACGGCCGTCACTTAGGGTACATCGACTCCTGACTTTGCCACAGACCTAGAGTTAGCGCGCACTCCCAGCGGATCAAAGCAAAACACAAAGCTTGCTCTGTTGTCGGCCGTTAGTGAAAACTTTGACTTCTGACTTGGTCGCAGAGTTAGAGTGAACACTGTTGACGGCGTCAATGACGGCATTAGCAGCGCCATCTATGTTGCCTGTCTGTACAGCAAGAGCGGCATCAGCGGTAACACGCGCTGCAGTGATCTGAAACACAGGAAAAGTCAAGCTTGATCCACAATTTACTGTTGTAAACAATTACAGCCGTATCGGCAAAGATCTGATCAACACACTAGAAAGGTCCTGCTCATACGTATAAAGAAGGACCATACCACACCGGCAAAGAAAAAGCCATCACAATACATCACATTTGAACAGAACCCACGATCCGAGCACTAACTACCAACTCGGCTATAACGGCTCCCTGAAGTGAAGAAAGAATGCGACAGTAGTAAACGCGAGTGGACCACCGACCACAAACATATTTTCTTTCCTTACAGTCCCACCCCTCACCCCCACCCTCCCCCGATCACGCTCATTTAGTCCTTTTACTACGTTTAGCTCAAACACGACTGAAACGTTTATTTCAGGTTCATGCACATCTTACACGTTGTCCTGCTAGAGAGAGGTGATGATGATGACTGATGATGAAACTTTATTACACAAGAATTGAGAGAGAGAGAGAGAGAGATGCCACAAATTTTGAAATTGTGCATGGTCCACCGCCTTACCTGAGCAGCAGACACCATCTTCCTGCCGTCCTGGTCACCTTCCGCCTCCTGGGCGATGTAGTCCGCAACTGCTGTAGCCAAGATGGCCGCCACGAACCCTGAAGCCAGCCGATTGGCCTCTGCCTTCTCCTCCTCCTCGCTCACCACACGACCGTTGGGGACTTGCTTCTTGTCGTCTGCTGCGCCGCTACCGTCTGTGGCCGGTGTTGAAGCGTTGCTGTCTTTGGAGGAGGGTTGGTTGGCTGTGGTTGTCGTTGTGGTTGTCGTTGCAGGGGCTGTGGTGGTGGTGGTGTTATTGTTTTTGTCTTCATGCAGCTGCCATTTCACTTCCACACTCTGCAGTCAAATGGGAGATTGTGAACATGTATGATGCAAAACATGCTGTGACATCCGGAGGACTGATGGTGTATAGGTCTAGTGATAGTGCTAGAAGACCTCATGGTTACCACACTGATACACAGTATATGAACTTGAAGAAAGAAACTGGCGAAAATAACAGATAAATGCTTCAACCAATGCCAATGAAAACATTGAAACGCCGACCGAACTTTGTGCGTGCGTGTGTGCGTGCGTATTTGCGCGCGTGCATCCTTTCATTTGTGCGCATGTGTGTGTCTGCGTATATGTGTCTTTGTGTGCATGGGCGCGCACGCATTAAATTGGCGACGAGCACAATACACAATCTCCCATACCTTCTTCTTTTTCGGTAGTTTCAGCGAACCACGTGATGTCAGTCCGTTCTTCAGGGACGCCCGCCTGGACCCTCTCACAGTCCCGTCTTTGGGAGCCGGAGTAAGGGGAGGCAAATCAGCCGACGTGAGTGACGCCTCTTTGAGGGCTGTCTCCGTGTGGGACACGACCAGCTGCAGCCATGTGTCAACGGACACTACCGTGTTGCAGGCTGAAAACGTCACCACATCTTTGATCAGAAATGGAGCCACTATTGTGTTGTCAAAATGAGACTGACACGTGGTGTGGTGCATACACAAATATCGATGCGAGAATACTTTTTTTCCGGATTGATTCTGCTTCTAGACTGAGACACGAGGTACAGACAGGCCTGAACTAGCTGAAGGCACTCGAAGGAAGCTACATGTGCTGGCTTAAAAGCCAAGCGCCTAAGCAAGGAAGAAAGCCAGACCAAGAGTCTCGCTGTATGCAAGCGACTTCAAGTCGCCTCAAAGACTGCCAGACGCTGAACCACTAGACACTACCGAGGACCAACCTCAGGGGACGTAGACGTGTCTTCCGAGACAGAAAGGGATAAGCTACAACTGCAACCGCTACTGCTTCAAAATGAGAATTTGTACTCGGTGCGTCAAGACAATGGAACACGGGCACACACACACACACACACACACAGAGAGAGAGAGAGAGAGAGAGAGAGAGAGAGAACTTTAACATTTATTGTTATGGGCACCATCTGCTTCAACACAGGGCGAGTATTTTTACAATTTTCATGTCCAAACATTTTCTTCATTCAAAACCTCCCACATCTTCTTAGGTGTGGATAAGTGATAAACAGATAAGTGATCTAGGTGCTCCCCTCAGATTCCTATAGAATTGTAGACAAACGGTCCTAGCATTTTCGCGGCAGTTTCATTGTTACATTGAGAGAGAGAGAGAGACTCACGCTTGAAAGGCATCATGAGTTTGACGTCCAGCTGGCGTTCAACGTCCCCATCCGTGAAGATGAACCGTGTCTGACGGTGCCACAAGGCCATCACCTGCAGCGCCCACAGCTCGGGCTCGCGATCCACTTTCTCCTCTAGGTAGAACTGCTGACCCAGTGCCAGCACTGTCTCCTGCCATATTAGGTCACGTTCAGTGACGTACAGGGTGGGGTGGGTGGGTGGGCGTTTGGGTGTTTAACGTCCTTTTCCATCAAAGATATCAAAGACGGGGCAACGACGAAAAAGCCAGCACAAATATTTGACCCCAGCCGGGATCGAACTCACGACCCGAGCATTAGAAGTCCAACGCTCTACCATTCGACCACCCCGGCTCCCCCATTGACGTACAGGATGCTACTATGACGAAGTAGATAGCTGTTATAAGAATTTAGTAGTAGGCCATGTTCTTAAAGGCCCATATTGCAACATCACAGGCTTTAAACAAAAAAAAAAAAGAAGCTTTAATTTGGACAGTTTGCGCTGGCAGGTGAGCCTGTACGCTCAAAGTGACAATGGTAATGATACGCAGAGCTGTAAATGCAATACACTGACGTATGGTGACTGTGGCCGTTTACACTTTTCCCTTTGTCTTTAGCCTTCTTCTGGCTTAGTGCCGGCATGTGAGATGCTGTTACTGTGCAGGAGTCTAAGTGGTACGATATTACACATCACCAAAACAGCTAGAACCATCTGCTAGAATAATCAGCAGATATTTTCCGGAGGATGTGTTTTACCTTGATTTCAATCCCCGGCCAAGAGTGTAGGAAAGCGCGCACGTGCTGAAGGAATGGGGCCAGCGTGACCCACAGCATCCGCATGGCCTCGGGCTCGCGTCCAACCTCGTCCCCGTTGACTCGACACGCCAGCTCCAAACGACCTTCACCCTGCTGCTCTGCACACACTGTCGCCTGAAAGACACAACAGTACGAATGGAACAATCATGTCACTCCTTTGCTCTGAGCGATTGGAGCCCCTCGCTGCAGCAGTCAGATCACTCCTTTGTTTCAAGCGAGTGGAGCCCCTCGGGAACCAAGAATATGATTTGTTCGCAGTTACACCAGCGAAACGCCTATGATAGGTCTGGCGCGGGCATTTCGCTGGGAGTCTTCTAAAAACAGACAACTTTCTCAGTTTTCCATCTTTATTAAGGACTGTGGCTTCTATTAAACAAGTTTTAACACCATCCACGGCTTTACTCCTCTCTGCGCGGCGTAAAGCCCTAACTAACTAACTAACTAACTAACTAACTAACTAACTAACTAACTTTACTCCTCTCTCTCTCTCTCTCTGATTAGTAATATTTTTGCTTTGTATTCTTCTCTTTGTAGTATTTGCACCGGCAAGCTTGTAAACTGACGAAGTTTTTCCTGTCAAAACTTTCACTGTTGACAAATAAAGTTTTACATCTCTCTCTCTCTCTCTCTCTCTCTCTCTCTCACACACACACACACACACACACACGCACACACACACACACACACACACACACACACACACACACACACACACACACACACACACACACACACACACACAATACTTACCTCCCCTATTCTCAGAAGCACCCCAGTCTTCCAAAAATGCGTGTAGCTGTTGCAGTCCCGTGCCAGAAACACCACGAAGGCCAACAGGCGCTGGATGAGACCAGCATGCACTGGGACGGCCATGTTGAAACACCACGTGATCTGCATGTCACCGGCGAATGGTTTTGCTGTCCAGTTCAGTTGCTGGAGAAGATTAATACACGTCCCAAAAATGTGTTTCGCGCAGAACGTCGAGGCATGCAGTTAGTGATTGCCATCCTCTCAATTGATACAAAAGATTTGTGGGTCATTTACAACTGTCATTGGTCTTGAATCTAAAGACGGCTTTGAAAAAAGATTTTTTTTTTTTAATTCAAAGATATGCTACTTATGTTTAAGATGTATTTCCAGTGTCGATACAGAGGATTCTGCGTGTAAATTCATACATTTCCTGGCCCAAAGTCAGAGGTTTTGTGGTTGCTGTTGTTGTTCGTGGTGGTGTTGCGAGGATCTGATCTTATCAGAAAATCTTATGACTACCAGTAGACTGGGCTTTGAAAAATGAATAGTTATCTCTAGAAGCACCAACGAAGTTGATTTTGTACTCGTTCAGCATCTATTCGTTGGAACGCAATAAGCATAAATAATGAGAATTATTCCAATCATTGTTGTCGAATTTCCTTCGTTGGTAGCTCACAAAAAAAATATATATATAAGGCCATTCGAGCTTGAGCGAAAGGAAACGAAATACAATTCAATGGTGCTTCTGAAAAGCAGAGCGACTCGTGACAAGATTGCGACAAGTGACAAGAAGGCGACTTGTGACAAGATGGCGACAAATGACAAGATGGAGACTAGTGACAAGATGGCGACTTGTGACAAGATGGCGACAAATGACAAGATGGCGACTAGTGACAAGAAGGCGACTAGTGACAGGATGGCGACTCGAGACAAGATGGCGACTAGTGACAAGACGTACCGGTCTGTTGTCAGGCAGGAGGTTGAGGAGAGGCAGGGCGTGGCAGCGTTTGACGGAGAGTTTAGGGAATGCTGGCAGCGCCATGCCCTCACAGTACTTCTTCTGCTCGCTGTGTAGCACCATCAGCCCGACCCCTTGTAACACGTGCAGCATGGCCAGCACCTGGTCCTCGCTCAGTGGGTACTCCTGAAGAACACATTGCAGGCGTGAGGATACAAATTGAGCGTGGGGTCATGTGTGGGTGGGGTGAGGTCGGGCGGGGTGTGTGGGTGTTTGGGTGTTTAACGTCCTTGGGGTCAAGTGCAATGTTTAATGTTTATTTGAAGAACCCTGGCTGGCGAGTGTGCTAGGTTGTAGTGATTTTTGTCAGGAAGAAGCGTGATTTTCGTGTTTTTTTTGTGTGTGTGTGTGTGTGTTTTTTTTTAATTTTGCAGGGCAAGTCGCATGCCAGGGAGCCGCAACAAAAGGCAAGTGAAGCTGGGATTTTTTGCGGACAGGTCGGGGACAAGTGACATGAGAATAGAGTGAACTTGCTTTCCGACCTAATCAGAGAGTAGACTTGCATTACTCCAGAAAGGCCTGAGCGGAAAGCAGACATTCAATTTTTTTTTTTTAAGCTCGTGTAAGGTGCGTGCCCTTGAATGGTCTGTGCGTGGTAATTTATGTTTCTAGACTGAAGCATTTTTAAGGGTGACTGATGTCTGAGGCCAATATATAGGTATTTGAGACCCCATGCATATGTGTGCTTTGACCTGCACAATTTAAATCATAGGCAGTTTCGGGAGTAAGAGGACCTGTATTATTAAAATGAATCCCCCCCCCCTTTTTTTTTCCTGGATTTCTTTAGAATTGCATTTGACCCCAGATTTTTGTTTTTGGTGAAAAGAGGCCATATTGAGAAAACGTCTGGTAAAGCATGACATGGGAATCATTAGCTCTCGCGATATTGCCGTGCTGTTTTCGACGAAAGGCTCGTTGCCGGAAAACAAAACGGTTACAAATTACGACAGATACTATTCACGCATATATATCATCACCATCTGATGGCTACATTCGTTTAATGCTTTCGTTTAAGTAATATTCATAAAACGAAGTTAGCCGTCACGTGACTTCAACTCGAGAGACCCAAATCCAGGATACATTTGCACCCCGTCCCTCGCAGCTGGTGTACATTTGCTCCCCCTGCAAATGACTGTATACATTTGCACCCCTTAGAAGGCGAACTATACCAGCTGAACAATACTAACAGGTCCATTGAGACTCTGAGAAAATTAATACTGATGACCGTTGGTGGTTATGGAGCGGAATGAAATGAATGCTTGGTGCAAGTTGTTCAAGCGACTGACCTGCCAGAGGAGAGGCAGGAGACCCTCCCGCAGCAGTCCCTGTTGTGGGATGGCCTCCAATACACGACACAACATGTGGGGGTCCGGATGTTTGAAGCCTGAGTCCCGCGGCCAGAACCGTCCTGCCTCAAACCTTCAATAGACAAAGAATACGCGTATTATGGGATACAGAGCCGTTCTTAGCGTTCAAGTTGTTATCGTCGGACATAAAATATACGACGACTCCGCTTGGCCACTCCCCGAGTACTGTGCCGTTTATTGGCAAAATACAGTCATTGTACGGGGAAAAAGGGGGTGATTTCAAGACGAAAGAGACTGACGTGATGGCCTTTTTTTCCTGAAATGACGTCGATGGACTTGTTGCTTTCTTTCCATGTGTCAGTCATATCAAACTACAAGTGCTTCCCTTGGTGTAGTGTCTGGCGAAAAGTTTGCCCGAACCATGCCATGCGTTGTGCTCATTATGCGGCGGGACGCGACTGGCTGATAGCTGGGGGCTCGGCCCTTTCCATTGACAGGAGTGGGGTCGTCCATTCTTGCGGACTGTGTTTTGTCGCCTTTGTTTTTTTACATTATTATATATCACAGTCGTACAAAATGAGCAAGATATGAAAATAAAATCAGTCTGGAAAGCAAACCGCACATACATATATATTCTGTCAATGACTGTCGGGGATTAGAAAACCCTTCCAGGTGACTGATAGATCGCGAACGGTCACAGAAAAAAAACCTCTGGACAGTTTCCAGTAGCCATATCAGCAAATGTGGCGTTGATACATTACCTAAAAGCCTTCTTGTCGTCGTCTATGTAACAGTAGAAGATCGCCCCAGCCAGTACAGCTGGATGAACGCAGACATAACGTTCTCCGTCAGACTTGTCACTAAGGTCGTTCTTTCTCGGTGGCGCCTCTTTCTGTCCCATATCTGGTTTGGGGGATGTGGATTTCTCCTGCTCCTTCTTGTCCGGAGTAGGGGAGGTTGTGAGTTGAGGGAATGCCACGTGACCGAAGCGGAAGTCAATGAGGACACCCTGGTCAGAAACGAAGAACCGAGAGTAAACTGAAGCACGAAAAAAAAAAAATACCAGCGACTGTCAGCTTCTGAATGAGAACAGCAATTCTCAACATTATGCACGTTTTGCTGGGCACTACAATATGCAAACGTGTACACGTCACACTTACCTGTTGATTGGTCGGTTTCTTATTTGTTCCTCGGTTGGTTGTAAGGCTGGGTAATTGGTACGTTTGCTTTTTTACAATTTCCTTCTTTGGGATTAATAAAGTATATTTGACTGAAAACGTTCCTTGGTCTTTTGTCATCTCATCACCAAGAACTGCTTTACCTTATCGCTTCTGCCTGGTAATTTCATCTTTCAGATTCTTACCACACTTTCCAGAAACGCAATCTCTTCTTCCAGGTTTTTCTTCTTAGTGTCTCGTCCTTCGCTGACAAGGTCATTGAACTGTTGCCATGGTAACAGGACAAGGTCACGCTCCCTCATGGCAATAATGTGGTCGAACAAGGCAGTGGTGGACGGACGGATGAGTTTCTTACGGAGAGGGAAGATGTCGGAGTTCAAGGCCGTCTGCAGGAGTGTCTTGCGAACAGCGTCTAAGCCCTGAAAACGGCAAGCGAAAGTGACTGTACAATTTTTGTCGGATAATGTCGTGTCGGCTACGCGTTGAGCCGGGGTGGCTGAATGGTAGAGCTTTGGATTTCCAATGCTCGGGTCGCGCGTTCGAATCCTGGCTGGGGGCCAAATATTTGTGTTGGCTTTTTCATCGTTGCCCCGTTTTTGATATCACCCTTATGTGGTGGAAAAGGACGTTAAACTCCCAAACATCCACCCAACCGCCCTAGCTATTCGTTCTACAGAATATGGAATAGTGTTTATTTTTTTATTTTTTAGTTCAGTTTTTGAGGGCTGAACATTTCATCAATTTAAGTATGCACAATAAAGACAAAAAAAAAATATATATATTTTTCAAAAATTAAAAAAAAAAAACAGGAGTGGCTTTACCTTGCCGGACGAAGCGCTGACTGTGTGCAGGACTGGTGAAGCGTTTCGTCCGCCACGCTTCAGTAGCTGTTCAATGTCGGAGAGCCGCTTCTGAGAGAGAGATTCCACGGGCCCGTCTGTTGCCTTTGGAGTTTTGGAGTCCTTTTTGGTTTGTCTCTGTTGCGCTTCGTCGTTGTCTGTCTCTTTCTGTGAGATTTCCTTAATAAAGGCCCTGTAAACATGCTTACCATTAGAGACTGAGATCTTGAGCATACAGGCGCACTCCGACACACGCGAAACTCGCTCAGAACAAAAGTTTTCCTCAGAAACCAATCAATCAATCAATCAATCAATCAATCAATCAATCAATCAATCAATGCATCTTTATTATCCCAGAGGGAAATTTGGGTGTGGTGGACAAACAAAGACAATGATACACATCAAATAAAAATACACATAAGATAATACATAATAAACACTACAATTAAAGTAGAGATTTCTATGAATTAAAAATCACATAAAAACAGTCTTGGTATTAAGGTAGGTATAATCTATAATAACTATTTAAGATTATCACAAATTAATCGCACTTTTAAAAAAAAATCAGAGACTTCCTCCTCCACACCCGCTCCATTTGCCTAGTAAGTTTGGATTGGGCGTGTTTCAATCCTCGATGACTCACTTGATATCGTCCATCTCTGTTTGAAGTTCCTGTCTCCATCCCTCGTCATACTTCTGACAGGCCTGCAGAATCCTCTCCCTTGTCGAGGAATCTTCTGTGCCGGAGGAAGAATCCAGCTGGTCGACCTTGGTGCCAACGATGATAACAGGGCTTCCGAGACACTGGAAAAAAATTCCAATGCAGAACGGAAAATATTGATGTGATGAACAAAGTAAGCAGGGTTTATTTCACGACATTGCTGGTTAACCCTGATGATGTTACAGCTGTAACATCTGATAATGAGAAAAAACTTTGAAAGCATTTAACATGTCGTCCCCCGCTCCTCCCCCCCCCCCACTCCTCACACAACTAACCGCAATATCTGCATGTATATATACCAACCTTCTGTTGCACCATGCGGTACAGTGCCAGCACCTTCTCTGCGGCTGCTCCATCAGTGACGTCATAGGTAATGACGCACACGGTGCCTGGCGCAATGAAAAGACCATGGACTGCCTGACACACCTGCACAGACCAAGCAAGATAATCATAAACTCTGTGATTTCATGTCCTCTAATCTCTATTTTTTATGCCCAACGAGAGAGAAGAGTAACCTTAAAATGTAGGACTGACCACCCAGCTGAAATCACCCCACACATACCCCCCCCCCCCCTCCCCATTTCTTCCCACACCCAAACTCAATTCCTACCAAGTAAGTTTGAGGCTGTGCACCAGTGGCCCCACTAAAACAATCATCATAAAATAATGTCTGCGTGGATTTAAATGTGTCATTGTGGGAATGTTGCACTTTGGAATGATCTCCCAGCATCGATCAGATATGCAGACACAAAACCATCCTTCAAGCAAAATCTGAAAACCCACCTCTTCACCGCACCTTAACCAAATAGCTGTCGCCACATCATCTTGCTGGTCGTTGTGTGTGTGTGTGTGTGTGTGTGTGTGTGTGTGTGTGTGTGTGTGTGTGTGTGTGTGTGTGTGTGTGTGTGTGTGTGTGTGTGCCGGGGGCACCGGAGACCGTGTATGCTGCTGCACATTATGTGTTGTCGTTAACTGTATGTGTGAAGGAATGTTGCGTGAGTGTTTCCGTTTCTGTGTAAGTGAGTGCGTGTTGACTGTAAGGCGCCCTGAGCTCCTGCGGGAGGGAGGGCGTCCCTTAAATACCCATTATTATTATTACTATTATTATGCTCGTGTTTGCTGCAGTAAGGGCCGTTACGGAACCGATAGGGGAGCCGGGGTGGCCGAATGGTAGAGCGTTGGACTTCTAACGCTCGGGTCGTGAGTTCGTATCCCGGCTGGGGCCAAATATTTGTGCTGGCTTTTTCATCGTTGCCCCGTCTTTGATATCACCCGCATGTGGTGGAAAAATACGTTAAACCCCCAAATACCTACCCACGGAACCGATAATCTTGCCTGATTTTCGCACAGAGAGCCAAAACCGAAAAAGAGTTAAAAGCGTGTGATACACGTGAACGGCACGAAATGTGTTAAAACTGCATATTTGCATGAAATTTGATAGTTTCCACCATCTTTCACCAGGGTTCCGTTTCCGTGGTCTTCTGCGAGCTCTGGGCCCGTATGTAAAACTCGAGGTTAATTTAACCCACGGCTACGGGCCTAACCCAGACTAGGACAAAAGAAACCCCAAAACAAAATTAAATTAAAAAAAAAAGGAAGCGAAGAAAGAAAGACAAAAATCCTTCTATAACGGCATAGGCACCTTGCTGGAATGGGCCCGCTTCCCGATTACACACACACACACACACACACACACACACACACACACACACACACACACACACACACACACAGAGGGAGAGAGAGAGAGAGAGAGAGAAATTTAACCCTAGAGCTAGTTTAGTTCGAGGTTAGACTCAAACCCGGGGCTAAACTCCTTAACCCCGACTTTTACATGCGGGCCCTGGTTTGTAACAGATTAAAACAACAATTCTCTCATTCCTCAGACTTTAATGCACCTCTTTTGCGTCCATGAAACTGATTTACCTGTCTGCCGGAAGTGTCCCACAATTCCAGAACCAGAGTTTGTTCCTCCTCTGTCAGATTTCGACCGGCCGGCAGTAAGTGGTCTGCACATGGATAATTATCATC
>JACVVK020000149.1:170000-207500 GCA_018292915.2 Batillaria attramentaria
TATCTAGACATATAAATCCATACATATTAAACACAGATCCTAAAGTAATGTGTGATGTCCAAGTCTAATACTATGCAACTAAACTAAGAAATCTAAACTAAAAGATGGCAAGGGCATAGCGGACATGACACAGCTAAGTAGTAAGCCCAGTTTTGAGCTTAAGAGCAGGCTTTATTCCATTTGCTAAGCCAACTTATATTTTGAAACAGCTTCCACCGTGAGTGTGACTGAGTGTCGTGAGTGTCCTGATGATCAGGACAGCTCTTTATGCGATTGTGCGAGCGGTCCAGCGATCAAATTCTACGATTGTTGTTATACTACCCGAGCGCTCAGTGTGGCCGCCGCCGCGCCATCGAGTACGCTTTTGTTGGCTCAGTGCCAGCATTACAGACGCTGTCACTGTCCAGGTGTCTGAGCGGTACTGTGATAGAACTCACGAAAACGTGTGAGCTCTGAACAATCTGTGAGCATGAAAATGGTAGAATTAACTCTTTGACGACGGAGCGCAATTTCTGAAATTGCGCTCCGTCGTCAAAGAGTTAACCCCTTTAAGGCTAATCTCTCGACATATTTACGCTCACAAAATCGTCAATTCAAAGCTGTTTTGCCAGCAGTAGCTTTGACACCTGCACAATTAAGCCCTCGCACAATCTGGCACTTAGGTACAACAATCCTAAAAGCAAAGCGAAAAGTACAGCATCTTCGCGACAGCCACACATACTGTCTATACAATATATGGTTTACGATGATTTCTGTATGGAGTTTCAACACTTGAAGGAGAAATTGCGCAGCTTATGGAATTGCCCAGTGCCAAAAAATTCTGTCAGTTATAGCTATTACTATTTCGTGGGTGGGTGGGTGGGTGTTTGGGGGTTTAACGTCCTTTTCCACCACATAGGGTGATATCAAAGACGGGGCAACGATGAAAAAGCCAGCACAAATATTTGGCCCCAGCCGGGATCGACCTCACGACCCGAGCATTTGAAAGTCCAACGCTCTACCATTCGACCACCCCGGCTCCCCTATTACTATTTCGTACCTTAGCAGACCACAGACATATCAGAAACATTTGCAGTTACAAAAGCTTCAGTGAACGAAAATTGAGAAGCGTAATTCGTTGGTGTTTCTAAAGTCAGTTTTCTATTACAAGCATGATTTGTTTCTGTTCCCGCCGAGACAAAATGGAATAGCTTCCAGAACACGTTCTGGGGCTCTGCAACCCGATTGAATGTAAACTGAAATGGTTTTTTCAGTGCAGCCCTCGAAATCTGGCAAGTTTCAGAGCTCTGTAAAATAAAAGAGCAGGCTAAGAGTGCAATTTAACCGAGCACTGGAGTGGGTGCGGGCAGAATGCAGAAACACATGCTACTTTGCCGAAGTGGTTATACACAATTTAAGATCAGCACGAGCTATAACTGAAACTTTTGAGGGTTTTTTTTTTTTTTTTCAGACTGATACATTCAAGAAATTGTCTGGGAAACATACGCCCGTATATATGACGTTATCATGACAAAAGAAAACACACACACACACACACACACACACACACACACACACACACACACACACACACACACACACACACACACACACACACACACACACACACAAAACAATAAAGAAATCGTAAATACTGTATGTGGGATATTTCAAAGTCAAATACGTGTACATGATTCATAACTCAGTAATATTTTGTGGTGTATTTTTTCAACACTGAACAAAAAGGTGATTTTCTTGTGCAATATTGCAAATACAAAATGGACTGTAAACGAAACAAATGAGAACTTACCGTTTCCAACGAAAGAGAGCATGGAAATGATCTAGTCAACTGCCCTGCGGAAACTCCCGGTAAACTTTTGTCCAAAAACGCTTGTGAACTCCAGTGAACAAAGTCCGTATTGAAAATAGACAAAAATTCGAAGCTGATCAATTAGCCAAGCTGACCGAAACGAGGTGACCACTGCAGCTGTGCAGAAATTGATATTCCAACGTCGGTTGAAAACATTTCTGGCGAGAAATCGGCCCCGTAGCTTTTCAATCAGTGCGCACCTGCCTTCTTCACCAGCCAGCGAGTTGCGAGCAAGCACGCGTTGCTATGACGACGCGTCCACAGACAAGCAGCTGTTTCTTCTCCCACGTTTTGCAAGTTTGGGTTGGGCAATGTCAGTGCGTGTGTGTGTGTGTGTGTGTGTGTGTGTGTGTGTGTGTGTGTGTGTGTGTGTGTGTGTGTGTGTGTGTGTGTGTGTGTGTGAGAGAGAATGCGTGCTGCATCTGTGTGTGTGTGTGTGTGTGTGTGTGTGTGTGTGTGTGTGTGTGTGTGTGTGTGTGTGTGTGTGCGCGCGTGTGGTCTGAACATTTCTTAAGCAGGGAGGGAGGAAGGGGCAGGGTGGGGGTGGGGAGAGGGAGGAGTCCGGAATACCCAAACCCCCAATGATCAGACAGAATGAACGGTGCCAAACAATTTTCTTTCTTTCTTTCTTTTTTAGGGGGAGGAGGGGTTGTTACGTTCTGTTGTTGTTGTTGTTTCAAGCTTTGCTTTGGGTTTTGTTGTTTGTTTGTTTTTTTACTATACAGGGTCTGATGTAGGTGTACACGTTTGAGCTGGGCAATAAACGTGAGAAAGAAAAGTGAAATCAATTGATTCTCTAGTGAAGGGCTGCGTGTCATTGTTGTCCTGGTGTTGGTGCAGTGGGTGGGTGGGTGTGGGTGGGTGTTTGGGGGGTTTACGTCCTTTTCCACCACATACGGGTGATACCAAAGACGGGGCAACGATGGAAAAGCTAGCACACATATTTGGCTCCAGCCGGGATACAAACTCACGACCCGAGCATTAGAAGCCCAACGCTCTACCATTCGGCCACCCCGGTGTCGTAGAATATTTTGGAACCAGGATAAATCGGAACCAGTTCCCAAAAATCCTAGGATATTTCGGAACCATTCCCATCTATCCTAGGATAACCCTAGGATATCCTAGGATAACCCTAACCCTATTCCCATTTATCCTAGGATAAATCGGAATGGTTCTGAAAAATCCTGCCACCAGGGCCAGGATAACACGGAATGGTTCCCATTCGTCCGGTTCTGAAATATCCTGTGACACCGGCTCCCCTGGTGCAGTGGGTGACAGTGTGTCCCTGTGAGTCTGTTCACGCATGTCGACTGTTCTCCCCCATGTGTGTTTACTTCATTCTAATTATATCTAACACGGTGCCACATATACAATATCCTCCGCTCTCCTATTCTCGAACGGTTAAAGGCCCTATATTGGTAAACGCTGCTGAGGTGGAAAACTGCCGCTTTTAAAGGCTCTAAGTCGCTTTTTTCAGATAGGAGGATGTTTCATTTGGCCACAGCGACCGTTTGTTGTTGTTGTTGTTGTTGTTGTTGTTGTTTTGCTGCCACAACTCTTTGCCGGCTCCAGTGGCTTTGTAAACAAGTTTCATGTCAGGTAATAGTAAAATTAGGGAAAAAATGAGACTGGCTTGTTTGTATTCATGCGCGGCTGGCACAGGAGCCAGCAGACGACCGTGGGATGAGGGGGTATGTATGTGGTTGCTGCCAACATTGCCAAAAAACGGAACATTGGAGTTTGTTGAAATTTACTCTGCACATGAGTCTATGGCTGTCTGATTCTTGTGATGTTTTTTGTGTGTGTGTGTGTGTGAATTTTAAAAGCATTTCTAGGGTGCCATCTGTAACGTTATGTGTAAGAGGAATACATAGCGTTTTCCTCCAAATTTGCATCTCTGGTACGTAGGCTCATCTGATCACACTGCTTGGATTTTAAGATTGTGGGGGACAGCATTTGAACGGTCGCGTGTCTACTGTTCCATGCTCGCAGATCGAACTGAAATAATGATGACCATGACAAAAACATAATATCATAAAGATTTGTGCAGGCGTAAGGACACACACTGAGTAGCACAAGAAACACTGCTTTCACCAGTAGCAGTGTGTTTTGACCTCATGAGTCTTCTCTGATCACCTCATCAGAAAGTTGTTCGAAAGCCACAAGTAAACGTACAGCAGTTTCCCAGTTATTTATTTTCTGCTATCAAATCACCGGCGTTTTAGCCAAATAGATGAAAACGGCACAAGGAATTACCCTGATTTTTTTTTTCTTTCCATAAAAGCAAACAGCGTTAAGCAGGAATAGTAACAGAACGACTATCGCCTCCAACAGAAACAACAATCGCAAATGCTAGTACTTCTTCTGTTGCTGATACTACTACTCCTCCTCCTCCTACTACTACTACTACTGCAGAAGAAAACCTCGCTGTCGTTCCTAATGGTGACAGATGTCGCTGTCACCAGAAGGCATTCCTTGGCTGCCTTGTCATAAATCTACGTCTTTTATCTGAACGTCGTCAACGTGCGGTGAAGGCACTTATTCCTGCTGGAACATTTCTATGAAACATTATATGACAACCAGCGTGTTATAAACATTTTAGATACAGTGGTATATGTCATGTGCCGTGTTACTGATCAGTATTCACACAAAGCCAAGAAGGTTTTACGGTTTGCCATGAAAATTTGCTTTTGTAGAGCTTGTGGTGAATTCTACAAATAATGCATCAAGTTACTAGAATTGAACAGGGGGGGGGGGATTTTTTACTGGCATAATTATGTTATGCAAATACACTACCGCCAAAATGGAAAATGTCTTCTGCGAAATCCTGTCCACTTCTGATGAAGGTTGCGATCCTCAGACTGGTGTGTATGTTTTTTGTGTTTTTTTGTTGTCTGTAATCTACAGTCTGTACATACATGTATGACATTTCTCTACGTCTTGTAGCGTCGGTATTTTATGCGGTTGAAACATTTGTACAGACTGTATGCCGGTGCTTCAACTCAAGATTTTAAATCCAATGGTCCAGTGTGTGTGTGTGTGTGTGTGTGTGTGTGTGTGTGTGTGTGTGAAACCGAAAGTAAAAGTTCGGTTGAGAACCAAGAACAGAAACAGCGCATCGTGTCACATGACCATACATACACCAATCAGCTAACATCACAGTCTCTCGGCTTACGTTATGATCACGAGACGGTGTTGTAACAAGACAAGATGGCGACTGGCGGTGGTGATGCGTGTGTTGACAGCCGTGTTGTGTGCAGCGTGTGTCTGGAGCCGTACAGGGGACGTCAGCCTAAACTGTTGCCGTGTTTCCACACTTTCTGTCTACCCTGTCTCACACAACTAGATGGCGGAGATACACAACAGGTATGTATGTGACTATTGGTTCAATATATTCACGCTGTCACCTGAGTTATAAATACGACCCGTCAGTGTAGTTTCGGTTTTGCCGCTTTCAGCTGAACGTTAGAGTGACGAAACTCATTCCGATTAGCTGTGAAAAGGTACCAGCGAAAGGTTCATGTATAACAGACAAGTGAACAATTTATTTTCACAGTTATTATACTGTTGTGTGTGTGTGGAGGTGGGTATGGAGCGGGTAGGTGAGGGGTGGGTGCATGGAGGTGGAGAGGAAGATCTTTGTGCCAGGTATGTATGGCCTTTGCGGGGAACTGACATGGGAACAAGTAAATGGAGTCAAAGATCACCGCACTGGAAGTTAGGTGTATAGTCTGACGACGTCATTCACTTGATCTGCAATCGATAAGCTTTCAGTGTGAACTCTCAGTGGGTGCAAGCCATGGGACACCACTCCAGGCAGTTTGTGTGTGTGTGTGTGTGTGTGTGTGTGTGTGTGTGTGTGTGTGTGTGTGTGTGTGTGTGTGTGTGGCGAAGGCCTAGTTTGAATAAACCTTATCGGTCTTTCCCGAGACCACACTGTTACGAAGTTTAAAAGCCCTCCGATAATTCTACGCTGACTCACAAATTGTTCTGGGCCCGCATGTAAAAGTCGGGGTTAGGAACCCTGAGTTAGAGTCTGACCTCGAACTAAACTAGCTCTAGGGTTAAATTGTTCTGTTGTTTTTTTGTTTCAAATCAGGAAGCGGGTCCATTCCAGCAAGGTGCCTACGCCGTTATGGAAGGATTTTTGTCTTTCTTTCTTCGCTTCCTTTTTTATTTAATTTTGTTTTTGGGTTTCTTTTGTCCTAGTCTGGTTTAGACCCGTAGCCGTGGGTTAAATTAACCTAGAGTTTTACATACGGGCCCAGAGCTCTTTTGGTTTTGTCTACGGTCGTATCGCTTATACACCTGTCAGTTAGTGCAGTTCGCTCCCTTGTGCCTTATCGGGCAAACTATACCAACACAGCCCACTCCCATTTCGTATTGTTCGCCGGCTTAGATCGGTTTAGGGTTAGGATTAGGGTTAGGTTTAGGGTTGGGGTGACTTTGTAGTAATGGTGCAATCGCTAAGTTTTTTCGGCGGTCGTAGTGCATTTACAGCAGGTGCTAATGGCAGAAGGGAGCGAACAGTATACCTACGGTCAGTGGCACTGAGCATCTCACAGGGTGGCGCTGACCCACCAGAGGGCTTCAAGCTACGCGAATATTGAGGGGTCAGCGAGTGTTGCGGTCGACCGTTAAGTAGAAAACTTTGAATTTCGCTCACGCAGCCTGCCTGCAGATTGCTGTGTATTGATTTCAGAGCTCTACCGATCAATCAGATCGAATATTTCGAGCGTACGGACACACAATCCCAAATGTTCTAACACGTTACTTCACAGAAGCCGTGTAATCTTTGAATGTGTACGTTTAATAATAATAATAATAATTCTTGTATTGGCCCTTTACCCGATTTCATGAATCGGCTCAAAGCGCCGCGAACTAAAAACAACACGCACGCTCGCGTGAATCACACGCATTCTCTCCCACACTGCAGATAAACACATTACAATCACATGGTGCGAAGGGTCAGCTCAGCTATTTAAATTTCGGAATTTAAAATTGCATTTGGTTTTCAAATTTGGCGGGCTGAACATTTCCAGAGCAGAGGGGGAAGAAGCCGGAGTACCCGGAGAGAACCCCTGACGATCGCCCCGACTGAACGGGTGCCACATATGAGAAGGAAAAATTCTTTTCCCCGAGTGGGACTCGAACCCCTGACCTCTCGCACTGGTGACAAGTCTCTTAACCACTAGACCACCGACCGCCCCGTTTAAGTTATTGCAACAAACTGAACAAAGACAAGAAGCGCGACAGACCATCACAGCAACACGGTGTGTAGGGTCTGTAATTAGGCGAATCATACGGTAACTGTTGCACCGGCCAAACTATTCGTACCTTTTTTATGCAATCTGTTCAGCATGAATGTCATATTAGTACTTGTTTGTGGTCAAGATCAATGCCGCTTCTCCCTGTAAAATAAATTATGATGAAATAAAATAAAGAACTGGTTAAATAAATAGAACATGATTTCAAAACACAGACTTTCCGGTTTCAGTTGGGAAGAGTGAGTTTACGGTTTACCTGACTTTCCATTCACGCCGATGCTTCTGTGAACAGTTTGAGATCGTTAAGTTGCGCAGTCCTTTTTGTTTGTGCTCCAATAAACACGCTAAAAGTAGGCAAAAATCAGCTTTGCCTCAGTTTTGTCTTGTCTCTTGTTCCGTGAGCGCATTCTGAACCTTTTCGTATTCTGATCCACCGTGACTGTCACAGGTCATTGCTAATGGTCGGAGGGCGGATGGAGCAGCTGCCTCTACCATCACCTGTCCTACCTGTCGGACAGTCAGTCCTGTACCACCTGGGGGTGTGGCCCATTTTCAGGTGAGCGCGTAGATGTTATCTCCTCAATACACGACAAAGGCTTAATTGTGTGTGTGTGTGTGTGTGTGTGTGTGTGTGTGTGTGTGTGTGTGTGTGTGTGTGTGTGAAGTGTTAAAGGGGCAATCTTCATGATTTTGACGCTCACAGATCGTTCTGATCTGTTTTCGACACGTAGACACTTTACTTGCAGAGTGACATCATCTCAAACGCTGGCACTGAGCCTACAGAAGCGTACCCGGCTACTGACGCAGCTAATACACTGAGCGAGAGTGTATCGGCATCGGTCGTAGAATTTGAATGTTCGACCGTTCGCGCAAAGTGTGTGTAAACGACATCGTCAGTATCGCATTAAGCTAAGAGCTTTACTAATCATCAAGACAGAGTAGTATTTCGAGCGTACAGGCGCACTCAAAAGCGAAACTATTCCGAACCATAAGTCGGCTTAGTAAACATCGAAATAGCCGTTTTAAGCAATCAAATCATCATGCATCATCATCAGAAAGATATATCCGCTTCACTGCTCTGTATCATGTACTTTGTCACAGACCAATTTCTACGTTCAAGAGGATGGTCAGCAAGACTCAGCGCCTCCTGTACTCTGTGACCTTTGTGATGAAGGTCAGGTGTCGATCAGTTACTGCAACAAGTGTAAGAACAGGTCTTGTGGAAAATGTAGCCGCATACATAATAAGATTTGTCAGTCAGGAACAGCCGAAACAGAAAATGCAGCAGATGACATTTGCGGGAACTCCGAGCTGCTGAAGAAGGCGAGAAACCAGCTGAGAGTCATGGAGACGGCCTCGACCCGACTGGGGGAAGAAGAGGGGGAGATGGAGCGAGAGAGGAAAGGCATGGAAGACAGCATCAACATGCGCTACGCGGCAGGTCTCGGGGTGATGGCTGACGCACGTGACGAGTGTCTGGTCAGCCTTCGGGAGACAGTCCAAGCCACGAGAGACAATCTGCAGAGGGAGATCACTGCTGTCCGGGCCGCTCAGGAGAGGTTGTCCCGCCTGCTTCGTCCTGGGGGACTATCCACCCAAAATGCGTCATCTTCACAACTTCAGGCCGCTCTTCTCGGCGACGAGGAGTTTAAGCGACTTGAGCAGCGTGTGGGAAAGAAAGCCGGAGCTGGTTTCTTTGAGCATACGACGATGGAGGACAGCCCGGAGTCAACCCTGAACTTTCACAGGGGCTACATGGGCAAAGTGGTTCCCAAGGGACAGAAAGCCGAGCCAGCTGGAAGCAATACATCACATAATGCTGAAGATGGGATAGCTGACACCAAAACTACCCTCGAGACCGTCACCGATGCTGATCATCATCAAACCACCTCAGCTAAAGAGTTTGCAGACTTTCAGAACGAAGTGAAGATCAAACTGGGCGAACTGTATCGGGAAATTAACACCTTGAGAGACAAACACACCAAACATAAGGAACAAACGTCCACGCTCCAGGCGGAGAAAGCCTCGCTTCTTCGATACTTGACTTCGGTGCGCAACAGAAACGCCGAGCTGTCTGCCGAGTTAGCAACATTCAAGAGAGAGCACTCCGCGTGGAAGGACAAATGTTCGCTGCTTTGCCAAGACGTAGCGGCACTGCAGGCAGACAACAACAAACATCGCGATGACCCAGGAGCTTTCCCGTCATCCCGTACGGCACGTCGTTCGGCATTAGTGGCTAAAAGAAGCAGTTTCACTGCAGATGCATCAGATGTTCAGAAAAGCTTGGATGGTCTCCGCAAAACTGTACAAGCGGACGCGTCGAAGATTATTACAGAATTGTCTGCAGTACAGAAAGATGTCTGCAGTCTCCAGAAGAGAGTCAGCAGAGTAGAGACGTCCAGCAAAACGATTGCAAGACTGGAGACTGACATGGGTAGGAGCTGATTTACCATTGCACTTTCGGTTCTGTTTGAATGTAACTACAAATTTAATAACTTAAACTCTAAATATATATTTGGCACTTCAGCCTGTTTTGTCCATGCCTGCATCTATCTATCTATCTATCTATCTATCTATCTATCTATCGGGAGCCGGGGTGGCCGAATGGTAGAGCGTTGGACTTCCAATGCTCGGGGGCGTGAGTTCGAATCCCGGCTGGGGCCAAATATTTGTGCTGGCTTTTTCATCGTTGCCCCGTCTTTGATATCACCCTTACGAGGTGGAAAAGGACGATAAACTCCCAAACACCCACCCCACCCTCTCTATCTGTCTGTCTATCTATCTATCTGTCTGCATGTCTGTCTATCTATCTATCTATCTATCTGTCCATCTATGTCACACTGTGCCAGCTGATATTATGATTTCTGTGTTATTTTTCGCACAGCAACTGTGAAGACCATGGTGTGTTTTCATGCTACACCGACGGTCACAACAGTGACGTCCTATGATGCCATACTCGTGATGGACAACGTCACCGTCAACGTGGGCAACGGCTACAGTCCTCAGACCGGCATCTTTATTGCTCCAGTATCTGGAATCTACGTCTTCATGGCCACATCAACGCCCGCGACGGACCGGGAGGCTAGTTCTAGTTTGAAGATCTTAGTTGAAGATGAATCCGTCGCAGAGTCATACAATGCTGACTATGATTCATCGGCCACTTGCCACGCTAACGTCAGGCTTTCAGCGGGTCAGACAGTGTGTGTAGTTTCGGATAATATCTTTGGATCATGCTCCTACCACGGGTCGAATCGTACCTGTTTCAGTGGGGTTTTGGTGCTACCTGAAATATAATCGATCGTGTAACGCTTGTAGCACAAGAAAATGCTGCTGCCATTATTGTGTTGGTAGCTGCATCACGCTCTTTGGATCACATGTGTTACGTCATGGCTGTTTGAAACCAGAATAAGTACTTGTCTCACCGGTTTACGATTCAGATCAGTAAAATCGCTCACGTGATAACTATTTGCATCTGTTTTGGGGATGACCACGTGCACAGAACTTCTGGAAAACTGTACAAACCTTTTTTTTTTTAAACTTAGCAAGACCCCCACTCTCTTTTTTTGTGTGCTGGGATCTTGTGATCACTCATCCCATACAAGCACAGTTCTCTCCCTTGCAGTGTACGGGCGTGGTTTTGTAATAACTGAAATCATTGTAGATCTCCTGTTTTTCTTCTTGCTGGTGCATGGTGGTGGTGGTGGTGGTGGTGGTGTTGAGATAAATATAGACTGCATGACTCACTTCCCGCATGTTAACGTTCATTGACGTTCACTAGAATAAAAAAAAAAAAAAAAGAAGAAAAAAAAAAAAGACAGCGTGCTGAAACCGAGTGCTACAAACATGCAATTTAGGCTACTGGACAAAATGGCGACGTGTGCTCGTGGGCCTTTCCTGTACCACTGAATCATTACTACAGTACAATAACGGGACGGCATTTCTGATATGACGTCGACACAATGGACAGTTGCCCCCAAAGTTTTTTTTTATCTGTTACTTGTGCATTTTTCGTGCTTTTATGGGTTACGTATCCATTTCAGTAGTAGTAGCAGGGGCGTAGGAACCACGGGGGCCCTGGGGGCCCAGGCCCCCGTTCGATTTTTAGAAGGGGGGCCCGAATATCTTTGAACCCCCTTGCTTTTGATAAGAGGAGAGGGGGGGGGGGGGCTGCTCTGCTGTCGCAGGACACAATCCTTGGCAGTCAACACACACACACACACACACACACACACCCTTCTTCACCCCGGCCGTATGGCTCACCCGACTTAGTGGGCCCCCCTTCCTCTCACCATCTTCCTACGCGCCTGAGTAGTAGTACTGTGTAGTAGTAGTTGTTGTTTTCTGCTCGGATCGTGAGTTCCATTCCAGGGTAGGGACAGGTATTTGTGCTGGTCTTTTACTCGTTGGCCCGTCTTTGATATCACCCATATGTGGTGGGATAAGACGTTAAACCCTGAAACAAACGCACACCCTAGTTGTTTTCCGCATATTTCAATTGTTGTATAGTCGTGTATAAATTGTGATTAACTGTGATTTACCTATCTTACCTTGTTTAATACTTTGTCAAGTCCTGATGCAACAGTAGTAGCTTGTCTTGAAAACTGATTGTCCAACTTAACTGTGCACAAATGTAACAAAGGAGAATAAAATCTTATCGAAGTGTGTGTGTGTGTGTGTGTGTGTGTGTGTGTGTGTGTGTGTGTGTGTGTGTGTGTGTGTGTGTGTGCAGTGCCTCTGTGTGTGTGCAGTGCCTCTGTGTGTGTGTGTGTGTGTGTGTGTGTGTGTGTGTGTGTGTGTGTGTGTGTGTGTGTGTGTGCAGTGCCTCTGTGTCTGTCTGTCTGTCTGTCATATGTTTCTTTTTAATTGTTCTGTTCTGTTACTACTTCAAAGATATTCCGTAAATCATAAGCGATAATAAAGTAAACAAATTTTAAATATTTGAATCTTTGAAGCGGACCCACGCCTTACCGTGCGCTCCTGCTCATTCATTATCTGTGTATTTACGTAGGCCCATACTATTGATAGGCATACAAGACAAAATTTTTAAACCATAAACCGCACAGAAATGTTATAACTACACGTACTCAATTTCACAAGGAAAACGCTTTGAACGATCTGTAACTTTGGCCACGAATGATGTGTAAAAATACTCCGTCAGCCGACTAATTACTACATACATTTCCACACTAAGTTCATGCTGATGTGTGCATAAGTTTGCATTTGGAGTAGTAGGAGTAGTAGTAGTAGTCGTGAAAATAGAATACAAAATGGAGCGATTGTATTCGACAGTAAGCATCATATAATTCACTACATTTCGAAATGCGTTCTTTGACTAGCAGGTGAAACAGGAAGAAGAGTCGAGAAGCACGTGTGTTCACAGAATTAGATGACAAATGTCACCCTATGACCTAATCTGTGCGGATTTCTCTTGCTAATGTCCAAACGACGATTCACCGTCAGAGAGTATGCGTTAACCATGGTGCTTCTGGTCATGTCTCATTTAAACTGTCTCGATCTATTCATGTATCTCATTATCGTGGGATGGTATATCGATTCTTTCATTGTGCATCGTGTCTTTAAAAGCTGTATCATGTCAACACATGGAACCATGTCTGAAAATCTGCATTGCTTTGTATGTGCTTTGAAACATGAAACCGTGTCAACTAACATGTTATATCATAAATTTATCTTTCGTCGATATTAAAGGGTGCACTATTCCTTTCATCGTGTGAGGGTTAACTGTATCAGGCAAGTACATAAACCCATTCCAGCATAATATTATTTCCTTCACGAGATCGTGGTAACTTCGTTGCATCATTTTGTTTTATATCTGTCCCATTCCTTTCAGTTCTTATCGCAACTGAACATGGAAAATTCAAAGAATCATACTTGTGTTGATAGGCCGTACAGATATACAATTTTACACACACACACACACACACACACACACACACACACACACACACACACACACACACGTCAAGAAAACTTTATTCTCCTCTGATACACACAGTAGTGTAGATGATTATGCCGTACTATCACAAACAATCCAAGGCATATATCAGTAATAACCCCTCCTGCACCAGAACTGACAGTATTCGCTCATCAATGGAAGCTAATCTGTCAGGTTTGTCTGTACATAGCCACACTTTCGACGAACATCGTAATAAATATAGCACATATCGTAGCCTTCTTGTAAGTACTGGATGAAAAATGTAGATTCCTGCACCAAAGCCATGAAGGCGCCGTTTCTGACGGTAGTAACCGCTGATTACAAGTACTTGACAAAATAACCGTTATAAAGAAACTCTTCATCTCTGCCGATGGTGGTTGTATTTCTTTCTGTTGTTCTCGCGAAATGTTTTTTCTTCCCGCTTAGTGCACATTTGTGCGTGCGTGCGTGCGTGCGTGCGTGGGCGCGCGCGCGTGTGTGTGTGTGTGCGCGCGCGCGCGCAGGCGGAGAGGGGGGGGGGGGGAACGGCGGGGGGGGGGGGGGGGGGTACAGTGGGGTTTTAGAAGCGAAGTATTCTATATGTTAAAAGAGAACAATCAATCATATTACACGACAACAAAATAATTATAGGAAGAAAAAGAAGCACATCTTTCACAGGTCAGCAATACGGTCATGCAATAGTCGTAGTTGCCCAAATGTCTCCCCAGCCCTCCTTACCCACCTTCCATCCGACCCCCCCCCCCCCCACCACCACCACCACCATCAAAAAAAGCAAACAAAGAAACAATAATAAAAACAAACCAACAAAGCAAAAACAACAAGAGTGGCAGGCAAATGAACAAACCACTACTATTACTACAAAAGAGATGGGAAAATTATCTCAAACGCTATTTTCACTGATTTAGCTACACAACTGGTAAAACAACTAAACAACTACTTTTTCCTGTTTTAACACATTTAGTATTGGGGGGGGGGGGAGGGTTGAGGTTCTGGTTGCCTCTGCAGCTCTTCCAAGCATAATAAAAGAGATGCTACAAACCATACTACTACCCTAAGACAAAGAACCACCTCACCTTATTCTTCAACCTGCAAACTGAGTTTTAAAAAGTATATCGGTACATTTGCTTTGTTGTACGTCGTCCGAAACATGGTATGCTGGGTACGGAAAGGTTAGAATACTGGTCCAGTGAGAGTAACGGAGTCAGCAACACCAACTGCAGCAGTGTTTCTTGTGCTACTGGTTAATTACACCAGGGTCTCGGATTATATTTCAGGTTGCACCAGAACTCCACTGAAACAGGTATGTATATTTCCGTTGAAAGAGCTCAGGTCATACCGGCAGGACTTCACACACACTGTCTGACCTGCTGAAAGCCTGACAGCAGCGTGGCACGTGCCACATGAATCAAAATCCTCATTGTATGACTTGACTAGAGATTTACCTTGAACTACGATCATCAGGCTGGAATGAGATCCCTGGTTAGCTGGCGTTGATGTGGCCATGATGATGTAGATTCCCGACACTGGAGCTGTAAAGATGCCGGTCTGAGGACTGTAGCCGATCCCCACGTTGTAAGTGACGTTGTCCATCACCAGTATCTTCTCACCAGAAGTTATAATGTCTTCCCTCGGTTTAGCATGGAAGCACACCATTTTTTTCGCCTTCGCTGTGAAAACAAAATAACAACAATAGTTCAGTTTGTGAATTGACTTTCAAAATTGTTGGTACAATTAATCTCTTAATGAAATACAAGAGAGGTTCACTGTACAAAGCCACGTATAATGCAGATCGCAAAATTATAAGCTCATACGACCTACAGAGGACATAATGTATCATTACTATTACCATTATGTTCAGGAATTTTCCATTACTAGTGTTGACTATTTGACAGTGTCAAACATTTTTTCCCATGGATGGCTGGACGGAAACGAAATTTTAAAAAAGAAAAAAGAATTTAAAAAAAAAGCTCTTACCCATCTCTTTCTCTAGTCTCTCAAACTTTCTACTTGCTGTCTCCACTGTGCTGACTCTTGTTTTAAGACGTCCGTCCAAGTCAGAGCTCATCTTCGACGTGTCTGCTTTTGCAGTTTTGCGAAGATCGTCCAAGTTTTTCTGCAAAGCGGATACACCAGTAGCAGTCTTAGCAATATCAGTTTGTACTGAGCTCAAACGTGTCAGATCCTGGTGAAGTTTTGTATTGTCTGTCTGGACTGTTGTCAGATCCTGGCGAAGTTTTCTGTTGTCTGTTTGGACTGTTGCCAGATCCTGGCGAAGTTTTGTATTGTCTGTCTGGACTGTTGCCAGATCCTGGCGAAGTTTTGTAGTATCTGTCTGGACTGTTGTCAGATCCTGGCGAAGTTTTGTAGTATCTGCCTGAACTGTTGTCAGATCCTGACGGATTTTGCTGTTGTCTGCCTGCAGTGAAGCCACGTCTTGACAAAGCAGCGAACATTTGTCCTTCCATGCGTTGTGCTCTCTCTTCAAGCTTGCTAACTCACCAGAAAGTTCGGCTCGCACCGAAGTCAAGTCCCGACGAAGTGAAGCTTTCTCTGACTGCAGAGTGGACGTCAAACTCTCAGATTCAACCTGCTTGTTTCTCAGTGTGTTGATTTCCCGGTAAAGTTCGCCGAACTTAGTGTTTACCTGATTTTGGAAATTTGCAAATTCTTTCAATGAGTTTGTCTGACGATCTGCACCCGTGCTTCTGTCAACAGCGCCATCTCCAGCTTTGCTAGTTGCAGTGCTGCCAGTGTCATTCTGTACTTTGGCCGGAACGACTTTGCCCATGTACACCCTGTGAAAGTTGACGGCTGACTCCCTGCTATCCTCCATTGTCGTGTGCTCAAAGAAACCAGCTCCGCCTCCCTTACCCACACGCCGCTCAAGTCGCTCAAACTCCTCGTCGCTAACAAGAGCGGCCTGTAGTTGTGAAGATGACGCACTTTGCGCCGAGAGTCCGTCAGGACGAAGCAGGCGGGACAACCTCTCATGAGAGGTGCGGATAGCAGTGATCTCCCCTTGCAGACTGTCTCGCGTGGCTTGGACTGTCTCCCGAAGGCTGACCAGACACTCGTCACGTGCGTCAGCCATCGTCCCGAGACCCGCCGCGTAGCGCACGTTGATGCTGTCTTCCATGACTTTCCTCTCTCGCTCCATCTCCCCCTCCTCCTCCCCCAGTCGGGTCAAGGCCGTCTCCATGACTCTCAGCTGATTTCTCGCCTTCTGCATCAAATCATCGCCAGTGAAACTAACCCTGTTTCCCGTCATCTTTGTTTTGGGTGGCTTGCATATCTTGTCGTGCAAACGGATACACCTCGAACAGGATCTAATCTCACACTTGCTGCAGAAGCTGGTCGATGACTGACCTTCATCACAAAGGTCGCATACAGGTGGCGGTGAGCCTTGCTTATCGCCGTCATCAACGTAGAAATTGGCCTGTGACAAAGTGAATTACAGGACAGTAAAGATACGTATCCCTTCCTTTCATTAACGCACAATACGACTGGTTGTTCGTTCACACACACACACACACACACACACACACACACACACACACACACACACACACGTACGTGCTCACCTGAAACTCGGCCACACCCCCAGGTGGTACAGGACTGACTTTCCGACAGGTAGGACAGGTGATGGTAGCGGCAGTTGCTCTATCCTCCTTCCTATCACCAGTGTCACCACTCACGTCACTAGCAATCACCTGTGACAGTCAAGATAAAAATCAATCTCTTTACAAACAACAACAACAAAAAAAACCCGAAAATTCCACAGGTGGGAAACTTACCAAGCTTATTCGGCAAGCGCATACATGGTTAGTTTGGGTGAGTCTTATGTGATCTCCATCACACAGAAAGATCCCTCCGTGTGTTATGAGTATGAGTAGAGGGAAGGCATTCGATGCGGCAGAGTGTGTCAGAGCACAAACAGGCTCGTGAAAGTAGGCCACATTCACACCGGCGAGAGAAAAAAAAAACAGGTTAACCTGTCAACACCGCCCTATTGTCCCCCGCTAGTGTACGCCTGATAGCTATCATGCAGTGCAAATAAAACAAAAGAGCACTGTTTTCTCTCACTAGTAACACCTTCCGCGATTTTCTGTGGCTGGTTGTTATGAAGTCGGAAAGTGCCGGGAGAGAGTCTTCATTTTTGCTTTGGTTGTTGTTGTTGTTTTGGTATTTTAGTTGTTGTTGTTGTTGTTGTTGTTGTCATTGTTTGCTTTGGGGGGGGGGGGGGGCTTTTTGTTTGGGTGATGGTGGGTGTTTTCCCTGCCCGCAAGTGAGTAATGTGATAATTCACCTGGAACACAGTATATGCATGCGAACTATTTCATTTCATGTATTTGTTTATTATACTTTTCCTATCCCATTGCTGGAATGGCGGGTGGGGGTCGCCATCGTACAGCTGGTGTGTGATTGTGTGAATTCTCGGCAACTCTCGTTTGGAACAGGATCTTCAACGTGCACACTTGATACTGAGTCTGCGCCTGAATCAGTGACTCACAAAATTCCTGCCCACAAGGGATTCGAATCTGCGCCTCACTGAGGATTCGTAGCGGACGCTTTGATTTAACCACTAGGCCAAATTCCCCCGGCCTCTCAGTGTAAACTTAGACGACAGCTTTGGCCGTTGCGTCGTACACTGCTCCCCGTGTCAGTCTCTTGCCCTCAGCGTTACTACACAGTCTACACATCGTGTGCGTAGCTAATGATATGCCGTGCAGCTCATACTGGAGTGTGTATGCGTGCAGCTCAGTCGCGATGACCTGAAGTTTAACAGTGCATTCTCTGATAGGCCCGTCAGGACGCATTCAGCCTGACTAGGTCATTGTCACGTACACACACGCACTCTCTATCAGAAGCGTTGAGCGTTTTCAGTTTGTGCGCACCCATTGAGAGTTCACGCTGTAGGTTTATGATTCAGTGATGTCTTCTGACTATTGATCTTCCATTTAGTTTATTGTATTCCATTACTTTTCATGTTCCCAGACACCAATTGCAAATCAGTAGTCACATAAACATCACAGTGACACAGAGGTCTCAGTCACCACCTCCCCTCCCCCCCCCGCTCCACCCCTCGCCCCCAACCTAATCCCACTCTACACACACACACACACACACACACACACACACACACACACACACTGACACAAGATAACTGTGAAAAGAACATTTAATAGTCTCAGTACTTGGCGTAATCCCTCAGGTGTGATCCCTTCCCACTTTCAACTGAAAGTGACAAAACTGAAACTACGCTAACGGGCCGTAGGTGTAAACACAGCCGGCTAAGGTGGAATCGATTGAATTAACACTGTGACAGTGACATACATACCTGTTGCGTATCTCCGCCAGCTAGTTGTGTGAGACAGGGCAGACAGAAAGTGTGGAAACACGGCAACAGTTTAGGCTGACGTCCCCTGTACGGCTCCAGACACACGCTGCACACAACACGGCTGTCAACACACGCATCCTCACCACCGCCAGTCGCCATCTTGTCTTGTTACAACACTGTGTCATGATCACGACGTAGGGAAAGGAGCTGTCAGTTGATTGGTGTATGTATGGTCATGTGACGCGGTGTGCTGTTTTAACTTTCGTTTCTCAGCCAAACCTCTACTTTCAGTTTCTGGGGATTTTTTTGTTGTTTTTTTTTTGCAAACACACACACACACACACACACACACACACACACACACACACGAGCTGTGTATTCCCGTTTGGTGCACATCTATTAGTTGGTGGTGGTGGTGGTGGTGGTGGTGGTGGTGGTGGTGTGTGTGTGTGTGTGTGTGTGTGTGTGTGTGTGTGTGTGTGTGTGTGTGTGAAGCATAGATTAAATGAGGATATCGGAGCTCTTTCAAAATGGATTGTCTTTTCTGTCACTAACAGTACATCATACACATAACGTGAATCGTAAAATGTACAAATTACAAGTGAATTTCTGCAATTCATCGTGTGGGAAGGAGTTTTCTACAACAGGACTAGTGTGCTGAATTCCAGTTGCTTCAATGATACACGTGTGTAACATACATGTCAAGCATACCAGCTGTAATCATTACACAGAGGTAAACATCATTTACACGACGCGCGCATACACACACACACACACACACACACACGAGAGAGAGAGAGAGAGAGAGAGAGTCAGACAGACAGACAGACAGACAGACAGACAGAGACAGACAGAGAGAATCGATAAATCAATGAATCAATGAAACTTTATTTTACAAGCGTAGAAGCAGTTGACATCGGATAGTGTGACAGAGAGACAGAGAGCGACATGAGTTCAAGTCCAAATTACTTTATTTATCCCTCATGGGGCAGTTAAATCAGAGAATGAAGCAATGAAACATTGAATCCAGAAATGAATGAATATTGACCAAAGGGAATAAACTAAAAGTAAGTTTGACAAAAACGATGGACGAATGCTGTACATACAGCAGAACTAATAACACCAGGGGACCCCGACGAAAGAATGAAAATAGTTCGTTTCTGCACGTGCATTCATGCGCCCGCATTGTACAGCTCTTCGTTACTGTTACCCACTTGTGTTTGGGTTGTTTTCCTTTTTCTTTCTTCTTTTTTTGCGTTTAACAGCAGCAGACTATTTATAGTTGCCAATGAAAATGTTGACACCGAAAAGAAAAAGAACGAAAAACAGAAGCTCGCCTAAGTAAGTCTTAAGTGTTGAAATTGTTTCGCTCGCTGTCTCCACTCTTCTTGAAAGTCTGCTCAGGTCGTAGAGGACGTTTGTTTTTACAGTTGTTTGAAGATAATCCAGTTTCCTCTTTACAGCTGATACATCCGTAGCAGTCTCACTGGCATCGGTTTGTAGTGATCTAACGCGTCTCGCGGTGTCTGCGTGGACTGTTGTTAGATGCTTCCAAAGTCCTGCAATATCTGCCTGGACCGTTGTGAGATCCTGGCGAAGTTTTGTGGTGTTTGTGTGGACTGTTGTCAGATCCTGGCGAAGTTGTATAGTATTTGTTTGGACTGTTGTTAGATCCTGGCGAAGTTTTGTAGCATCTTTCTGCACTGTTGTCAGATCTTGGCGAAGTTTTGTCGTATCTTTCTGCACTGTTGTTAGATCCTGGCGAAGTTTTATAGTATCTTTCTGCGCCGTTGTCAGATCTTGGCGAAGTTTTGTAGTATCTTTCTGCACTGTTGTCAGACCTTGGCGAAGGTTTGTAGCATCTTTCTGCACTGTTGTCAGATCTTGGCGAAGTTTTGTAGTATCTTTCTGCGCCGTTGTCAGATCTTGGCGAAGTTTTATAGTATCTTTCTGCACTGTTGTCAGACCTTGGCGAAGGTTTGTAGCATCTTTCTGCACTGTTGTCAGATCTTGGCGAAGGTTTGTAGTATCTTTCTGCACTGTTGTCAGATCTTGGCGAAGTTTTATAGTATCTTTCTGCACTGTTGTCAGATCTTGGCGAAGGTTTGTAGCATCTTTCTGCACTGTTGTCAGACCTTGGCGAAGGTTTGTAGCATCTTTCTGCACTGTTGTCAGATCTTGGCGAAGTTTTGTAGTATCTTTCTGTACTGTTGTTAGGTCCTGGCGAAGTTTAGTACTGTCTGCCTGAACTGTTGTCAGATTCTGACGGAGTTTGCTGTTGTCTGCCTGCAGTGAAGCCACGTCTTGACAAAGCAGCGAACACTTGTCCTTCAATGCGTTATGTTCTCTCTTTAAAGTTGCTAACTCACCAGAAAGTTCGGCGCGAACAGAAGTCAAGTCCCGACGTAGTGAAGCTTTCTCTGACTGCAGAGTGGACGTCACACTCTCAGATTCAACCTGCTTCTTTCTGAGTGCGTTGACTTCCCAAAGCAGTTCACCTAACCTAATCTTCACCTCCTTCTGGAAGTCTGCAAACTCTCGCGGTGAGGTTGTTTGGTGATCAGCATCTGCGAGGCCCATGATCACTGCCTGGCATACCTTGCTGTGTATACCACTACATCTCGAGCAAGACCTGTTCTTACATTTGTTGCAGATACTGGTGGACACCTGACCTTCATCACAAAGGTCACAGAGCGCAGGTGGCGCTGAGTCGTGCTGACCGTCATCTTCCACGTAGAAATTAGCCTAGAGAAGAGCAACATCAACAAGCATTCATCAGTAAAAGTCTCTTCCGTGGAGGAAATGGATGTACGCATAATTCATGTAGCTGGCAATTTGGAACGAACATGTTTACACACACACACACACACACACACACACACACACACACACACACACACACACACACACACACACACACACACGTACGTGCTCACCTGAAACTCGGCCACACCCCCAGGTGGTACAGGACTGACTTTCCGACAGGTAGGACAGGTGATGGTAGCGGCAGTTGCTCCATCCTCCTTCCTATCACCAGTGTCACCAGGCACACCACCAGCACTCACCTGTAGACAGACGTGCAAACTGTTCATTTCCTCTCCCAAAATAGATAAAAATCTGTTGTGGGACACCTACCTAAATTTATTGAATTAGTGAATTATTTCTAATAATAATTTCTAATTATTAATTTACTTGGCAAGTACAGAATCTGATACGTTCATTGGTTTCCCGGTAACAGCTCCAGGCCCATTTGACTTGCTCCTCTTTCTAATACAGCCTCTTGCAAAAGAAGCCACACAGACATATTTGTTTTTTGGCATTGTATCAGGGCTCGTACAGGATTCTGAGAACAAAATTCAAAGACTTTTTACAGACTTTTCAAAGACCAAAAACAAAAATTCGAAGACCCTGCTCTCGCAATCCTAATAATGAATACTGGTATATTATAATAATATGTTCATGAACTATCAGTAACTCACTGGAAGTAGGAACACTGGAACTGGAACACTTTAATTATTTATTGACACATTTGTCACACTGCTGGGCATGTGACCAACCAGAGTCGACTCGCAAGCGGAGCGAAAGGAAAGGCACAGTGACACGGCCAGAGGCGCGCAAACAGTGAGCTGGCCCCAAAAATACGGTCGTGGGAAAAAAATATCATTTCGCGATTTTTCAAAGACTTTCAACGATATTTTTTTTCAAAACATCGAAATTTAAAGACTTTCAAAGACTTGAAAAAGGGTCTCCAAAATTCCAAGACTTTCAAAGACATTCAATGCCTGTACGAACCCTGTGGATGCAAAATTGCTTTACCCCCCACCCCTACCCTACCCCCTGCCGAGTGCAGTGTTTCTGCAGAAAAAAAAAGATGTTTTTCTGCTGAAAAACTGAAAGCCGTTGTCGTCTTCTACCAAGGATGATAGTGCGGGATCTAGCAGCCAGGTTCAAGTTTTGCTGCGAGTCTTGCATCTTCGTACCTCGATTCTTCTTGTGAAACTTCGTAAGTGCTGTTTTTTTCTAATATTTTTAGTACAAGTACGACACTTATAGTGTCTTTCCACTAACAGCTACATTTTTAGAAATGTCTGTATCATAATTCAAACGATTAAAGAAGCTTCTATTGAATCGGAGATCTAGACTGACAAGGAATCCGTTTGTGTTCACCGGTACTGAGCGGACGACTGCAGTCCGCGCCGTGTGCATAGCCAGAATAATACAGCGTCCGTGTACCTCGCGACTCTGATATAGCGTGCAGCCAAATCACAATGACCCCAGCATTCCTCGGGAAAGCCCGCCAAACATGTAGGTCATCATGCAGCGCGCGCACACACGAGCACACAATCCGTATGTGTGCCAGCACCAGTGAGGGTTCGGGACTGAATAACCTACACTGTAGATTCATTTATCTCTGCGGCATCTGTGCATGTTGCATACTGACTGTAATGATCGTAGCTTCTATATATGCGCTCCCACATAGTACTTAAAAGGCTTTAGGGGAGCCGGGGTGGACGAATGGTAGAGCGTTGGACTTCAGTCCAGCCCTCGGGTCGTGAGTTCGTATCCCGGGTGGGGCCAAATATTTGTGCTGGCCTTTTCATCGTTGCCCCGTCTTTGATATCACCCGTTTGTGGTGGAAAAGGGCGTTAAACCCCCAAACACCCACCCACCCACTTAAAGGCTTCACAAACTTCAAACACTGACAGCTGTCACGGCTCCCACGGCCCCTCGGCCCTCCCACCACCCGCCATCCATGCAACTACAGTGTAGCTGACACACACCGGCTGACACCCACCGGCAAACACACACACACACTATATCAAGAAGTAACGGTAAAAATAAACCAGGGCCGGATCAAGGGGTATAGAAGGGGGGGGTTCCAAAATTTTTGGGGGGGGGGTTTGGGGGTCTCCCCCAATGGGGGTGCAGGGGGCATCAGGACAGCTTGAAAGCCTATGTCTAAGCTGTTTATCAAGGTTTGTAGACAAGATTGTAATCTTTTCTGTTATCGGCATCGGATGGGTGCGCTCCGAGGGCGGAAGGGCGGGGGGGGGGGGGGTACCACTTTTCTCATCGGATTTGACCATGAATAAATTTGGGTCCCGGCTGACATGGATTTAAAAAAACAAAAAAAAAAAAAACAAAAAAAAAAAAAAACGTCCATCTACAGGTACATGTCATTTGCAGGGGGGGGGGGGGGGTTCCAGAACCTGTGGAACCCCCCCCTGGATCCGGCCCTGTAAACTGAGGCGGCTCTAGCTTCCAGTTAGTGCACACAGCAGCTCTACAAGCCAGGTACAAAGGCCTCTCACGAGACATGTATAACTTGAATCAACTGTAGTCTTTTATTGCCGCCTAATTCCGGCGTCAGATTTGATTCAGATTTGATTTCAACTCAGTCACGGACAGCGGTCAAACTGGGGTGGGTGGGGTGGGTGTTTGGGAGTTTGACGTCCTTTTCCACCGTATATGGGTGATATCAAAGACGGGGCAACGAGAAGAAGGCCAGCACAAATATTTGGCCCCAGCTCAGTGGGATTCGAACTCACGACCAGAGCATTGTAAGTCCATCGTTCTACCATTCGGCCACGCCGGCTCCCCGCTAAACTGGGGTGAGCGGTGGTCTGATAGGTGAACGGCTGTCACCGCTGTCACGGCGATGAAGCGTGTGTTCGAGCCCAGGTCCAGCTTGTGATATGTGATACCGGTGTTCCTGGCTGCCGGGCTGCTCATCGGGGGTTTCTCTCCGGGTTATCCGGCTTTCCTCCCACAGCTAAGCAATACTCAAAAGTAGGATAGGTATTGGGTGGCACTGCAACGGGGGAAGCAGCCCGAATTTCCCGAAAAGGGCTGATCAAGTAGTAAAACAACAACAACAAAAACTGAAACAACACTGGGCCGGCGCTTACGTGCAACTGAACACACCCGGCCTTGACTGACACAGCTGAGACTATCGAGTAAATCTGTTGAACCAAGAGTGACACACATACCTGTGGTGTATCTCCGCCAGCTAGTTGTGTGAGACAGGGCAGACAGAAAGTGTGGAAACACGGCAACAGTTTAGGCTGACGTCCCTTGTACGGCTCCAGACACACGCTGCACACAACACGGCTGTCAACACACACATCACCACCGCCAGTCGCCATCTTGTCTTGCCACATTTACAGGGGCCGTGGTCACGACGCGTTCGTAACTTTTCCGCCACCGATTTACGCACGCGAGGGTCCGTAACTTACGATTTGTGATATAATTGGGTGGTCATGACGTTTGCGCAGAGTTACGGCCGCTCGGAAACCCTTGCGTATTGTACACCACCTAGGAGGGTGTCGGAAAGGTGCCGTAGCCTTTGCGTAAATCTGAAAAATGGCGGCCCGCTTGATTTACCTGAACTGCAAATGAGAAGAGCATTTCGACGGGAAAGGGTGTTCCGCAATCGTACTAACCCTTTTGACTTGTACGACGATGTGGACATGCTTCAAAGGTTTAGATTTAGGAGGAGAGACCTGCAGGAATTGTGCGATCTTCTGTAGGACGACTTGAGTGTTCAGTTCACTACGCACCCTGCAATGCAAAGGCGTGTGTGGCCAGCCGTACACACATCGTGGGTTTATTTGTTTCCTTTTTTGTGGGTTAACATTTGTTGTGTGTATTTCGGACTAGTTCAGTGCTGAACGCACTCGGTCAGTCCTCACTGATCAGCCACCACCGTTTTGATCGTATCAGTGCCTGTCAATGCAGGTCTCATTCATTGTGTTGTGGACCCGAAATGTGCGGGTTCCGAATTCAGAGTTTTGCCGCTGGTCATGTTTATCTGCCGTAGCACCGGCGTCAGGTTAAATGCGTGGCATGTATGTGGAGAGTTTTGTTGATGTTGTTGTTATCCTCTCCTCTTTCGTTGTTCTTTGATAGAGGTTCATTCCGTTGGTTTTCTTGCCAGTGAGCCTGCTACATACGGTTTGTACGTGCAGTAAATGCTTCTACTGGTTGTAGTCCGTCCAATGTTGAGATAGAGACTGCTAGGGAGCGGTCTATATGCGACGTGCATGCTCTCCTGATCACACTCTCCACATACATGCCACGCATTTAACCTGACGCTACGGCAGATAAACATGACTCGATCAAAAACTCTGTAGTGAACGCGTAGTGAACACACCCCCTCTTCTCTTTCACTCTTCACGCTGCAAGGAGAATTTGTGCAGGTCACGTGATGGTGTTTTCCGTGGGAATCCCGGGGGTCCCACACCTATCTAAAAATAACCCGTACGTGACACCGTTTCCAGTAAGTGCGCGTCGTGACCGGCCAACTAGCGGAAGAGATAGTTTTCACGTAGCCACATACGAACTTACGATCCGCAACCTATTTGCGCAAAGAAATTTGCGTTCGCGTCGTGACCACGGCTCCAGGTCAATAGGCTACAGGACACTTAAGTAGCTTCCGGGGCATGTCAGTAGTAAAGAACGACGCTAAATATAGTACAACATTTTTGCCCCTTTTTAAATTTGTGTGAAGACTAAAAAATGGCAATCTGGGGCTTTTTGTTGGCTTTGTAAATAAGTTTCATGCCAGGTAAATAATAAAATTAGGGGAAAATGAGCCTGGCTTGTGGACTGTTTGTATTTACGCGCGGCTGGCACAAGAGCCAGCAGACGACAGAGGAATGAGGGGGTATGTGGTCGCTGCTAACATTGCCAAAAACCGGAATATTGGAATTTGTTGAAATTTACTCTACACGTGAGTCTCTGGCTGCCTGATTTTTGTGATTAAAAAAAATGAATTTTAAAGCATTTCTAGGGTGTCAAATGCAACGTTATATTTGTTTTTCTTGAAATTTGCATCTGTGTAGCCTGTATTTACGAATGACTTCCGGGGCATGTAGTACCCGCTGAATATAGTCTGAAAATAGTGCTTTTTTCAAACAGAAATATTTGTGGAGTAAAAAATGACAGTTTGGGGGTGTTTTAGTGTTGGTTTTATGAATAAGATCCATGCCCGGTTAAACTGATCCTTGGTTTGGGCCCGGACTGTGGACTACTTGTGTTCACGCGCAGCTGCATATCTTGGCTGACTGGCTAGCAGACGACAGAGGAGTGAGGGGGTAGTGTGTCGCTGCAGTCATTGCAAAGAAAGTGAACATTGGAATTTATTATCAACTCTCCGGCCGTTCTGTGTGTGGAAATTGTTTTGTGAATTTTGATGTGGCTGGAGGGTGTTGTGTAGAGGTTTATCTTCAATACAGCGCTTTTCTTGATATCAGCATCTGTATCGTGTAGCCAATACGAGCTCATGATACGATCCACTCTCTGGGGCACTGTTGTATTTTTCTCCTGCTATGTCGCTCTCTCGGTGCACTCGCAGAGAAGACACGGGATACAACAGGCTGGAACTCCAATACTTTATTAACAGAAGATGCGCAAGAACAAACTCATGAAAGAGGAAGAACCCAGAACGCTGTGCAGTGCTGCTTATATACTAACAGGTCAGATCTAGAACATTCTGCAACATACTGGCAAGTACGGAATCTTTCCAAGGTTACGTAATCTGCTGACGTTACTGCACTCGCATGTTCTGGGATGGTCTAGAAATTTCCATCGAAATGCAGTGACTTTTCGCGATCTCTACAACACCTCCCTACCAAAATTGTTGTTTCACAACAAACTTCAACAACAAAGTCTGTCTCTGGGTTTTGGTGTTCTTTTGGGTCGTCTGGGGTTGTCTGGACCATACTCAGGAACAGGTGGCTTGGTCCTGGGCAGTCGTGGTCTGCTCTGGTTCTGTGTCGGTGGCACATTCTTCAGAATCTCCATCGGATGGTCGATCGGGAGCTCAAAGGCATCTGCTGAATCGCCAGGTTCGTTGTCCTCTTCAGAAGCGTAACGTGGGCGCAACTGTTCCCAGTGTCGTCTCCAACCTGGGCCACGAGGAACTACCTTGACGTTGAAGCAGCGAGTACCCATAGACTTCTTGACCACTGCTGGTACCCATCTGGGCTGCTTGGCATGGTGAGGTCCATAGTACAGTGCATATACTGGATCTCCAGCCTTGTACTGCCTGGTCACCTTGGCGACACCTCCAGAGTCTGGAGTCACCTGAGTTTTAGATGCCTCCTTGGATTGCTTGCCCTGAGCTATGTGTGCTGGCGAGGGAAGCAAAGTGTCGATCCTTGTCCGAATCTGCCTGGACATCAAGAGTTCACTCGGAGAGAATCCGCAGGATGTCGGCATTCTCCGGTACTGCATAAGAAACTCTTGAAGTGCTCGCTTCGGGGGCAGAGAAGACTTCCTGAGAGCTTGCTTGAATGTCTGCACCAGCCGTTCTGCAGCTCCATTGGTAGCAGGATGATAGGGCGCTCCTGTCAGGTGCGTGATCCCACGTTCCTTGCACCAGCTCTGGAACTCTTCAGAAGCAAAGGTGGTTGCATTGTCGGAGACCAACGTGTGTGGGTATCCGAAGTGAGCAAAGTCTTCTTCCAGCAGGTCTAGAGTAGCTCTAGTGGACGTGGATGACGTTGGGTGGATGCATGGGTACTTTGAGTAAGCATCCGTGATCACCAGCCAGTTGGTGCCCATGAAGTTGATGGCGTGGTCCAAGTGAACTCGGCTCCATGGCTTCTCTGGTAACATCCAGGGATGAACTGGCGGTTTGGATGGCTTGTTTTGATGTTCGCCGCAGGAGTCACATCGTCGACTCGTCATCTCTATTGCAGCGTCGATACCGGGCCAGTACACTGCAGTTCTTGCCAACTGCTTCATGCGTTCCATGCCGAAGTGTCCGATGTGCAGAAGATCAAGGATCTTGGGCTGCAGGCTTTGTGGAATCACAACTCTTGTACCATAGATGAGGCATCCGTGGCAGGTACTGAGAGAATCAGACAACTTCTGGAACTTTCTGACTTCTTCGTTGATCTCAGCGTGCTTCAGCGGCCACCCTTCGCGCACGTAGCGCATCACTGTAGCTATCACTGGATCTTTGCCTGACTCTTGACGAAGGATGTTGGCGTCGAAAGGTTTGACTTGAAGACTGAGAACTCGGATGGCGCACACCATGTCCGTGTCGTCCCCACTCTCCTCCCTGTCAAAGTCGATGTCGTCTCCAGAAGGCAAGCGACTGAGAGCATCTGCATTGCCGTGATCTGCAGTTTTCCGGTACTCGATCGTGTAGTCGAACTGGTTCAGCCATAGGGCCCACCGAGCTAGTCTGTTAGCTGCAAGAAGTGGTGTCCCTTTCTTTGGTCCGAACAGCGCCGTCAGGGGCTTGTGATCAGTCACCAGTATGAACTGTCGTCCGTACAGATACTGGTAGAATTTCCGCAAACCATAGATGATGGCTAGGGCTTCCTTGTGGATTTGGCTGTAGTTTCTTTCTGCAGCTGTAAGAGTCTTGGACACATTGGCAACTGGGCGCTCGCTTCCATCCGGATAGCGATGAAACAGTACTGCTCCAATTCCAACGTTGGATGCGTCACAAGCCAGCCCCACAGGCTTATCTGGGTCGAAGTGTACAAGGACTTGATCAGAGGAATGCACATTCTTCAGCTGTTCAAACGCTGCTTGTTCCTCTTCTCCCCACTTCCAGGGATTTGCCTTCTTTGTCAGGCGGTACAGCGGCTCTGCCATAGTAGCCAGGTTTGGGATGAATTTCCCGTAGAATTGTACTGAGCCCAGAAAAGACTTCAAGCTTGAGACATCCGTAGGTGGCGGCATCTTCAAGACTGCCTCGACTTTGGATCCTTTGGAGATTCCTTCAGCCGATAGAGTGTGTCCAAGGTATTCCACACTGGGTTGAGCAAACAGGCATTTTTCACGACGGCATCTGAGTCCTTTGTCGTTCAGACGCGTGAGTAGTCGTTCCAGGTTGCTCAGATGATCTTTGGCATCCTTCCCGCTGGTGAATATGTCATCTTGGAAGACGGCAACTCCAGGCAGATCACTGGTCAGATTTTCCATGATCTCCTGAAAATAACCAGGTGCTGACTTGATTCCGAAAGGTAGTCGTTGTTGCAGAAGTACCCCGCGGTGAGTGCTGAGGGCTAGTCTGCGTTGACTTTCTGGTGCCAGCTTGATCTGGTTGTAGGCATCAGCGAGGTCGATCTTCGTGTAACCGAATCCTCCTCCCAGCTTTTGCATCAGTTCCTCTGGGAGAGGCATTGGGTGACGGTGATCAGCAAGTTGATCGTTGATCCCAACTGAGTAGTCACCACAGATCCGCAGTTTTGGCTTCAGGGCGCCTGCACTGTTTGTCTTACGAATTGGAACCACTGGTGTTCCATAGTCGTTGAACTGGACTGGCTTCCAGACTCCTTTGGCGATGCCTTCTTCGTAGCCTTTCGTCAGGTCATCACGAAGAGCGAACGGAACCGGCCTTGCCTTGTGAAAAACCGGCTTCGCGTCGGACTTGAACTTTACTTCCAGCTCAAAATCCTTCAGACATCCCAATTCTTCCTTGAAGAGATCTGGGAACTTGTCGCAGAGAGTGTGGCAGTCCTTTTGAAGAGAAGCATAAGTTGTGCTGGAGGTCTTCGGATGTGATTCTTTTGCACCCTCGCTCTTGACTTGACTCTCTATGCTCTTCAGTCCAAGGGCATTGTCCACTGAAATTCCCAGAGCTTGGATCGCGTTTCGTCCAAGTAGGTTGAGATCAGGGATCTTGGTGACGATGTAGGGAATGGAGCTCTGTTTACCAATCACTGGGTCCTTAGTCTGGCCCATGAAGGTGCCCAACACGGGTAGGTCGTGCTTGCTGGCAGACTCGTACCGATGTGTGACGTCATCCAGCTTCGGTTTTCCCAGTTGTTTCCAGACTGGCACAGAAACAAAATTTCCCGTGGTTGCGGTGTCCAGCTCCATCGTGAACTGTTGATCCTGGATTGTGACTGGAACGTCCAACCTAGGAGTATCTTGGGGAATTTCGCCGAGGATGGCTTTGACGAGCTCTGCTTTTGTGATACTTTTCACTGAAGATTTTGCAGATTGTCGTCCCCCTTGTTGCTGTTGATGCAGTTTTTTTTCTGCAGACAGCCTCCAAATGTCCTATCTTCTGACAGAAGTTGCATTTGGAGTCTTTGTAGTAGCAGTCTGTTGCTCTATGAGACTTTCCACACCTGTAGCACTTTGCTGAATCGCTGGTCGTGGAGTTAGACTGCTGGTGGTTCTTTGGTCGACCCCCTTTGTTGTTCGCCTTGACTTTGTTGACCGGCCTGGGCTTGGAACCGTAGACAGTTTCCTTGGCCACCTTTGCCGCGTCTTCAGTCTCAATGGCGATCTTGACAGCCTTGGCAAAATCCAACTCGGTATCCTTGACCTTGAAAAGAGCCTTCAAGACAGCTTCGTTGTTGACAGAACAAATGAATCTCTGCCTAAGAGCTTCATCTTGTGGATCTTGGATCGAAGGAAAGTCACAGGTAGCCGCGTCTTGACGTATACGGGCTGCCAGCTCCTGGAGTGTTTCGCCTGGCTTCCGTTCCATGTTGCTCCAGAACTTGAAACGTTCTCGCACTATGAACAGTTTTGGGTCAAATTGTTCTTTCATGAATTCGACGATTTGGTCCATCGTCAGGCTGTTGATGTCCGTTTTTGGATTTTGTTGAGCAGCCAGATTTGCCAGTTGCTTGTAGACAGCCGGAGTCTGATTGGTGAGGAAGACTTGAGCCTTGCGGTCGTCAGGAACGGCGTTGGCGACAAGAAATGTGCAGAATCTTGACCAGTAGTCAGGCCACAGTTCTGAAGTGGAATCAAAGGCAGCGAAAGGTGGAATAGCGGCGGTCGAAACAGTAGAAGTGTGAGGACGGGTACTTGCGCTGGAATCCCCAGTCGGTGTCTGAACTTGAATCATCTTCATCAACGCACCCATTGGGGTCCAAGGAGCAGGAGCTCCAGGGGATGGTGATGTGTTGGGACTGTGGGCAGTAGAGATTCCCTAGCGTATCTCTCCCCTACTTTCCCCTAGATCTAGTGCATGTGCTTGTGTGTTGGTGGTGGGTGCATGTCTCGTCTGCCTTGTCTGTGTTGTCATGCTTTGCTTGTCGCATAGCAAGTAGTTATGTAGCATCACTCCCCCCCATTCACGGCCTTGCACGAAAAGGGCATGCTGTGTCTGTCAGTCCTCTGGTCTAGCATAACCTCTCCCATCTCAAGACCGTTGTGCGCGAGCGAAGAGCCGCATCCTTCTCGAGGTGACCCTGTGACCGGGCAGCCCGCGCCCCCGGGACAGAACACAACGGATCTAGAGGAGACAACCTCGATAAAAAACCCCGCACCCAGACCACGCCATCAGACCTCTGGGCCATGGACTGCCGGGATATGCAGCTCCTAACCGGGCAGGTGGAGCTCGTTAGCCCTGATCAGCCATTCACCTACGAGAAGGAAAACTCGGACAAGAAAACCAAGCCCCGGGTGGGATTCCCGGCCAAGACTCCCTCCTGTGCTCCCAGGACAGGTGATAGACCAGGAGCTAAGGGTGAGGTAACCCTGACAGAAACCCCGAGTGCTGAAGTCGGAGGTGTTGGGCCGCACGGCGCACTCTAACAAACCACAACACCACGTGTTACTGCCAACATGACACTTGGAGACAGGATTGACAGTAATGGTGCTCGCCCTGTGAGGATCCGCCAGGCAGGTGCAGCGCCGGGCTCCGTGCCTCAAAGGAGTCCACCCTCAGCGACTGGAGGTCCCTTCAACTCGTCTTGTGGAGTCAGGGGACGAGGAAGGAGAGCTACTGGCCGACAGAACAACAAAGCAAAGGACAGCCCCAATATCAACATCATGCACTGGAACGCAGAGGGAGTTTCCAACAAGAAAACCGAACTTGAGCACTTCCTGCAGCAAAACGACATCAACATCTGCTGCCTGCAAGAAACACACCTGCAGGAGGGGAAATCCTTTAAGATCAGGGGATACCAGGCCTTCAGGAGTGACCGACAAGGGAGAAATAAAGGTGGAGTGCTGACCCTAGTCAGGAACAACATAAATGCCAGCCAGACCAAAACATTCATGGAAGAAGCAGAATATGTTGAAGTCAAGATAAGAACCAAGGACAGTGACATCAGCATCGTCAACTACTACTGCCCAAACGACAAGATGCTGTCACTTGACACGATCCAGGTCCCGGACAGAGGCTTCCTCATCACTGGAGACTTTAACAGCCAGTCCCAGAGTTGGGGATATAACACCCTCGATAAGAGAGGAGAAGAAATTGAAGACTGGCAAGATGAAAACCATCTGATCCTTGTCAACGACCCCACAGATCCACCAACATTCTACTCGCGCCGGTGGCACACTACAACAACACCAGACCTGGCTCTCTGCACTGAAGACATCCACAAGAACATCAGCAGAACAGTGACAGCACAGCTGGGAGGGAGCGACCATCGCCCAGTTCTCCTTACCATCTCTGGAAGCACACCGGCCCCCGTAGTGTAGTGGTTAGCACTTCGGACTATGGACCGGGAGACCGGGGTTCGAGTCCCAGCCGAGGCAAGCGGGATTTTTCTTACCTAGGTCGGCTCCTACCCAGAGCGGGTGTGCTATGGGCCCAATGGGGAGGCTGTTGCCACACAGCCGAGCTTCACCCACTTCACGGGTGCGACTTTGGGGGTGCTTCCCTTGGTATGACACGTCTTATGATGTGGATGATTACACGGCCGGCACCGCAGGTGCCGTAGTTTCCGGGCCTGGTTAATGCCGGGATATTTATGACAGGAAGCGTGGAATGCGGCCCTGTCCCGCAGTCCCAAACCACACGGACCTCCATAGCATCACCTTACCATCATCCTCATCTCCATCATCATGCATAATAAAAATTGCCCCAACTTCCGAGCCCTCCGTGGATTCCACTCATTACCAGGGAGGAACACCACTGGAGCCGGCAAAGAGTTGTGGCAGCAAAAAAAAAAAAAAAAAAAAATCTCTGGAAGCACATCAGATCCTCCCCAGCAGCCAAGGTGGAACTACAAGAAGGCAAAGTGGGGACTGTTCAGTATACGTACAAACGAGCTGACCAAAAACATTGAAGTGGATGGGAAAAACATCAACAACGCCATCAAGGAATTCAATGCTAGCATCATCCAGGCAGCGAAGGAAGCCATCCCAAGGGGGGTCCGGAAAAACTACACCCCATACTGGACAGCTGAGCTGCAAAGAACACATGACGAGCTGTCAAAGGCAAGAGAGGAAGCTGAGACCAACCCCAGCCAAGATAACAACATCAAGCTACAAGAAACCAAAGCAAAATTCCTCAGAAAGAAATCAGAGGCCCAGAGAAGAAGCTGGAGAGAAAAGACAGCAGGTCTCAACATGGAGAGAGAGACCACCAAGTTGTGGAGACTGACCAGAGCACTGAACGATGAGGGCACTAAGGGACAGAAGATCACCCTTGAAGAGGATGGAAAGACACTAACAGGGAAAACAGCTGCAAATGCTTTCGCACAAGCATACGCACAAGCAAGCAACACCCCCATCCCGCAGCTTCTCCGAAAGGACATCAGAAGAGAAGAAAAGGAAAGGAGTACCAACAAAGAGGCCCATGATTCCATGAAGCAAGAGATCACCATCGTTGAACTGCTGAAGGCCATCAAACAACTGAAGAAGAAGAAATCTCCAGGCCCAGACAACATCACCAATGAAATGTTACAGCACCTTGGAAACACAGCCCTCCACAAGCTACTGGACATCTTCAACCTCAGCTGGACAGAAGGACAAGTACCTCAGTGCTGGAAGGAAGCCAAGATGATTCCAGTTCTGAAAAAGGAAAGAACAGAACCAAGGTCTTGAGCTACCGCCCCATCAGCCTTACGAGCTGCGTATGCAAAACCATGGAGCGCATCATCAACCAGCGCTTACAGTGGTACCTGGAGAAAGACAGCATCATTACCCCAGAGCAAGCAGGCTTCAGGAGATACAGAAGCACAGAAGATCAGACAACACATCTTGCACAGGTCATAGAAGATGCATTCCAGGCCCAGAAGATGACCCTAGGTGTCTTCATAGACCTGCAGAAAGCCTTTGATAAGGTCTGGAAAGATGGACTCCTAGTGAAGCTCTTACGAAGCGGCATCCACGGCAACATGTACCGGTGGACCAAGTCGTACCTGCACAACCGCAGAGCCAGGGTGCTCGTGGATGGATACTGCGGCCGAACGGTACTACTTCGGCAGGGGGTACCTCAAGGAGGAGTACTATCACCGACCCTGTTCATACTCTTCATCAATGACCTGGTGTCGGAGCTGCCTAAAGGGGTCCAAGCAGCTCTGTACGCAGACGACCTGGTCCTCTGGTGTTCGGAAGAGTATGCAACAACTGCAACATACAGGATGCAACTTGCTCTGGATAACATCACAGCCTGGGCAGACAACTGGTGCGTGACCATCAACAGGGAGAAGACAACAGCCACACTCTTCACTCTCTCCACTAAAGCGAAAGCAGGCAAACTAACGCTGGGAGGCACAACACTGAAAGTTGAAGACCAACAGACCTATTTGGGGGTCACCCTGGACAAAAGAATGACCTGGAAACAACACATCATGAGTGCAGAGGCCAAAGCCAGAAGAAAGTCGAACATCATGAGAAAGTTAGCAGGAACTCATTGGGGTGCTAACGAAAAGATCCTCAAGACCGTATATCAAGGGACAGTAAGACCACACCTTGAATATGGATCAAGCTCCTGGATGACAGCAGCCAAGTCACACCAACAGACCCTGGACAAAGTACAAAATCAAGCTCTCAGAATCATAACGGGTGCTTTAAGAACAACACCCATTGAGAAAATGGAGGAAACAACAGGCATACCCCCACTGAAAAAGAGGAGAGAATGCAAAGCATTGATACAAGCCACCAAATACAAATGCACAGAAGATCACCTGATGAGTGCTAGACAGAAACAGCTGTCCTCAGGGAGGCTGAAAAGAACAAGCTTTGTACGAGAAACACAGGCGCTACAGAGGAACTACCAAGCAAAACTACCGGCTAAAGTCCAGACACCCCCCCATGATCCTCCACCCTGGGAAGAAAGAATGGAAAACATCACCATCTGCACCACAGTTCCTCATATCACAACGAAAGACGCACAAAGTGAAGTGAGCAAAAAAGCCCTGACGCTAGCCATGCTGGAAGAAAAATACCCCCAAGAAGAATGGATCCGGGTATACACAGATGGGTCGGCCACAGAAGCAGTATGGAAGGGAGGAGCTGGAATGTACATCCAATACCCAGACGGAAGGCGGGAAGCAGAAGCAGTACCAACAGGCCTCTACTGTACGAATTATAGAGCCGAAGTTGAAGCGCTGGTCCATGCGGCAAACATCATCAGCAGCAGAGCACAGCCAGACTCCCAAGTAGTGTTCTTGACAGATGCCCTGTCTGTACTGCAAGCGACCATCAACTACAAACTGCCTTGTCTCCGGAAAGCACTGCAACACATCAAGTGCCTCAAGACTGTCCTGCAATGGATTCCCTCACATTGTGGCATACAAGGAAATGAGGAGGCAGACAGAATGGCAAAAATAGGTGCAAAAGACCAGCAAGAAGAAAACGCAGTCAGCTTCACAGAAATGAAGACCATTATCAAGTCTTTGTTCAGACCCCCTGATGCCCATGACAGCTACCATCAGCTGACAAGACCAGACCAGGTGATCATCTTCCGCCTCAGAACCGGACACAACAGGCTGAGACACCATCTGCACAGTAAGATGCGCCTTGTGCCGTCCCCGATGTGCTTCTGTGGAGAGGCAATGCAGAATACAGAACACATCCTACAAGACTGCAGGAACCTCCAGACCCTGAGGGAAGCGACTTGGCCACAACCAGTCCCCCTGCAACAGAAGCTGTACGGGCCGGTGGAAGAACTCCAGAAGACCACCAGATTCATCTCAAGTACCTGTCTCCCAGTGTGATCATGGCGATCGAGAAGAAGAAGAAGAAGAACGCACCCATCTGCTCTCTTTGGACTGCTAATTCTTCTTCATGCTGCTTTGCTTGAATCCTCATCTGTTCCTTCATCTGTTCCTTCTGCTGTTCATTCTGCTGTTCCATTTGTTCCTTCTGCTGTTCCATTTGTTCCTTCTGAATCTTCATCTGTTCCTTCTGCTGTTCCATTTGAATCTTCATCTGTTCCTTCTGCTGTTCTAATTGCTCTCTAAGCAATTTTATCAGCTCCGCTGTCTCTGCCATGGTCAGTCGTCAATTTTCGCTGCTGCAACAGTTGAAGGGGTGCAACTTCTGTAGTTGGAGTTTCTTGAGTACTGGAGAGTACTGTCCCTTCGTAGGTAGATCAATGTCGAATCCTGTCGGCGACGCCAAATATTTCTGTTGTATTTTTCTCCTGCTATGTCGCTCTCTCGGTGCACTCGCAGAGAAGACACGGGATACAACAGGCTGGAACTCCAATACTTTATTAACAGAAGATGCGCAAGAACAAACTCATGAAAGAGGAAGAACCCAGAACGCTGTGCAGTGCTGCTTATATACTAACAGGTCAGATCTAGAACATTCTGCAACATACTGGCAAGTACGGAATCTTTCCAAGGTTACGTAATCTGCTGACGTTACTGCACTCGCATGTTCTGGGATGGTCTAGAAATTTCCATCGAAATGCAGTGACTTTTCGCGATCTCTACAACAGGCACATTCAATTAATCACCCAATCAATCAATCGGTCGATCGACCATTCATTCATTCATTCATTCAACTGTTGTTGTTGATGATGATGATGGTGATGATTTTTTTTTATTGTTGTTTTATTGTTGCTGATCAGTCTTTCCCTTCCGAAATGTCAACAAGTATCATCAATACAATGTAATGATGATCTTTGATTGTGTTGACAGGCAAAGTGTGTGTGTGTTTCATCGGTGCAACTTGGGTTATTTCCCTTCAACTGGGCAAAGCCTGTCAGCTGTTTGCGTGCTTGCGCGCTAGTGTGTGTGTGTGTGTGTGTGTGTGTGTGTGTGTGTGTGTGTGTGTGTGTGTGTGTGTGACGGTGTACGTGTGTGTGTGGGGGGGGGGGGGGGAGGGTAGGTTGGTGCGTGGGTGAGTGCATGCGTGAGTGCTGAGTTTCTTGTATTGCTTTCAATGGTCGATCAACATTAGTTATCATCCATAATCTTTA
>JACVVK020000149.1:215000-225000 GCA_018292915.2 Batillaria attramentaria
CTCTCTCTCTCTCTCTCTCTCTCTCTCTTTGAATGGAAACAACTGACCGGGCTTGTCAGACCAATCTTGGTTTTGGAAGAGAGACGTCAAGTTGTTTTCTTTGAAATCTATGACGTTTTCCTCATTGGGATGACGCATAATACATTTGACGTAATAACTTTGACTCGGATACAATTCTTGCGATGAAAGCAGCCCCATGAAAATTGAAGTGTTGCTGCTGCGCAGTGTAAAGATCGAATTTATACCGGCTCAATGTGTTTAACAGACAAGTCTGCGCGGCGAACGTTTTTTCACTATGTGTTATGTCTGCTGCGCGCGCGCGCACACAGACACACACAGACATACGCGCGCGCGCACGCACGCACGCACGCACGCACGCAGACTTGCGCGAGCCGCGTTTGTGCATGTGCTCCATTGAGACCTATGTGGTGTTCTCTCACTCTGCTATGCTATTGAGTGAGAGTCAGTGGGAAAAACAAAGCTCACTACATCAATGAAACTCCCGCTTTCCCCGTCTACAAATAGAGAACTTCCGAAAAGTGACGACACACCCCCACGTCAATCAAACATGACGTCGGCAAACTGACGCTGATACAGTTTTGCGTCAGTGCGCGTGTGCCTTTTCTGCGATGTTTGTGAGGCGTGTGGCTTGTGTAAAGGAAATGTGCTTCGAGTACAAATTTTCGAGTTAACTGACGACAACGGCTGCAGTGAATTTTTCTAATTTTTTTTGTATATTTTTTATGGCACCCCAGGCTCATTATCTATGTATAGTAGGAGCGATTTTGAGATCTAAAGTGTGTTCACCAGCACTTTCATCAGGTACGGTTTACGCCAAAAGTATAAAAGCGACAACCTCCAAAATTCACTCAGTTGAGAGTCCGTATTCATGCTATCTATGTCCCAAAAATGGAGTGGTTTAGGTAAATATTACGCCTTTAAACGCCAGAAAGCCACTTTTTTTGAAAAGGGCGATAACTCGCAAATCATGTGTGCAATCGTACCTGGATCGGGCCTTCTATTCAACAATCTTGATTCATTTAGAAACCCCAAATTTGAAATCGATCGGTTTAGTATTTTCGGAGAAATAGGCATCTGAACTGGGTTCACATGCAATGTCAACTCAGGCTCGGTTTACATGAAAACTATAAGAGCGACCATTTTCTAGTAGTGAGTCAATTCAGAGTCCGTATTCAAGCTATCTACTGCCAAAAAATTGAGTGATTTAAATAAATATTACGCCTGTACACGAAAGACAACCAACTTGTCTCAAAAGGGCGATAACTCCCAAATCACTTAAGCAATCATCACACGCTTGAATCGTCTAATGTAACATTTTGATAAATTTGGATACCCCAAATTTGAAGCCATTCGGTTAAGTATCTTCGAAGAAACGGGCCCGGACACAATTCACACACGCACACACATCCGCACAGACGGCACTCAGTGAGGAGGAGAAGCGCGTTCGGAACAGCATACATGCCAGCATCGATGACGCAGGTTTTCTTACGTCATTGTCAGAGTTACACTTGCATAATCGTCTCTGCGGGAGATCGGCAGTGACGTGCGTTTGTACCACAGATGCTTGCCTATGAACGTGGAAATTTTAGCCCGTCCTATTATGTTGTTTCCATTACTATGGAAACAACATAAAAAGTGAGTATCAGCGAACTCGTGTAGCAGAAGACCCACTAAAAATTAGTGAACTTTAGACAAAGAAGACTGCAACACTGAAAATGTGAATATAAGTGATCATCAGAAGGAGACGAACCACTAGAAACCATTACAAACAATGAACTTCAAAAAAAGAAAACAAAAAAGAAAAGAAGAGGTGAGTTTTAGTGAATTTTAGAGGAAGAAGACAAAAGTGAAAACTGAAATAAAAGTGAATTTCAGAAAAAGAGAAACCACTGAAAAAGTGAACTAAAGTGAGTTCATGAAGCAGACGAACCATTGAAAGGGAATATTAGTGCTCATGAAGTAGAAGAACCGCCGGAAAAGTGAATACTCTGAACTTCAAAAAGAAGAACAACCACCGAAAAAGTGAACGTCAGTGAATTTTCGAATGAGACGACTCACTCCTAGAAATTTACATGAAGACCGACCACTGAAAAAGTTAATGTTAGTGAACAGTGAAGACGAACGCCCACAGAAAAGTAAATATTAGTGAGTAAACATTAGAGAAGAAATCCACTAAAAAAAAATAGTGAAAAATGCAAGAAGAACTATTGGCACACTAAACACCAATGAACGCCAGCAGAAGACGATTCACTCATAGAATCGATGACTGTTAATGAACATTAGAAGAAGGCGGCCCACTGACAAAAGACTATATATGTGAAAACTGGAAAAAGAACTACTGACAAAGATACAAGACTTAACTTAGAGCAAGACGACTCACTCCTAGAATCAATGACTGTTAGTGAATAGTAGAAAAAGGCCCACTGAAAAAAGAATATAAGTGAAAACTGAAAAAAATAACTGCTGACAAAGATACATGAATGAACTTAAAACAAGACGACTCACTCCTAGAATCAATGCCTATTGATGAATATTAGAAGAAGGCCCATTGAAAAAAGAATAGAAGTGAAAACTGAGGAAAAAAAACTACTGACAAAGATATACAAATGAACTTAAAACACTTACTCCAAAAATGGCTGAAAAGGTGACTATTAGTGAATTTTATATAAAGAAGGACCACTAAAAATAAACATTAGAAAAAAAAACAAAAAAGGACTACTGAAAAATGAACATCAGACTCACAAGAACAAGAACAAGACGACTCACTGAAAAAGCGAATTTTTTGTGCAATTCAGGAAGAAAAAAGCCACTAAAAAAGTGAATATTAGTAAATCTTACTGAACTTAAGACGAAACAGTACATCAGTAAACATTCTTTAAAATTAGAAGGGGAAAAAACACTGAAAAATGAATATTAGTAAATATTACTCAACTTTAGACAGAAAAGTACCAATGAAAAAGTGAATATCAGCGAATATTAGTGAAACTCAGAAGACAAACCAGCAAATACAACAAAAACGATCAAAAAGTCTTACCGACGATAAGAAGCAGAAGTTCCCGCATCTTGTTCGTATGGTGCTTTGTGCCGACTCTTTTAATTGTTTGCCTCTTCACTGCGTCACCTCACACTTGCAGTTCAGTCGCTGTGTACCGTTCGCCGCGCAAGAAAGTATCTGGAGTAACAAAGCGAAGACAATTGCAGGTAACCTGCGCCGAAAGTAAGTGTTCACACTTCCAGTAGAGTCTAAAAAGTCTCAGGGAATCACACCGCTGAAGAGATGTGATAGAAGGAAGCCATGTCTGTTGTATGGTGTGTTGAAATCCTGACTGGATGCTTAAAAGGTCGGCAATCTCAACAGAATGCCACAAACGGTTTTTTTTTTTTTTTTTTTTTACAAACCGACTTTGCAAAATGCGCGGTCAACTCTGTCACAGTTACAGAGTTTTCACCGTCCCTGAAAGCCCTATAAATGGGGTGAGCGGTGGTCTAACTGAACGGCCGTCACCAATGTCATGGCGATGAAGCGTGGGTTCGAGCCCAGGTCGAGCTTGTGATATGTGATACCGGTTTTTCCTGGCTACGGGCTGCTCATCGGGGGTTTCTCTCCGGGTTATCCGGCTTTTCTCCCCCATCAAATTGTAAAAAAAAAAAATTTAAAAAAAAAGGTATTGGGTGGCGCTGCACCGCGGCGACGCGCTTCCCCCGGGGTCAGCAGCCCGAATTTCCCGAAAGGGATAATAAAGTTGTAAAAACTAAAAAATAAAAATATAAAAAAGCCAAGGGGACTGATTTCACAGCTCAGTCTGCGTTTTGACATTGATCAAGTAAGATCGCTGTGGTAGTCTACCCGTGCAGCACACAGCAACCCGCCGGCTAGACGCTGTACATTGCGAGGTGTCTCGCTCACTGACCAATAGTACAATGAAGTCACCGCAAACTCACGCTCTGGTTTTCCAAGGGTCTCCGAAGCGCTGAAAACTCTGCAACCTGCAACTGTGTCAGAGTTGCCTGCATTATGCACAGTCGCAGGAGTCGCAGTTTAAAAAAACAACAAACAAACCCTCAAAAAAAAAATGTTTGCGGCTTTTTGTTGAAATTACAGACCTTTAACAATAGTTGCGATCACGCCAGAGCAAACCTGGAGCCGTCCTGAAGTGACTCTCTAAAAAGCAAACCACACCTGCTGCATGAGATCCTGACTGGATTACTTGATGATAGTTGCAATAACACCAGAGCATGCGTCCTTTTCGTGCATCAGTTCAATTGAAGCGACACTCTAAAGGACCAAGCCACGTCTGCTGTGTGGTGTGTAAAGTTCAGATCCTTGATTCTAATGATTCATCTCGAACCGACAGTCGCGATCAAGCTCAAGCCATACTCGGAGTCACCGGCTGTGCATCAGTTGACTCAGTCCCAGACTGAAAATGTACTATGCTGGTGAATGCGACAGAACTCACCGCTTCTGTGCACACTGTGAAATACCACGTTGGCCACAGAGTTGTTCAGAACTGTCCATTTTCCTTGTCACCGAGTATTTTTGTTTTTTTCTCCTTCTTAGGTATCACTTGTCTCGGCGCAGGTCTCGGCTAGCCGATTTCGGGTCAGTGCAGAGAGGGTAAGTGCAGTGAAGCCCGATGGTACAGGGTTGACTCAGTCCACAAGCAAAGCCGCTTCTTATCGCGCAGTCCGGTTTCCGGAGACAGTTCCGTTCACACGGAAATTCCGGTTTAACGTGAGCTCAGCTGCGCACACACTGCGCTGGCGAAATGTGACACTGACTGACGAACTTTTCACGTTTAGACTTAATAATTTTGCTTCACTCTGCTCAAGTTTTGTGGGCGGAAACGAAATGTGGGCATCCACCACAAAATGAGTCGTTTTGTGCCAGACCTCATTTTGGCTGGCAGCCAAAAATAGGCGGTTGAGGCTGGATTGGTCGATTTTCGTTTTACTTGATTTGGACTTTGCAACTATTCTTCTGTCATGAGCTTTAATGTCTGGGTCAGAAATGCTTTATTCAACCTGATACTGGTTGCAAGGGAAAACTTCTCAAACAGTGTTTTCTCAGGTTTGTTCTCGTTTTCTGGGAAAATGTGATCTGGTGGGGTACCTGTCAAAGAATTACTGTAACTTTTGCGAAAAATCACCGTTCAGGAAAAACAATTGTATCATTGGAAAAAGCATTTCCTCTACCTTCTGTTGATACCAATACATGTTGATATCAATACAAGTTGATACCAATGCATTTTGATACCAATACATGTTGATACCAATACATCTTGATACCAATACATGTTGATACCAATACAGGTTGATATCAATACATGCTGATACCAATACAAGAGTACAAAACAGTGCTGCCCGTCTGGTGCTGAGGAAAGGCATGCGAGACCACATCACACCGCTTTTGAAATCACTGCACTGGCTGCCAGTCAGTTTCCGCATTAAATACAAGTTGGCAGTTCTAGCCTACCGTCATTTCGATTATACTTTTCCGCCTTATCTGTCTGCCTCACTCTGCACCTACATTCCGTCCCGTACCCTCCGCTCATCTAATGACAAGCTACTCAAGGTCCCTAAGATAAACCTGAAAACTTATGGTGAACGATGTTTCCGTTTTGCCGCCCCTACAGTCTGGAACTCTCTGCCTACGGGGCTGAGACAACAACCATCTTTATCAGCTTTTAGATCTGGACTGAAAACGCACCTTTTTCAAGAGGCTTTCAACTGATGTGTCTTTGTATCGTGTGATGTGTAATATGTACTGATTGACGTGTTTGTCTGTATAGTGTGAATGTGTATGAGTGATGTGTGTTAGCGCAATGAGTAACTGTATCTGAGAAGTGCGCTATATAAATGAAATTTATTATTTTTTTATTATTAATACAACGGTCACGTTAATAGTTATGACAGTGAAATTTAGAAGCACCAGTGGATAGAAGAGAACGGAAGCCGCCTACATTATCCCTCTTGGAATCATCGCCGCCGCAGGCACAGTGACGAACATCAGAACAAAAATAACTAAAAAGAAATTTTGTTTTGTTTGGAAGCTGCATTGCACAAGAATCTGGAAAACATGAATAAGCAAGATGAAGGCAGAAATGTGACAAAGGGTAAATGAATTGCAAAAATCGGACTTGAAAATTGTCCAGCGTTCTCGGACAAAAAAAGGCCGATTTTTAGGTGAAAATGACTGCAAATTGAAAATTCGCTTTTAATCAAAGCTCAAAACTATGAATAACCACTAGCTAAAAGAGCTGAGCTTTTGGAACGGACGCGAAAAAGTAGTTTATCCAGCAAAGGCGTGTGTAGCGATGCCGCGGCATTGATTCCCTGGGGTTTCCAGTCTCCCTCCCTCCCCCCCCCCCCCTCTTAATCCACTGTCTCTGAGAGCACCAACGACCTCGATTCGGATTTCTTTTGCTTCGTGTTGTTAGAGTGTTGCTGATGGAACGAAATAATCATAATAATGAAAATAGTGTCGTTATAACCACTGTTGTATCCTTCGATGGTAGACCACAAAAAAACCCAAAAAAAACAGGCCCGGGCTTTGAACAGCCAAAGAGTTTAAACGAAACGAAACGCACTTCGTTGGTTCTTCTAAAGTTCACTAATAACGAGAATCATTTTATGTTAACCACTGTTAACCCCTTCATAAACAGACCGCAAAAAAATCGGCCATTTACAAGCCACAAAACTTCAACGGAACACAATTCGCTGGTTTTTGTGTACATCACTACTTAAAATCCCTCCTCACCGCAGTACACAACAGCTTCGATAAGAGCTTTCACACTGGTTTCAGCTGGTGCTTCAGCCGGAAAAATCCACCTCTAACCTGAGATAGCTTGCGCGCTGTCCTTACTCCGTGCTGTGCAGCAGAGAGCTCGTGATTCTTCGGGCTGAGCTCAGTGTAGACTAGTTATAGGAGTCCACAAAGCCTCAGCTTGTCTAGTTTCCGTTTGGTGTCCTCGCGCAGCAGTCCGATATGGTAGGCGGATTCGGGCACGTAAAGTTCGGCGTAACACAGTTGCACATCGAAGCAATTCTAGCCAATCACAGATTCCCAAATCGGGGTGACTCTTTCTTCCCTTAATTCTTAGTTGTACTGCCGTGACCGCAGGCCGTGCACGTGTCCAGCAGGCGCCGGTTGGTATTACACAATCATTTGCCTTGTCCTATCCCACCCCCACCCCCTTCCCTCTCCCCCAACAGAAAGGTCTAGTGTGCATACAGCAACCCCTGTCATCATGACTATGGCAAACGAGGGAGCCACCGGCTCGGATACCAGCGTCCCTGTTGGCACCTACACTTCTTGGTGTCAGATATGTGGGATACGGGTCTACACTAAAAAAGGTGACTAACGAACCAGCCACGTAACACATTTCCTCGTGGCGGAGAAGAGTCGAGTTGCCGGGATATGTGGGTCAAAGACACCAGCTAGCAGTGTCTGTCCGCCTCTTTGATCTATGTATCCCGGCAAATCGGCCATATCAGTATGGGCATAGGCTTGCGCATTCTCGATTGCAAATGCACGCGCTATATACCTACATATTATCGCGGTGACTGAGGGACGAAGTTCGCAGCCAGCCGTGTGCCTGTGGCGCTTCCCAAACAACGATAGGCCATATGGCGTTCCCGGCGCCACGTCTGATCTCTCTGACCTTAACAGCCCATAGCGTTTGTAACAGCGGAACAAAACGGACTGTAGCTGGGATGAAGCAGGAAATCTGCCGCTCACAAAAGACATTAGCGTGACCCTCAGAACACAGCATAGTCTATCACCGCACGAATAGCGCTAACCTGTGCAGATGTTGTAGAATAAGGCAACTGTTTTCATCTGTTAACGTGTTTTCTTGCCATCTCTCGGTACTCCTCAGTATTACAACAGACAATTCTTTGTATGAATTAGATACGAGCTGGCAATGGGGAAAAACAACCGATACTTTCGAATATCTGCCTCTGTTTGTCCATGAAATGATGCTCTCGTTGGATAAATGAACACTGTCTGCCTGCCTGCCTGCCTGCCTGCCTACCTGTCCGTCCGTTCGTCTGCCTGCCTGCATGACTGCCTGCCTGCCTGAATGTCTGTCAGTGTCTGTCTGTCTGTCTGTCTGTCTGTCTGTGCACGCGCGATAAAACCTCAGAGTTCTCATACCGCGATCAAAATTGGTAGCTGTACTCAGGGGAACCCCGGGCTCGTTCCGGCTGGCGGGGAAAAAAATTCGAAAATCGGGGTTTAACGTCCTTTTTCGCCACGTAAAGCCAAACAGGGAGACCAGAAAACGCAGTTTAGAGTTCTCACATCACGACCAAAATTGGTGGCTGTACTCAGCGGGACCCCGGAAACATCATGGCGGGAAAATCTCGGAAAATCGGAGCTTAACGCCTTCTTCCACCAAGTATCGCCAGACAGGGACACCAGAAAACACCTACTACACATAATTATCACATCATCAGCCCGGGCAAAGCCGGATACATCAGCTAGTACTGAATAATTCAGGCGCTGAGAAACCCTAACTAACGTTTCTTTGCGTGCGCTTCCGGACAAGCGGCCTATGAACAGAGTAAAGACATTTGCCTGCACGCTTTTCCCTGGCCCACATAGAGGCCTGCCAGTTTAGCATATGATACCTCGGACAATTTTAACTCAATACATCGGACAGTTTCTTCTCGATACATGAAACAGTTTCGGCTCGACATGTGTACAGTTTCAACTCGATACCTAGAACAGTTTCGACTCGACACGTGCAACAGTTTCAACTCAATATCTGGAACAGTTTCGACTCGGTACATTGAACAGTTTCAACTCGATACATGGGACAGCTTCGACTAGACACACGCAACAGTTTCAACTCGATACATTGAACAGTTTCGACTCTATACATGAAACAGTTTCGATTCGATATCTGGTACAGTTTCGACTAGACACATGCAACAGTTTCGACTTGATACGTTGAACAATTTCGACTGTATACATGGAACAGTTTCGACTCTATACATGGAACAGTTTCGACTCGACACACGCAACAGTTTCGACTCTATACATGGAACAGTTTCGACTCGACACACGCAACAGTTTCGACTCTATACATGGAACAGTTTCGACTCGACACACGCAATAGTTTCGAATCTATACATGGAACAGTTTCGACTCGACACACGCAACAGTTTCGACTCTATACATGGAACAGTTTCGACTCGACACACGCAACAGTTTCGACTCTATACATGGAACAGTTTCGACTCGACACACGCAATAGTTTCGAATCTATACATGGAACAGTTTCGACTCGACACACGCAACAGTTTCGACTCTATACATGGAACAGTTTTCGACTCGACACACGCAATAGTTTCGAATCTATACATGGAACAGTTTCGACTCGACACACGCAACAGTTTCGACTCTGTACATGGAACAGTTTAGACTCGACACACGCAACAGTTTCGACTCTATACATGGAACAGTTTCGACTCGACACACGCAACAGTTTCGACTCTGTACATGGAACAGTTTAGACTCGACACACGCAACAGTTTCGACTCTATACATGGAACAGTTTAGACTCGACACACGCAACAGTTTCGACGCGATACCTTGCGCAGTTTCAAGAGCACACATTGCACGTTTTCTCTCACGCATCATCGTAGTACGAATGCTTAGCTCGCATATTCTCATTGTTCAGACGGCTCAACAGCGATTTCTCGGTCCCTGTAGCGTACAATACGGCTGTTGTTTCACCACATGAGCGAGAGAAAGAGCCCCGTGGAATGATGTAATTAACATAGTTCATGTGTTTGCACTCCTGACTTCGGCTCTACGCCACTACGGACCTCACTATCTTCCCCGTGCAAGGTCAGGGACGACGCAATATATTTGTCTTGCGTGTGCATCTGCATGTTCCCCAGACTCGATTATCGATTTGTCTGGAAAAACCCCAAAAGAACATTCTCCCGTTACAGACAACCGTGCCCTTTT
>JACVVK020000149.1:230000-275000 GCA_018292915.2 Batillaria attramentaria
GCACGCACGCACGCACACCACACACCACACCACACCACACACACACACACACACACACACACACACACACACACACACAGAGCGAGTGGACGAGCGAGCCAGAGAGAGAGAGAGACAGAGGGGGGGGGGGGAGGGGGACATGTGAGTGGATGCCAAAATGCTTTCACGTTTACCGTGTGGGGGGGGGGGGGCGGGCTTGTGTGTGTGTGTGTGTGTGTGTGTGTGTGTGTGTGTGTGTGTGTGTTGTGTGTGTGTGTGTGTGTGTGTGTGTGTGTGTGTGTGTGTGTGTGTGTGTGTGTGTGTTGTGTGTGTGTGTGTGTGTGTGTGAGAGAGAGAGAGAGAGGTCATGTGTTTCACTGGATGCAAATCACATTACTATATGTACAGTTAGAACTAGAACTAGTACCAACACACACACACACACACACACACACACACACACACACACACACACACACACACACACACACACACACGCACACACACACACACACACACACACACACACACACGTAGCCCAGGTTCTGGTGCCCGATCAGTCGCGTGCCGCGAAGGTTGAATTTAGGACGCCACGTTGCGCCAGAACGCAAATGACGCGAACGGGCGAAATACGACCCAGCTTCACTGTGACGCAAACGCTGCCTGGGCACCGTTCATGTCTGGTTGCTCGGCGAGGTCGCAGGTTCTGCGCTGTTTAACGGAGATACACTCCCCGGTACACACTGGAGATCCAGCGTATTTGCCAGATGAACTCCCCGGCTCGTTTGACCCCAGGGCTCTTCCAGCCTCAAGCTGCTTAGACCCGGGACATTTCCAGCTTCAAGCTGCTTGGACCCGGGGCACTTCCAGCCTCAAGCTGCTTGGACCCGGGGCACTTTCAGCTTCAGGTTGTTTAGAACCGGGGCATTTCCAGCCTCAAGCTGCTGAGACCCGGGGCACTTCAAGCCTCAAAACTGCTTAGTCCCGGGGCACTTTCAGCCTCAAGCTGCTTAGTCCCGGGGTACCTCCACCTTCAAGCTGTATTCACCTGGGGCACTTTCAGCCTCAAGCTGCTTAGACCCAGGGCACCTTCAGCTTTAAGCTGCACGGGCCCGGGGCTCTTTACGCTGGGGAGTACATCCTGCGTGCGACGCCGAGATAGCAGGGCTGGTAGAGTGTTAGACTGTCGTGAGTTCGAATCCCGGCTGGGCTCAAAATTTGTGCTTTTTCCTCGTTGTCCCGTCTTGGATATGTGTTGGAAATTTTCGTTGAACCCCTAAAACAACCAGCCAGCCAACCAACCAGCCAGTCCCAGGACCAGTTATCAGGGGCACTTCCAGCTTAGAACTGGATGAAGCTGCATTAAACGTGGGCGCTTTATGCCTACGCGTGAAGGGGAACCGGTATAAGCGACTGGTAGAGCGTTGGTATATCAACGCTCGCAGTATGAGTTCGAGTCCAGGCTGGGACCAGGTATTTGTGCTGGACTTTTACTCAGTACATGTAGTTGCCCCCTGCTTTGGTATCAGCCACATGTGGTGGGAAAAGGGGGTTAAGCCCACAAGCACACACACACACACCCGACCACCCGCGTACGCGTAAAGTGCCCCCGAGTCAATGCAGCTTAAGCGTGGAAGTGCCTCGGAATCATTGGTACCGAGTTCTTCTGACATGTTACAACTGCGTACGATGGAACTGATGAATGTGCGAGTGTATAGATCTATGGTGTGTTAGGCAGTCATAGTGCTTACAAACACATGCGTCGTTTTAACTGAAACACAAGAGGCTGCAGCTGACAATAGTGCGCTGAACTCAAACTGTTGTCTACCATACCGCTAAGGGATCATGTGTGTGTGTGTGTGTGTGTGTGGCTTTGCGCCGTTGGCTTTGAAAGAAACAAAAAAAAAACACGCATGCGCAATGGGCACGTTATAGGCACGATGTCTTTCTATGAAAGACGTGTGGAGGAGCAAGGGTGTGTGTGTGTGTGTGTGTGTGTGTGTGTGTGTGTGTGTGTGTGTGTGTGTGTGTGTGTGTGTGCGCGTGTGCGTGTGTGTGTGTGTGTGTGTGTGTGTGTGTGTGTGTGTGTGTGTGTGTGTGTGTGAACAGTCATTCATCGTGGGTCTACTTTTAATACTGAATGATGACAACGTATTCATAAAACCCATCTTATTCCCATGCACACCAGGTCACACGCGACTTTTTTTTTAAATACATAATTATTGTCCAGTTTATGCGAAGGCACGAACTTTCATCGCATAGCACGTTTGTGTAAATGTCACAAGTTCATTAAAACGTGATAAGCTGACAAGCGTACATGATGACCTTCACCTTAGTAGTACGGAATCAAGGTCACTTGGTCGGCGGCGTTCGTGTTTGCCATGATATCCAGTCGACGAAAGTAGGTTAGTTGGTGTCGCTGGGACCGTATTTACCGGCAGGTTGCGAAGACTGATGAAAGTATTGTTTTTCTGACTGAAATCAGTGATTTCTGCCGAACATCTAACAGTAACGGTGCCCTTAGGCACGTGCACTGCGAAGAGAATCGTCTCTAGCCTGCTGAACGCGACACAGACAGTTTCCGACTTCAAGACAGAACGCCTGTAGGTAAAATTATCAAAATTAGGCTGACCAGGTGTGTCCGGTCGTCTCATTCGGCCACCGCCCTCCTGTCAAGGGCGTCTGTCACGACATATTTGAGACAGGGACCATGGATTCGCCCGATCAGTCCGACCACAGCTTGGACGGGGAAGGTGAGATCAACTTTTGGCTTTTGTTTTGTCTAGTTTACATTTAAGTCAAGTCCTACCAAGCAAGTTTACGGTTGTGCACCAGGGCCCGTATGTAAAACTCGAGGTTAATTTAACCCACGGCTACGCCGCGCCTAACCCAGACTAGGACAAAAGAAACCAAGAAACAAAATTATATTTTAAAAAAAGGAAGCGAAGAAAGAAAGACAAAAATCCTTCTATAACGGCATAGACACCTTGCTGGAATGGACCCGCTTCCTGATTTAAAATTAAAAAAAAAAAAACAGAAAATTTAACCCTACAGCTAGTTTAGTTCGAGGTTAGTCTCTAACCCGGGGCTAGACTCCCTAACCCAGACTTTTACATGCGGGTCCAGAAGCATCACTAAACAAACTCATGATTAATTTATGTCTGCATGCATTTGAATATGGCTGTAAGTGGGAGTGTTGCACTTTGATTATAATATACTCGTGTTTTCTGCAATGAGAGCCGTCAAAGAACCGTTTAATCTTGCCTGATTTTCGCATACTGAGCCAAAAGCGAAAAAGAACGTGGAATACTCGTGCGCGGTACGAAATGTGTTAAGACTTGAAGCATGTCTGTCAAAAGCATGTGAGAAGTATTTTATTTCTTTTGGTCACGATTTTAGGTTTGTGTTTGAGAGACTGTATTTTGTTTTACAAGCGGGCCGATCGTCGGGGGTTCTCTCCGGGTACTCCGGCTTCCTCCCCCTCTGCCTTGGAAATGTTCAGCCCACCAAATCTGAAAAATAAATGCAATTCTAAATTCCGAAATTTAAATAGCTGAGCTGACCCTTCGCACCACGTGATTGTAATGCGTTTATGTCCAGTGTGTGAGAGAATGCGTGTGATTCACGTGAGCGTGCGAGCTGGTATCAGTTCGCGGCGCTTTGAGCCGATTCATGAAATTGGGTAAAGCGCCTTTACAATACTCATTATTATTATTATTATCCTTGGAAATCTAATTATCTAAGAACAGCCCATTCCTTTTGTTTGTGTGACTCACATGTTAGACTTAATATAATTATGTCTATCAATGCATGTGAGAAATATCAATTTATTTCTTCGGTCAAATTTTAGTTTAAGGTTTTCGCCGACTCGACTAAATACGACACATGATTCAGGTCACACCGACTTCACCGACGTCGCGTTTTTGGTTCTCCTGTAGGTACATGTCAAGTTAATGTTAGGTACATGTTAAGTTTTCGGCTTGCACCTATTTCGTTTGTGGTTCTGGGTGTTTAATCTTGCAAATTACATTGCCTTGAGTTCAATGCCGCACCACTCGCAAGTGCTGTTGGGCTGTTTTGTTTTTCTCTGCAACCAGTTTACATGCGTGGCAGTTGAATGCATTTACGTGTCCATAAACTGACTAGTCGATACATATACTCAGTAACTTCTTTCTTTTCTTTTTTTTTTCTTCTTCTTTTTTTTTTTTTTTCGCCAGAAGAGTTGCATATTGTTAAAGACACTCCTTCCGACACTTCTGCATTTCAAGAAGACAACTTTTGTTTCGAACAGTTGTGCTTGTGGGCTTGTCTGTATACTCAAGAACAACTCTGAAGTCAGCTGGCGATCCGTTCATTTTCTTACCGCTGCTCCCCGGCTCCGTCTGGAACGCTTTACCTGTCACCATTAGGGATCTTCCCACGCTGACCCAATTCAAAGCCCATTTAAAGATCTACCTCTTTAGCAAGCTTTCGAGCTGTAGTCTGACCACTGTTTCATCGGCACTCAGTGTGTGTGTGTGTGTGTGTGTGTGTGTGTGTGTGTGTGTGTGTGTGTGTGTGTGTGTGTGTGTGTGTGTGGCGGCGTGTGCGCGCGCGCGTGTGAGCGCAAAGAGTGTTTCGTAGAAAAGAGATAGGCGCTATATAAACTGTATTGATTATTATTATTTATTATGATCAAGGTAGTCTATAGTTAGTACCTTTCAATGCAGCCTTGACAGCTTCCGTGTCAGTCGCAGTTCGTGTTAGAATACCCACAGACGATTGGAGCTTCGGGGTTTCTTTTGTATTGTGCGTAACAGTTTCTCCAGTTTCCTTCTCTCAGCATTTAGGGTGTCCCGCTGTCCGTGAATGGACGGTGTCACATGCCATTCATTACCGGCCTCAACTGCGTTAGCCTTGCCTCCCTTTTCTCGTATATCATGCATCATCAGGTTACGCATCACTAATAGCTTCCGCGGCATAGAATTCCGCTAAGTATAGTACAGAATTTTCGCCCCTTTTAAAATTTGTGTGGAGAGTACAAAATGGCAGTCTGGGCCCGTATGTAAAAGTCGAGGTTAATCAGTTTAATCCACGGCTACGGGCCTAACCCAGACAGGGACAAAAAAAAAGCCAAAAACAAAATTAAATATTAAAAAAAGGAAGGGAAGAAAGGAAAGAAAAAATCCTTCTATAACAGCGTAGGCACCTTGCTGGAATGGGCCCGCTTCTTGATTTAAAACAAAACACAACAGAAAATTTAACCCTAGAGCTAGTTTAGTTCGAGGTTAGACTCAAACCCTGGGCTAAAATCCCTAACCTCGACTATTACATGCGGGCCCAAGGGGTGTTCGTTGGCTATGTAAATAAGTTTCATGCCAGGTCATAGTGAAAATAGTGAAAAATGAGCCTGGCTTGAAGTACAAATACATCCAGATTCCTCAGCGTCTAGACATTAAAAGTGTGACTTTAAAAGTTGTAGGGTTGTTCCAGTACTTGCTTGGAACAGAACGCGCTCGTAATTCATTGTAAAAGGGACAAACCAGAAGAAAGTGTATCTCATCCTCAATATAAGAGAGACAGAGAGGGCATGACAAGAGACTTGTCACCAATGCGAGAGGTCAGGGGTTCGAGTCCCACTCGGGGCACAGACTTTTTCCTTCTCGTATATGGCACCGATCATTCGGGCCGATCGTCGGGGGTTCTCTCCGGGTACTCCGGCTTCCTCCCCCTCTGCTTTGGAAATCTTCAGCCCACAATTTTTGAGAAAAAAATGCAATTCTAAATTCCGAAACTTAAATAGCTGAGCTGAACCTTCGCACCACGTGATTGTAATGTGTTTATGTCCAGAGTGTGAGAGAATGCGTGTGCTTCACGTGAGCGTGCGTGCGTGTTGGGTTCAGTTCGCGGCGCTTTGAGCCGATTCATGAAATTGGGTAAAGCGCCTATACAATACTCATTATTATTATTATTATTATTGTGTCATCGGCTCCTGTTTGACAATATCAATAACTATGAACAGCGATGGGTGAAGTTCCGAATCTTATCCAAAGCAACGAAGCTATGACAGCGCTATAACTGACGCCTAGTTACAAACCGTGTTATAAACACAATATAGTGTTATAAACACAATGGGTCGTTTCAAAAGACTTATAAAAACTAGATCTTTCACTTTTACTTACATGTTCAGAACAACCCTGTCTGTATTGAAAAATGTTCAACTGGACTGTTCAGTTAGGATAGCCGGCCGTTCCCCCTCCTGTAACCTGCCTGGGGAGCCGGGGTGGCCGAATGGTAGAGCGTTGGACTTCTAATGCTCGGGTCGTGTGTTCGATCCCGGCTGGAGCCAAATATTTGTGCTGGCTTTTTCATCGTTGCCCCGTCTTTGATATCACCCTATGTGGTGGAAAAGGACGTTAACCCCCCAAACACCCACCCATCCACCTGTAACCTGCCCATTACTGCCGTCTCTAGGGCGATTCATCTGACTCGGGAGGCCTGCGTCAGATTCCGACATTCACAAAGGCTGTTTGGAGCATTGTGGGGTGGCGGGGATTTTCACTGTGTGTCAGCGCTTTCCGTCTTGCTTTGTTGATGGCCTCAACAAATGAAACAACTGTAAAAAAATTTAGCAGTGTGCTTATTTCTGGCCTTCAAAAAAAGGCAGTCAATGTCCACCTGACCTTATCACAGGGTGATGCCTATGGAGTATATATATCTGTCGTATACAGTATGTCTGCCGGTACTTGTATAGATGTATTTGTCTGTCCGTTACTTGTATGTATGTTATCACCCCTATTGTATGGGCTCCTGGCCTATCAATAAAAGTGTTCGTTCGTTCGACTGTGTGTCGATTGGGTGGCAGCTTGGGTTGGGCTCAAACGCGTGACAACCGTAAGATACTTCCGTGACGCTACAACCGTTAGAAATCCCGAACGAAGGCGCTGTACGTTTTCTGTGTCGCCCGACAGGTCCGAAGAGACTGAAATTATAGGTGTGGGAAATCCGAGACAACGAAAGGGATTGTACTGTTTATTGAGGGCGGCTGCTGCATATTTTCACAGCTAGATCGGAAATCCTCGCTTGAAGCACTCATCTACCCGCTCGTAAACAACTTTTCGGTAGTGAGATGTATTCCTTTTCAGGTTCTTCTTCGTTTCAGTTGGGGAGCCGGGGTGGCCTAATGGTAGATCGTTGGACTTCTAATGCTCGGGTTGTGAGTTCGTATCCCGGCTGTCCCAATATTTGTGCTGGCTTTTTCGTCGTTGCCCCGTCTTTGATATCACCCGTGCGTGGTAGAAAAGGACGTTAAACCCCCAAACACCCACCCACATACCCTCTTCGTTTCAGTTGTGGCTGGGGCCAAATATTTGTGCTGGCCTTTTTCTCGTTGCTCCGTCTTTGATATCACCCTTACGTGGTGGAAAAGGACGTTAAACTCACAAACACCCCCACACACACCCTTCGTTTCAGTGTTGCTTTGTTGCTCCCTGCTGCACGGACTTGAATGCGCCACGGACAGATTTCTAAACGCGTTTTCCTAATAGTGTGCTATTTTATTTTGGAGTGTCCGACGTATCACCAGGGCCCGTATGTAAAACTCGAGGTTAATTTAACCCACGGCTACGGGCCTAACCCAGACTAGGACAAAAGAAACCAAGAAACAAAATTAGATAAACAAGGACGCGAAGAAAGAAAGACAAAAATCCTTCTATAACGGCATAGGCACCTTGCTGGAATGGACCCGCTTCCTGATTTAAAACAAAAAACAACAGAAAAATTTAACCCTAGAGCTAGTTTAGTTCGAGGTTAGACTCTAACCCGGGGCTAAACTCCCTAACCCCGACTTTTACATGCGGGCCCAGGACAGAATGCTTATCCCTGTCAATTTCTGCAGGCCAGTATCATCATTTAACTTTTGTAGACTATTGTCTTTGAAAACATCACAGAAAAATGTACTGATCTTGGCTAAATACATGAAAATTAATAGAATAGTCTGAATGTAAATGTGACAAACTTGTGTGTGTGTGTGTGTGTGTGTGTGTGTGTGTGTGTGTGTGTGTGTGTGTGTGTGTGTGTGTGTGTGTGTGTGTGTGTATGTGTGTGTGTGTGTGTGTGTGTGTGTGTTCATGCAAAAGCTCTTTTTTTCTGCTGCCAATGTACAGGTATTATTTTTTGTTGTTATTTTTGTTGTTTCATGTCATTGTTGTCCCTTTCACTTTGTCAGTTCCTCCACACCCCGATAGGGGAGAAAGGAATACAATCTTCTGACTTTTTGGGGCCATAAACTCTTGTCCATAGAGAGTGTGTAGTACAGGAACTAGGCCTGTCTCCAATCACATCTTTGTGACGTTAAAGCCAACTAACCAACCTAACCGGAGCCGGCACATGGAGGGATTTTCCAGGACATCCGCTGTAAACAGGTGACACGCACAAAAACAAAACAAAAAAACCCACGGAACAGCTGGGTGTCCCGGAACATGCACAGGTGACGGTGAAAATCAATACTGTCTATAAGGATCTCACTCGTCACGTCTTGGTGTCAGTCATATCCGACTCTCGTTCTAAACACACTGGCGTCCTGTGTGAGTCACATTTACTGGTGTGTGTTTTTTCTCAGTGGATTACTGCGGACACTACGGGGTTGTGGTTCCACACGTATGTCTATATATAGCAGTGGAGTAGGCCTGTCTGTGGACACTACGGTGCATCGATATGTAGGATACTATCAGAAATTGTGTTTAAATCCGTAAATCTCTTCCGAGGCTTTTGCTAGAGATTTAACTCTCCTTTAGTAAGCACTCTGGTGTTTGTTTGTTTGTTTGTTGGTTTTTTTTTTTCACGACGATGGCATTTTCAACAAGAATTAAAATGCCACGCCGAGACGTTGGAAAAAAAGCCTCTGCCCAGACGTTTTCCATTCCTTGGCTCATCGGGGGTTTCTCTCCGGGTTATCCGGCTTTCCTCCTTCAGCAAAATTGAAAAAAAAAAAGAAAAAAAAAAGGATAGGTATTGGGTGGCGCTGCACCGCGGCGACGCGCTTCCCGCAGGGGAAGCAGCCCGAATTTCCCGAAAGGGATAATAAAGTAGTAAAAAAAAAAAAGTTAAAAAATAAAAAAAAAAGCAAGTGCAGGCATACTCGTCTCACGATTCTAGCCTTGCGCGAAGGTTCTTTTCATTGCTGACTCGGCTGCAGCGAACTGCTCTTATTTCAGTAACTGTTATGCGGGGATTATGCACGCTCCTTGCATAACAATTGTGTCACTCTTTCGTAACAGAGATAAAAAGCTACCCGACGCCGGAGTGTATGTCATCCAAAGCAGATGAGATCAGTGCTGGTGAGTGTTCAGCCCTGTTACGTCATCATCAGCAACAACAAAACAGCAGCAGCACCTTGTCACGATTCTTTTTGTGTATGACTCTATCATTATAAATGTGCAGCCGAGTGCAAAGCGTTTTGGGGTTTGCCATTATGTCCTGCCCTTGAAACGCCGCGATCCTCTTTGAACAATCTTGAGTAAACAGCGGTTTTGATGACATGAAGATCGTGGTCGCGGCTGAGTCACCGTGTACTCATACAGCAATATGCAGATCTTTTTCTTCTTTTTTTTCATGTCGAGTGGTTTTATGTTATTGGTGTCACCTTTAAAGGGGCACAGCTTCCTCTCTTTTGTGGGTGGGTGGGTGGGTGGACGTCCTTTTCCGGCACGTGTGGGTGATATCAAAGACGGGGCGTGGAGCAACGGGCCTGCACAGATATTTGGGAGTCCAGCGCTCGACCATTCGGCCATCCTTGCCCCTCTCTTCTGTGTGTGTGTGTGTGTGTGTATGTGTGTGTGTGTGTGTGTGTGTGTGTGTGTGTGTGTGTGTGTGTGTGTGTGTGTGTGTGTGTGTGTGTGTGTGTGTGTGTTTCTGCCAAACATCTCAAGAACGAGTAAACCTGTCTCTGTCTCATAGTGTGTGTGTGTGTGTGTGTGTGTGTGTGTGTGTGTGTGTGTGTGTGTGTGTGTGTGTGTGTGTGTGTGTGTGTGTGTCTCTCTCTCTCTCTCTCTCTCTCTCTCTCAAGCACGCAAGCACGCACGCACGCACACACACGCACACACACACACACACACACACACACACACACACACACACACACACACACACACACACACACCGTCCCTTCCCCCGCCCCCCACCCAACCCCATGCTACCCCTACCATCACCACAGCAACAGCAACCAAACCGACACACCAGTCACGAAACTAATTGACAATGGAACGAAAACAATGACATGCTTGTGTTGCTAGCGTCGTCGTTCTGTGGCTGTTTCCCAGATCGGGGAAGCATTTGAAGTGGAAGGTGGATTGGGGTGAGTGGGGGGGGGGGGGAATACAATACAATACAATACAATACAATACAATACAATTATTTGTCCTTACGGTCTGCTGAGTATACTAAAGGGTATGGGGGTGAGTGTTAGGGAGTTTAACGTCCTCCTCCACTATGTGTGGCTGATATCAATGACAGGGCAACGAGAAATAGGCCAGCACAAGTATCTGTCCCCAGCCTGGATTCGAACTCACAACCCGAGCATTGAAAGTCCAACGCTCTACCAGTCGGCTATTCCTACGCCCCCTGCTGAGTATACATTAATTAAAAATGATTTTAAAAATAAAAGGGGGGGGAGGGGAACGGAGGGAGCCGGTGAGGGGGTACGGGACAGCCGAATGGTAGAGCGTTGGACCTTCAATGCTCGGGTCGTGAGTTCGAGTCCCGGTTGGGGCCAAATGTTTGTGCTGGCCTTTTCTGGTTGCCCCGTCTTTGATATCACCCATATGTGGTGGAAAAGGACGTTACACTCCCAAACACCCACCCCCCTTGTTGTTCTCAAAAAAGGGTAGCGTATGCCCCTTTAACAGTCTAGGGAAACTGAACCCAGTATACAAAATGTAGGGTGTGTGTGTTCACCTGTTGACATCTTAAATATTTATTTCCCAGGAGAAAAAGAGAGAGAGAGAGACTTTTTCCTGTCTTACTTTTTTACAATCTGGTGGAAACCTTACACTTTTCGAACCCGCGCAAACAGGTGTGTCATGCTTTCAAATGTCGCGACGTCGTGTTGTCCATGACATCAATATTTACATAACAATGGTAGAGAACAGACATGTATATATAAGTATCTCGGTAGCCTGCGTGTAAATCTCTGAGTAAACTCTGTGAGGGGAAGATGTGCATGCGAAGACTGAACAGTTCTGAGACGACGCTCGTGCTCAAATATGTAAATAGAGGTGAAGATGATTGGAAAGGTAAGTGGTTTTGTTTTTAGTAAGTACCGCGACGAGTATCCCACGTTGTTGACGCTTTTTCGGTTTGGGCCCCGTGTACGAAAAAAAAGCAAGATGACCGGCCCCCGTAGTGTAGTGGTTAGCACTTCGGACCATGGATCGGGAGACCCGGGTTCGAGTCCCAGCCGAGGCAAGCGGGATTTTTCCGACCTAGGTCGGCTCCTACCCAGAGCGGGTGTGCTATGGGCCCAAAGGGGGAGGCTGTTGCCACACAGCCGAGACTCACCCACTTCACGGGTGCGACTTCGGGGGTGCTTCCCTTGGTATGACACGTCTTATGATGTGGTTGATTACACGGCCGGCACGGCCGCAGGTGCCGTAGTTCCCGGGCCTGGTTAATGCCAGGATATTTATGACAGGAAACGTGGAATGCGGCCCTGTCCCACAGTCCTAAACCACACGGACCTCCATAGCATCATCTTACCATCATCCTCATCTCCATCATCATGCATAATATAAAAAAATGCCCCAGCTTCCGAGCCCTCAGTAGATTCCCCCCATTACCTAGGACTGAGGAACACCACTGGAACTGGCAAAGAGTTGGGGCAGCAAAAAAAAAATAAATAAATAAATAATTCGCATTAATATAGGCGTTTTATCCCAAATATTTGGCTCAAAGCACCGCGAGCTAAACCCAACACGCACCCTCACGTGAATCACACGCATTCTCTCAGGCACTGGACACAAGAATGACGCATTACAAAAGGCCAGCCTAGCAATTTCAGTTTCGGAATTTTAGATTTGCATTTATTTTCGATTCTTGTGGGCTGAACATTTCCAAAGCAGAGATGGGGGGGTGGGGGAGGGTGTGTGTGTGTGGGGGGGGGGAGTACCCGGAGACGGAGAACCCGCGATGAAAGGTGTGTCCTATACCCAAAAGGACCATTTTTGCCTTTGAATCACATTGAAAGCCGACAAGTATTGGATGCCACACAGGAATCGTCAGCAGATGAACTGACGATAAGCTTTGAAAGAATTTTCGTGTTTTGGGCGTAATCTGCACCCTTTTTGCCGATAGGCGAGTTCTGTGATGTATAAAGTGTTTTCCTGTGTACCACTGAATACGTGTATATCGCCTCTGCATTCCGCATCACCAAGCAACTGTACATTGGATGGATCAGATTCGCTCGCTGAGTGAGCTATCGGGATATCCGTGTTCTCTTGTCAGGGAGAACACGATTCGTACTGAATGCATGCTTCCGAGTAGTATTAGGCTACGCGATACAGATGCAAATCTGGAGGAAAACGCTATATATTCCTCTTACACATAACGCTGCAGATGACACCCTAGAAATGCTTTAAAATTCACCAAAAAAATTCACAAAAATCAGGCAGCAATAGACTCATGCGTAGAGGAAATTTAAACAAATTCCAATATTCCGTTTTTTGGCAATGTTGGCAGCGACCACATACCCCCTCATTCCACGGTCGTCTGCTGGCTCCTGTGCCAGCCGCGCATGAATACAAATAGTCCACAAGCCAGCCTCATTTTTCCCTAATTTTACTATTACCTGGCATGAAACTTGTTTACAAAGCCAACAAAAAGCACCAGATTGCCATATTTTACTATGCACACAAATATTAAAAGGGGCAAAGATTTTATACTATATTTTGCCCCGGAAGCTAATACTATCACGTAGCCTGTAAATAGGCTACAGACCATAGCGACAGGTTTTAAATTATTGCAGATTGCAGATTATATTCCTTTTAAACATAACGTCGCGTATGACACCCTTTAAAATTCACCCCCCCCCCCCCCCCCAAAAAAAAGAGACCAAAATCCAGCACCAAAACTGAGACTCGTGTGTAGAGTAAATTTCAACAAATTCCAATATTCCGGGTTTTTTTTGGCAACGCTAGCAGCGACCCCATTCCTCTGTCGTCTGCTAGCTCTTGTGCCAGCCGCGCATGAATACAAATAGTCCACATGCCACGCTCATTTTCCCCTAATTTTACTATAACCTGGCATGTAGTTCGGGTAACCCATGAGTGATCGGGGAAGTCACATCCTGGGTTAGGGATCCAAGCGAACAAACAGTTTAGTGGCTCCATCTCTTGCGTGGAGGCTAAGCACAGGAAAACGTCAGGCTGCTGTAAGAAAAAAGGCAGCGTACCTAAACTGTACGATGATGTTTACTAGCTGAGCTTGACTGGTCAGAATGGGATCCCCTATGGCGCACGGCGAACCTCACCTCGCAGTGTTAGCGTTGGACATTTTCCACTGAGACACGCACGCACTGTAGCTTGTGGGGGTAAAGTGTACATTTTCATGGAGCGTTATTCAGTTGTGTCCTATCATTATATAAATACTGGTCCAGCCACCACAGAGATATTAATGTGTTGATTTTTTTTCCTATGGTTGGATCCATGACCCTCGATTACAGGAGAGGGACATCATGACTACCTGGCATGAAACTTATTTACAAAGCCAACAAAAAGCCGCAGATTGCCAGCATACAATTTCAAAAGGGGCAAAAATGTTGTGCTATATTTAGCGTAGCCGTTTGTTACTACATGCCCGGAAGCTGTTAGTGCCCGTTCTGTAGCATGTACACAAACAGCATCCAGGATTTGTACTAACAACCCCGCCATGTATAGAACAGATATTTTGCTCCCTTTCATTTTTTTTGCAGGGTTAAAAGAGGATTTGGAAATGACAATGACCCCCTCCTCCCCCCCCCCTCCCCGTGTAAAAGTGGCGTTTTCAAAGTGTAAAAACGACATTTGGGGGGCTATTGTTGATTTCATGATAGGAATTTGTGAAAACAGTGGAAGTACGCCTTGCATGCCTACTGATATACGCTCATTTGCAACTGACGTAGGGAAAGCATAGCTTGGCTGACTGAAAGGCTAGCGGACGATGGAGGAGTGAGTGACCCTATCGTAAAGCACAGTATCAAATGCAGAATGCGGTGAAAGTTTAGATGTGGGTCTATCAGTTTATGTGAAGTGTCGTTGTTTCGGTTTCCTGTTTGTGGTCATCACAGAGTCTTCCGTGTACGTGGCCCTATGCATGCTCTGGCCTTCCGTTACATCACAGCAATTTCGGAAGAGCTCTCTCTCTCTCTCTCTTTGCCCGGACGGAACGATTTTTCGAACCCCACCGCAGAAAGTCAGAGTATGCTCCGCCGCAAGACGCGTAATCTGATCATTATTTCACGAGTGAGGGTGGGTGTTTGGGAGTACTCCTTTTCCACAACGTATGGGTGATATCAAAGTGGGGCAGCGAGAAAAGGGCCCGTGAGAACGACAAATATTTGGCCCCAGCCGGGAGTCGAACTCTCAACCCGAGCAACCCGAAGTCCAACGGTCTACCATTCTACCTCTCTCTCCCTCCCTCCTCCTCCACCTCGTGCTTCTAAAATAGGAAGCATGTGGTGATGGCTTTGTCTGTTCGTTCTTCTCGATTTCTCGTTAAAGGGAGCCAACTACCGCCTTTTTCGGAAGCTATTTATACGTCCCTTAGACTGCAAAACAAATAGGTAAATACACGGACTGCAAGACAAGGCATTGCAACGTTCAGTGTGTGTGTGTGTGTGTGTGTGTGTGTGTGTGTGTGTGTGTGTGTGTGTGTGTGCGTGCGTGCGTGCGTGCGTGCGTGCGTGCGTGCGTGCGTCTGTCTGTCTGTCTGTCTGTCTGTCTGTCTGTCTGTCTGTCTGTCTGTCTGTCTGTCTGTCTGTCTGTCTGTCTGTCTGCCTGCCTGCCTGCCTGCCAGCCACTTTTCGGGGCAGCATCCACCAGTTCTATACTGTCTTCTTGATCTGTGTGTGTTCAGATCCGATCCCCACCACCGTAATGGGCAGTACGACTGGGACTTCCGACTCCGCCCCATCTCCCCGTGTCAACAATTCCCATCGCTTGCTCGATCCTCGCGCCCTCGCCAACGGCTTACTCAACCCCGCCTACTACGACAACGACAAACCCAGCGATGACAACGACATCGACTCCAGTCCCGCATCGTCCGTTTTTAGCTTGCATTTTCAGCAGTCTCCGTCGGCTTCGAGGCAGCGTCGGCGGCAGTCCCTCCCGCTGCAACGACGACGACAACTAGAACAGCAGCGACAACGTTCAGCGTCTCAAGGAGTGATTTTGAGCCCGGAAAACCTCCTCACCGTCCCTGAGCAGTGGCGTGACATCAGAGTGAATAATAACGTCACTGGGTTTCGACGTCACAGCGGTACGTCATCAGACGGGCGACGCTCTCCGTACCTGCGGTCTCCGCGGCGGTCCATCTCGTCGATCAGTTCGAGGGGTAAGTTTTAATTAACAGCATTATTTTTCTTATACAGGCAAATCTGTCAACTGAGAAAAGTGCGTAACTGACGTGGTATTTCGAGCAGCAATTTTGAGACGACCGCGTAATCTGTTTCCGACTATTGTTATGATAATAATAATAATAATGAATTGTACTTATGCAGCGCAAAATTCTCACAAAGTGACTCAATGCGCGTACTCCCGCACTCATACCAACACACACACACACACACACACACACACACACACACACACACACACACACACACACACACACACACACACACACACACAGAGCAGCTGAATCAGGAGGAGGTAAGTGGGCTTAGTCGAAAGCCAGCCGGACCAGATGCGTTTTCAAGTCAGACTTGAAACGATCTATGTCCGACTGATCTCTCAGGTCGGCAGGTAGTACGTTCCAGAGTGACGGGGCAGCAAAGCTAAATGATACTAGAGAGTCTACATAATGTAGTCTCTCTGATGATACGAGACAACTGTGCGTGTGGATGTTTTTAAAACTGGTCGGATGTCCTGATAATGCGTAAACCGCGCTTCCTGATACGCTGACAGGAACTTGATATGGCTGTCGCACTGATTTGGCCCTGATGTCCTTTGAGGTTTAAAATAAAAACTGATTGTGAAAACGCCAAAACAGTGTATTTTTGAAGGTCTCCTGAACAGACAAAACCCTGCAAACGGCGTATTTTTTGAAACATTACCGTCGACTGTGCAGAGTACACCGTCAAATCTATCACAGTTTGGCACAGCTTCCAGTCGGTGTCCGTCTTTAAACCGCAACGGAATGCACGCCACTTTGATTAGGTGAAGGCTATTATGGAGGGAACTCGTACAGGTCTATTTTTAGACGGACGTCACCTGAGGTCACGGGATTCCGGAAACGATAGCGCGTTCAAACCCTAACCAAACCCTAACCCTAACCCTAACTCTAGCCCTAACCCTAACCCAAATATTTCTGCTGGCCTTTTTTTTCTCGTTGCCCCGTCTTTGATATCACCCATTCGTAGTGGAAAAGGACGTTAAATTCCCAAACACCCACCCGACCCTGAAAGGTGAGTGTCCCTTAAAGGGACGTAGGAACCACGGGGGGCCTCGGCTGGGGGCCCAGGCCCCCGTTCGATTTTTTGAAGGGGGGGGGGCGGATATCTTTGGGCCCCCCTTGCTTTTGATAAGAGGAGAGGGGGCCCACCGTCACACACACACACACACACACACACACACACACACACACACACACACACACACACACACACACCCTTCTTCACCCCGGCCGTATGGCTAACCCGACTTAATGGGCCCCCCTTCCTCTCAGCATCTTCCTACGCGCCTGCCTTTAACACTTACCAGTTCGCACTAGTGGCAGGTTCTGACAGTTTTACTGAAAAACGCCCCGGCAGAGGGTAACATCAGAACAAAGGCGATAGCATCATAACCATTTGTCATAGACACACATATTATACATGTAAATTAAAGAAGATTAAATACTCTTCTAGTGACGTAGGTTTTATTCTAATATTCTAAAAAGATAAACCGGCGTTCATGACATTTTGCAGTGTGACTCTTGGGAATTTCTAGGAAAATAGCAATTCGTTTGATGTTATTCTCAGAATATCATTACAATGGCGTAACCAAAGAGCCATCAAAACCAACATAGTGAACAAGTTACTGAACCAAACACAATGAACCTGACGTGTACTGGAGGAGTGCTTGTAATGTGTAGTCTGTATTGAGTGACGTCTGTACCAAAAGCAGGGGACACAACCGCTGTACTCTAATACAAGAGCTGAGAAGCCATTACGTACCTTGAAATGGACACAAGCTCTCTCTCTCTCTCTCTCTTTTATATATGTGTGTGTGCGTGCGTTACAAAGACATGAGCTGCAGGATTGCCCATGCCGGCCAGTTGTCAGAAAGCTTCGAGGTGAAGAGCGGAGTCCGCCAGGGATGCCTGTTGTCCCCGTTCCTCTTCCTCCTGGTCATTGACTGGATCATGAAGACCACCACAACAGGCAGGAAAAACGGGATACAGTGGACACTCTGGACGCAGCTGGATGACCTCGACTTTGCGGACGACCTGGCGCTCCTGTCTCACAGCCACAGCCAGATGCAGGACAAGACTACATGCCTGGAAGCCACATCAGCCGGAACAGGGCTCAAGATCAACAGGAGGAAAACCGAGCTGATGAAGATCAACACCACTGCCAACACACCAGTCACAGTCGGTGGAGAGCCCATCAGGGAGGTGGAGTCTTTTGTCTACCTGGGGAGTGTGGTTGATGGACAGGGAGGCACAGACCGAGACGTCACAGCCAGAATCGGCAAGGCAAGAGCAGCAATGGTCATGCTGAAGAACATCTGGGCATCCAAAGTTGTCAGCATAAGAACCAAACTTCGCATCTTCAACTCCAACGTGAAGTCAGTTCTGCTCTACGGATGCGAAACATGGAGGACAACGAAGACGATGCAGCAGAAGATCCAGACATTTCTCAACACCTGTCTGAGGCGCATCTTCAACATCCGATGGCCAGAGAAGATCCGGAACGAAGAGCTGTGGGAGCGAGCAGGGCAGGAACCAGCGGCCAAGCAGATCCTGCGGAGGAAGTGGGGCTGGATTGGACACACCCTCAGGAAGCCAGCATCCAGCACCACACGCCAAGCCCTGACATGGAACCCACAGGGGAAAAGGAAGAGAGGCAGGCCTCGCAACAGCTGGAGGCGGGACACTGAGGCAGAGTTATATAAGCAGGGGACCAACTGGACTGGAGTGGCAAGAATAGCCCAGAACAGAGTGCGATGGCGAAGGGTTGTCGATGGCCTATGCTCCACGTGGAGCCAGGGGCCTAAGTAAGTAAGTGTGCGTGCGTGCGTGCGTGCGTGTGTGTGCGCGCATGTGTGTGTGTGTGTGTGTGTGTGTGTGTGTGTGTGTGTGTGTGTGAGAGAGAGAGAGAGAGAGAGAAAGAGAGAGAGAAAGAGAGAGAGAGTTATACTGATCCGGCTGTCAGATTCATGATGGGTAGCGTCCACCCCCCTCCCCCCCCACACACACACACCCCCCCGGCCTCCGACACCCACACCCCCCTCTTCAGGTCCCCTCCCCTACGATGATCCTTCTTCCCGCATTTGATTGACGTAGGCGATGGAATTTGGGCCAGTGGTCGTGAAGAGACAGAGCCTGGTTGGGAGAGGGTCACACACACACACACACACACACACACACACACACACACACACACGGACTTAAAGGGTCACACACACACACACACACACACACACACACACACACACACACACACACACATCGCCAGTAGCTCGGGTCGCTCTGGCTTAAAAATAAAAAATAAAAAAAAACGACAGGGTCACCGAGTATAACAGCCTGACACGTGCCGGGACGGACAATAAGTAATAAGTATTCCAACCGAATACATACTATCTGGTTACCGTAAGTCATATCATTGTGGGCTAAACGGAAGTGCTCTTATTCAGCCCCGGGCTACAGGTGCAAATTAAGACTGAGCGTAATGTAAATCTTTGGTACCAGGCAAGTCCGCTTCGCCGTCAGTCTCTGTCCCATGATCTTGTCACAGGTATAACTGATGGCGGTTCACTCTTTGGCGGCGTTTTACTGCACAGCCGGGGAGAGGGGGAGAGAGAGGAGAAAGAAGCCCGGGGGGTGTGGGGAGGGGCGATGGTTCGGAGGAGGCCGGGGGGGGGGGGAGGGGGGTTAGGGCTAAGAATGACCCTTAAAGTTTCGGAAAATGGCCACCTTACGACATGCATTTATCGGTCTGAATTAATTTTTAGACAAACGCTAAAGGGCAGGCGCACAACGGCACAGCGGTACAACGGTGTTGTGTGTGTGTGTGTGTGTGGGGGGGGGGGGGGGGGGGAGCCGGGATAGCCGAATGGTAGAGCGTTGGCCTCTCAATGCTCTTGTAGTGAGTTCGAATCCCGGCTGGGGCCAAATATTTGTCGTGGCCTTAATCTCGTTGCCCCGTCCTTTATACCAACCGTACAAGTTGGAAAAGGACGTTACACTCCCAAACACCCACCCACCCACCCGTTTTGCTGTGTGTGTGTGTGTGTGTGTGTGTGTGTGTGTGTGTGTGTGTGTGTGTGTGTGCATGCGCGCGCGTGTGTGCCGAGTGCGTGCGTGCGTGCGTGACAGAGACCGAGTCAGGGGACAGAGAGACAGGAATTCCGGAAAGAAATTCATCATCAGTGTCAAGTTATTCATAAGATGAAGCATAGTGGCACCCAACCTCCCCAAACCAACTTCAGCGTTCGTTAACTTCACATGACGTGTGTCTTGCCTGCATGACATAAATGTTCACCGTCTGTTTTGTTTTCCTAACCCGTCAGACCCGTGGGTCTAGGATTAAGTCATACCTGTCACCATAGCAATGTTCCTGTCTTTTGATGTGTTTACTCATTCATTTTTTGCTCCGGTGATTTCGGTTGCGTGCTGTATGCAAGAAGAATGGAGATGTAATACTGATTTACATTGGTTTTAGGGCTGACACTACTTGTCTGGTATATGGGGGAGCCGGGGTGGCCGAATGGTAGACGGTTGGACTTCTAATGCTCGGGTCGTGAGTTCGTATCCCGGCTGGGGCCAAATATTTGTGGTGGCCTTTTTCTCGGTGCCCCGTCTTTGATATCACCCGTATGTGGTGGAAAAGGACGTTAAACTCCCAAACTCACCCACCCTCTTATATGGTATGGTACATAGTTGACTTCTGCTCGTCGCACATATCCATCTCCACTGATATTCTCATGGCGCCGCAGAGCTAGAGGACGAAGCAGTGAAAGCCTGCTGCCGCTGAGCGCTACTTTATGTGCAAACCTCCACCCTGCGCAGTATTTCTGTTTACCACGCCACCGGCCACAGCCTACTCTTCTTTGAAAGATGAACATGGGTTCAAGTTTTTAGCGTCAGTGCACACTTGATATTCGTGCGTGCGTGTGTACAAGAGGGAAAAGGTATATGGGGGTAAAGTTGTCTGTTTACCTCGTCAGTGATAAATTTACATCAGAAGCACTAGTCATCCAACTGGGACAGATTGAGTTGACGGCGTGACGTGAGTGGTGTCCCTTGCATGGGCTAGAAATTTCTATTTTCGACTTTTTCGAGAATTTTTTTTTTTAAAGGTTCAGGGTCGTTGTTATGTAAATGTCAGTTGGTAAAAACCAGAAGCTACTGTGCTGGCCTTGTCCCTACGGAAAATTCATTGTAGGCCAAAAGTCCGTAATGTTTATGCATGAGTATTAATGAGTGACTACGGACTTCTGACATCCTAAGCGAGAGAAGGTGATAGTGCAAAGACAATGCAAATGGCCCAGAAAGCCCACACATTTGACAGATTTATAGCTACTGTTCATATCTTTTGCGCCATCTACTGTTGCAGTACTGCAACATTACAGTGTGAGTGGCGTCTGGAAACTTCTTGGCAAAAGCCATGAACTTGAAACCATTCAACTCTTTTCTGTACAGACGACTTCATAGCTAAGCTTCAGCACATCCTAGCAAACTATCTTATCTTTACCCAAGTCTTGCTGTCCACACGGCAGTCCCACTCTCTGGGGCACAGAGTCTTTCAGTGGAAAGTACCTCTGTGCACGGTGGGGAAATGGCGCTCACTGCGCTACCGTGATGGGCCTAAATTGTCTCGGTGCTCTCCGGCAAACACAAGGTCGCGCACCATGTCATCCTTGACCAGCTTTGAACCCAGACGGATCCTCAATGGCGCAAGTGATGGCAGGCTGTCCTCGGTGTGAAAGTAGGCGTGTTTCTGAATCAGAGACATACATAACATGTCTCTGTCTGAATGGACAGATCTATTATTACATTCAGTCCTAGAGCACGGGTGTGTATGCTTTTGTAATCGTCTCTTATTCCACCACAAGGCAGGTACGTGATCGTCTCAGTGCACCGTGCAATAATACTTGCCTGTAGAGTGCAACACCTTGGCTAGACTCCAGAGTGCAGTCCCTTTTCGGCGGGGCGTGAAAATGTGACTGCTTACAGCCAGCGCCATTTTCAAAAATGGCGAATTTTTTTTTTAGAAAAGCAGAGACTTGTGTGTCATATGAATCGATTTGAAACGAAGTCTTGAATATCCGACCACTTTTGTTTTGGGCAAAATCTTTGCCAGCGGACAATTATTGTTGCGCTTTGATGGCACTGTTTACGTGGTACACTGATCCAACAGGATGTGAGAAAAGGCAAGGGGGTTGCACTCTGACAGGCCAAGGTGTTGCACTCTACAGGCAAGTATTATTGCACGGTGCAGACGATCACGTACCTGCCTTGTGGTGGAATAAGAGACGATTACTAAGGCATACACACCCGTGCTCTAGGACTGAATGTAATAATAGATCTGTCCATTCAGAAAGAGACATGTTATGTATGTCTCTGATTCAGAAACACGCCTACTTTCACTCTGAAGACAGCCTGCCATCACCTGCGCCACTGAGGATTCCTCTGGGTTCAAAGCTGGTCAAGGATGACATAGTGCGCGACCTTGTGTTTGAGAGCACCGAGACAATTTAGGGCCATCACGGCACTCTCTGGGGCACAGAGTCTTTCAGTGGAAAGTACCTCTGTGCACGGTGGGGAAATGGCGCTCGCTGCGCTACCGTGACGGGCCCTAAATTGTCTCGGTGCTTCTCAAACACAAGGTCGCGCACTATGTCATCCTTGACCAGCTTTGAACCCAAAGGGATCCTCAATGGCGCAATTGATGGCAGGCTGTCTTCAGAGTAAAAGTAGGCGTGTTTCTGAATCAGAGACATACATAACATGTCTCTGTCTGAATGGACAGATCTATTATTACATTCAGTCCTAGAGCACGGGTGTGTATGCTTTTGTAATCGTCTCTTATTCCACCACAAGGCAGGTACGTGATCGTCTGCACCGTGCAATAATACTTGCCTGTAGAGTGCAACACCTTGGCCTGTCAGGGTGGGTGGGTGGGTGTTTGGGGGTTTAACGTCCTTTTCCACCACATAGGGTGATATCAAAGACGGGGCAACGATGAAAAAGCCAGCACAAATATTTGGCCCCAGCGGGGATCGAACTCACGACCCGAGCATTAGAAGTCCAACACTCTACCATTCGACCACCTTGGCCTGTCAGAGTGCAACCCCCTTGCCGTTTACTCACATCCTGTTGGATCAGTGTACCACGTAAACAGTGCCATCAAAGCGCAACAATAATTGTCCGCTGGCAAAGATTTTGCCCAAACGAAAAGTGGTCGGATATTCAAGACTTCGTTTCATATCGAATCATATGACACACAAGTCTCTGCTTTTCTAAAAAAAAAATTCGCCATTTTTAAAAATGGCGCTGGGCGTAAGCAGTCACATTTTCACGCCCCGCCGAAAAGGGACTGCACTCTGGAGTCTACCATCACGGTAGCGCAGTGAGCGCCATTTCCCCACCGTGCACAGAGGTACTTTCCACTGAAAGACTCTGTGCCCCAGAGAGTGCGGCAGTCCTAAACTGAATTCTTTCCCTTTGTGACATGCACATTTGCTGCACCGCATTCACACTGGAAGCCACATTTTATGGGTTTCTGTGTCTCATGGAAAAGCTATAAATGGCAGCGTTAATGGCGCTGCATTAATTCACAGTTTGCCTTTTTTTTTTCTTCTTTTTTTTAACCAGTCCGCTGCCGCTGTGGACACGGGCAGCCGTGTTATGTTATGAATTACGAGTGAGTGAGTGTGTGAGTTTTTAGGGCTTTAGGGCCGGGCAAGCAATAAAGACTAATCATTCGCGGCTCAGTGCCAGTCGCGTCACGCGTCATCATGAGCAAAAGACATAGCATGGCTTGGCAAACTTTTTGACAGGCACTACAACGAGGGAAGCGCCTGTAGTTTGATATGACTGAAACGTGGAAAGAAAGCAGTAAATCTATTGACGTCATTTGAGGAAAACGACCATTGCGTCAGTCTCTTTCATCATCAGTGAAATCAACCCTTTGTCCGTAAAACCCTTTGTCCCTTTGCTCTGTGTGTGTGTGTGTGTGTGTGTGTGTGTGTGTGTGTGTGTGTGTGCATAATTGTATTGTATTGTATTGTATCGTATTGTCGCTGTGTCTGGGCGGACGTGAAATTTCCCCATGAGGGATTGATAAAGTAATCTTATCTTATCTTATCTTATCTTAAAATGGCATCATGGACGTACTGTGCTTTTGATAATACACGGCAAAGTAAAGGGGCGGGGCGGGGGGGGGGGGGGGGGTTGGCCTCGGGGCTTGCCGAGTCAGTGGAGTCTGACCGAAACGCCTTCTACCTACCAGCGAAATCGCTACACAAGCGTTTTACATGATCATAAGCCTTAAAAGTGCGTATCGTGATCTCAATGAGGCCGGGGTGGTCAAGTCGTAACGGTCCTTTAGTTTCACCAGTACCTCAGAATGAAGCTGCCCTGATAAACACGTGGGCTTAGGGGTGTTACCGGGGAGAAGAATGGATCTGTCTTACCCCCAACAGGGCCGCGTGTCGGGTCATCGTGACACGACATTCCAGAACAGGGTGACACGCGAGGAATCCAGCGTGGTTGACAGAGCCTGCCGAGACTGACCGTAAGGCATGAGAAAGCCATGCGTTGTCTCCATCATTTATCACGTGACACATTCGGCGTGTTTCATTGAGCGGAAGAACCTTGTCCGTTTCCGGCGTGGCAAACTGCAACACATTGTTAATGTAAAGGTTACATGGGCAGACTTAGGATGGTGGATTTCAGTCTAGTGCCGTCTGTATCGCCAGACCTCTCCGGGCTGAGCACGTTCAGCCAATCAGAAAAGAGGTCAAATTTCGCCCTGGGTTCAAAGACCGCACAAACTGCCATGGGGTTCAAAGACCGCACAAACTGCCATGGGGTTCAAAGAGCGCACAAACTGCCATGGGGATCAAAGACCGTACAAACTGCCGTGGGGGTTCAAAGACCGCACAAACTGCCATGGGATTCAAAGACCGCACAAACTGCCGTGGGGTTCAAAGACCGCACAAACGTCCATGGGGTTCAAAGACCGCACAAACTGCCATGGGGTTCAAAGAGCGCACAAACTGCCATTGGGATCAAAGACCGTACAAACTGCCGTGGGGGTTCAAAGACCGCACAAACTGCCATGGGATTCAAAGACCGCACAAACTGCCGTGGGGTTCAAAGACCGCACAAACTGCCATGGCGTACAAGGAACCCGTCGCCCATGTCGCTCCTAAACATACAAGTCATGACCTAAGTAATCATTACTTCGTGTTGTGAACACTCGAGTCATATTCGGACAACTGCCCTGTACAAGGGAGAAAATTGCTCGTGGGCTCCAGAGACAGTAGCAAGCGGCTGTCGGGGAAGTCTTCTGGCTTGGAGATACGAGTGCAGAGGACGCGCGCGCGCGTGTGTGTGTGTGTGTGTGTGTGTGTGGTGAACCCTAAAAATCAATGCGTGTCTCTTTGTCAGAGTTTACATGCTCGTGTCTCGCGTCTTAGGTCACGCGAGTTTTCCTCGAGTCTTGGATTTGCATACAATGGTGAAACGATATGGTCAAACCGCTCCGACATTAGTAAAAGCAAAGACGTGTTTCTGCAATGTCATAAAACAGATTTCATGTCCTTACCCGAAGAATCACTGGGAAACATTTGTCCTTACTGCAGTCGTCTCACTTAGTTTCGTCTTACGTATGAAGTGCTGACACACATATTCGTCAAGCCTCATCTGAGACGACACTGAAGGTCATTGTCATTTTTCTTGTGCGGGTCGTCGCCCTGGCTCGCCTGAATTGCGCGTCATAGTCTGGCTTGACGTCATCAGCTTGAAGGCCGGGGTCGCTTGGAGGTCATGACAGATGCTGGAAACGTACTCTTGTAACTGAGCTATGATAGGAGTTTTCTGATAAACAAACCGTAATTTGTGTTTATATAAATAATCTATGCCGATTTTTACGCTCGCGTTGTTGCTAAGTATATTGCACTGTTCACTTGCGAAACTTTCCATTTGCTTTCTTTCGATCGCTTGTTTAACAAAAATTGAACATCATATTTAAACGTCTTCATTGCTCTGCTACAATGTGGCCGTTGGAGAGTCAAATTTAAGTTAAAAGGTAGTAATTTTCGCGTCACAACGTTTCACACATAACTGTCAAACCTACTTTCCAACAATTCTGCCCCTTTAATTTAATGTAGGAAAAGACCAAACGAGTCTTCCCATACTATGTCTACGTACGGAGGCTGTGTCTTTAACCTTTCCAAGCGGCTCAGTCACAGATCCATCCGGGCTACTCACGATAACTAAAACATGATACATGCTTTAAAACGCGTACGAATGCGGTTGGTACAAGGCCAAAAGAACAAATACACAAGTACAAGATTAATGCCAAAACTATACGGCTACTTTCGTCCCGATCGGAAACGCCACTGGGTTACCGAGCGTGTGACACCCAATTTGCATAGAATGGAAAACGAAGCTAAAGCCGGCTCTTAACTGGGCAATGCGGAGCGCCACAGTGCTGTCCACAGTTGTGAGACAGTTCTGATTTGGAGGGTTTCCGCCGCTGTGGCGTCATCACAACAACCTGGATTTCAAATAGCCACAGCTGTGACTGTGGTTTCCACAACAGATTCTGATTGGCTGTACTATGTCACTCGGCGTGCAAACCGTGCATGACGGACAGTGCATCTTCAATCGGTTTGTCACCGATCACAGCTGTGTTCAGTTCTGTATTAGTAGACACAGCGAGCGCAACGAATGTGATGTGCACATGTGTGTTTCGCGCGCTGTGCCCAGTTAAGAGCGGGCTTAATACTGTGCGGCTCTAAGGGAGTTTACTGACGCAGCGTCTCAGTGAAACACGTTTCTGACACGTGGATACTTGCTCATCTATAACTGTCTGTAAGCTATACGCCCCTGATCCAAAGGCGGAACTAATTAGCCACACATGATCCATTGTCTAAGCAGAATCACAAAAGGCCAAAGAACACAAATGCACGAGGTCTCAAAATGCCAATATATTTCCCTATTACAGTCACGCCTAAAAATGCTTCACTGAATCTACAAACAAGAATACATGCACAGACCATTCAGGGACACGCACCTGACAGGAGTTTTAAAAAAACTGAATGTCTCCTTTCAGCTCAGGCCTCGCTGGAGTAATGCTATGTATTTTCATGTCAGTTTTGCCATGACAGCCGCTTCGTCCAAAATCCCCTCGCGTCGCTTTTGCCATTCTCCAGCGCAAAAAAAGTCCCAACTTCACTGGCAGCTTGCCTCTTGTTGCGGCGTTGGATGGTGATGTCTATGTCTGCTCATTTTAGAGTCTTCCAGTGTTTCAGACAGTCTTTTCGGTTCATATTGTCAGGCAGATGTATCTATCAGTTTTCCGGGATAGCCGCATAGTAGAACGTTGGACTGTCAATACTCGGGTCGTGAGTTCGAATCCCGACCGGGGCCAAACATATGTGCTGGCTTTTCCGTCTTTGCCCCGTTTTCGATATTAATAAAAATTAATACAATGTAGCAATAAACGGTATTTGTAAGGCGCATTTCTTTAGAATAAATTACTCAATGCGCCGATCACTTACCGACACTCACGCACATTTTTAATGATAGACAGACATACACCGGTGAAACTGACACCCATACATGGTGGAAAAGGAAGTTAACCCAAACAATCAACCAAGCAACCAACTATCATTTTATCCAGATGTTCTTACGTAATATTTTTTCATGTCTGTGTACCGTAAGTATGCAGTATGTGGTACTGTTTCTCACAGTCTGGCTGTCGGCACCTCAAGTTTCCCGTAGATTAATCGACACGGAACCTGTCATTCTGCCGGAGACACAGTACCAACTATCATTTTATCCAGATACCCTTACGTAACCTTTTTTTTTTTTTTAGTTCTGTGTACCGTGTATGCAGTATGTGGTGCTGTTTCTCACAGTCTGGCTGTCGGCATCTCATGTTTCCCGTAGATTAATTGACACGGAACCTGTCATTCTGCCGGAGACACAGAACCAACTATCATTTTATCCAGATATCCTTATGTAACCTTTTTTTCAGTTCTGTGTGCGGTAAATATGCAGTATGTGGTACTGTGTCTCACAGTCTGGCTGTCGGCATCTCATGTTTCCCGTAGATTAATTGACACGGAACCTGTCATTCTGCCGGAGACACAGTACCAACTATCATTTTATCCAGAGATCCTTACGTAACCTTTTTTCAGTTTTGTGTGCCGTAAATATGCAGTACTGATGTGGTCTCACAGTCTGGCTGTCGGCATCTGATGTTTCCAGTAGATTAATTGACACGGAACCTGTCATTTACCGGAGATACAGTACCAACTATCATTTTATCCAGATATCCTTACGTAACCTTTCTTCAGTTCTGTGTGCCGTGTTTGCAGTATGTGGTACTGTGTCTCTTAGTCTGGCTGCCGGCACCTCATGTTTCCCGTAGATTAATTGACACGGAACCTGTCACTCTGCCGGAGACACAGTACCAACTATCATTTTATCCAGATATCCTTACATAACCTTTTTTCAGTTCTGTGTACCGTAATTATGCAGTATGTGGTACTGTGTTTCTCAGTCTGGCTGTCGGCATCTCATGTTTCCCGTAGATTAATTGACACGGAACCCGTCACTCTGCCCGAGACACTGAAACTCACCTGCTTTGGGACATTTCTTTGAAGTTGCCCTTCCGACGGACAGGTGACAAGCGCTGAGGACTTTGGCCTAACAAGCGGCGGTATTGTAAACGCAAGTTTTTGATCACCAGACTCTTCCTTGTAGGGGAAAAAAAGGTATAATTTACGTGCAGTTCTGGTTAACCGACCCTACATATAATAGATTTTTACGGCCAACTCTGAACCGTCACTGAAAAATAGATATGAAAAAATATAGAAAATAAAGAACAATAAAGAAAGAAAGAAAACAAAAAAGTCACTCTTTAGTAACTTGTCCGTAACAGTTAGTAGAGCGTTGGACTTGCAATGCTCGGATCGTGAGTTCGAATCCCGGCTGGGGCCATATATTTGTGCTGGCCTTTTTCTCGTTGCCCAGTCTTTGATATCACCCTTACATGGTGGAAAAGGACGTAAAACTCCTAAACATCCACCCACCCGTAACAGTCAAGGATGACTCAAACGGGGCCGACCTGTCAGTCTGTCTGATTTGAATAGTGTTCAGCTAGACTATTTATTTATAGCGACTCCCCCCCCCCCCTACACCCTCCCATCTCTGGCCCGTCGGCTTTCACTGGTGGTTGGGACTCTGCCAACCCTGTTCCGGGTCCGTCGCGTCTCTAAACCCCTGCGACGACGTCCAAATCGGGCTAACAGAGGCCGAGCCGAGCTAAGTGATACCTAAGAAGGAAAAAAACAAAAATACTCGGTGACAAGGAAAGTGGACAGTTGCAAACAACTTTGAGGTCCCAGTGTTATTTCACAGTGTGCACAAAAGCGATGAAAACTGTCCGCGTATTCACCAGCACAGTACATTTTCAGCCTTTTTAGAGAGTATTGCCTGCATGAGTTGTCTCCCTTGCCGCAACAAGCACACAATGTTCGTGGCAGAGCACAAAGCTCCCACGAAAAATGCAGTCTTGCTGCGGGTCTGTGTATGCACGGGGGACAACTCATGCAGGAAATAATCTCTGAAACAGGCTGAAAATGTACTGTGCTGGTGAGTGCGACAGTTTTCATCGCTTCTGTGCACACTGTGAAATAACACGAGGACCCCAAAGTTGTTTGCAACTGTCCACTTTCCTTGTCACCGAGTATTTTTGTTTGTTTTTTTCCTTCTTTGGTATCACTTAGCTCGGCTCGGTCTCGGTTAGCCCGATTTGCACGTCGTCGTAGGGGCCTAGAGAAGCGACGGTCCCGGAACAGGGTTGGGACAGCGCAAGCCGATGGGACAGAGGTCCCCCCCTCTCCCCCCTCCCCCCCCCCCCCCTTCCTCTCTACAACAAACAACCCATTAAGGCGGCCAGTTGTAGTCAGTCATGTCAGTGGAGGGGACTGAACGGACAATGCAGAACTGATTCAGGCATAGCATCCCCATACCTTATCTCCTGATGTGTGTGGGTTGGTGCGGGTGCTTGTGCGAGTTCGGAAGATAGGATGTGTGTGGATGTGTATAATTTTTCAATTCAATTCAATTCAATTCAATTCAATAAATCTTTATTGTCCCAAAAGGGCAATTTGTTTTGCGGCTGTAAAATATATTACCTATAATGAAAATAAAAATAAAAGTAAAACAAGATAGGGTATTAAACTGGATTAAATTAATTAAACGGTAAGTAAAAACAACAGCATTTTTCGTTATATATCACAAATATCACAATATATCGATATTTCGATATCACAAATCCTCACTCAAGAGGAAGGAATCAGGATATATATATATATATATATATAGAGAGAGAGAGAGAGAGAGAGCTATTACCTGTGATATGTATCCTGTGTTAGGTCTGCCCCTCCATCTTAATTGTTACTCTTAGTGCTGTTCAACATAGTCAATGTGAGGCAATGTCTATTTCTTAAATTGTGTTTTAGCCAATGACTGAGTGTGTGAGTGTGTAATGATGTATACATGAATGTCGGTTTTGTATTCCCGTGGTATTGTTACAACACACACAGGTCACTGTGTAACATCATGTTTGTGTACACATGTGTATTTATTAAGAGGAGCAAGCCAAATTCTTCTTTGTAATTAAGAAGCGAATAAATTTATCTTATCTTTTCTTTTCTTATCTTAGCATTTCAATTTTCTTCTACGGAGTTTCGATTTGGGGCGGTCGGTGGTCTAGTGGTTAAGACTTAGTCACCAATGCGAGAGGTCAGATTCGACTGAGGCCCACTCGGGGGAGGGGGGGTGGGATTTTTTTTCTTTTCTCGTATGTGGCACCGTTCATTCGGGCCGACCGTCAGGGGGTTCTCTCCGGGTACTCCGGCTTCCTCCCCCTCTGCGGCTTTGGAAATGTTCAGCCCACAAAATTTGAAAATACATGCAATTCTAAACTTCCGAAACTTAAATTGCTGAGCTGGCCCTTCGGCTTCGCACCACGTGATTGTAATGTGTTCATGTCCTGTGTGTGAGAGAATGCGTGTGATTCACGTGAGCGTGCTTGTTGGGTTTAGCTCGCGGCGCTTTGAGCCAAATATTTGGGATAAAGCGGGTATTATTACTTGGGAAATGCCAGCATATGTGTGGCATTCTTGTTAGATATGCATGGCAACGCTTCTCTGGGGTTTCTGTGGGTTTTTTTTTTTTTTAATACATACCGATGCAGGATACACCCACGGTGGTGACTGCAAAGGATTAAGTTAAGTTCGCTGTGGGGAACATATTTAAGACAAAGAGACAAGGGCAAAGACGTAAGGGGCGTTAAGGTCATGGGTTGTGACAGCACAAGGCTGCTAAGAGGAGAGGTAGATGTGTGTGTGCCGTCACAGTGGGGGTGGGGGTGAAGTGGGGATGGGGGGTGATGAGGCGGGGTGGGGGGGGGAATTACTTACTTACTTAGGCCCCTGGTTCCAAGTGGAGCATAGGCCATCGACAACCCTTCGCCATCGCACTCTGTTCTGGGCTATTCTTGCCACTCCAGTCCAGTTGGTCCCCTGCTGATATAGCTCTGCCTCAGTGTCCCGCCTCCAGCTGTTGCGAGGCCGGCCTCTCTTCCTTTTCCCCTGCGGGTTCCCCTGCGGCTTGGCGTGTGGTGCTGGATGCTGGCTTCCTGAGGGTGTGTCCAATCCAGCCCCACTTCCTCCGCAGGATCTGCTTGGCCAGTGGTTCCTGCCCCGCTCGCTCCCACAGCTCTTTGTTCCGGATCTTCTCTGGCCTGGGGGGGATTGGAGGTGGTTATTTTATGGCGACGGGATTCACAACACATCTACTGTCACATAAGTGATTTAGTAAACTGACTTTGAGCGCCAAGGATTTGATTGGCGCTTAAGCCTTTTCACTGTTTTACGGTAGACCTCTCTCTCTCTCTCTCTCTCTCTCTCTCTCTCTCTCTCACACACACACACACACACACACACACACACACACACACACACATATTTGGAGATTCATTCACTCAGCGGCGCAATTGTTCTTTTGCGAACTTACAGATCCAGTGGGATAGCAGCCAGGAACAGGCATTGTTCATAGCTGTTTATCTTTGTTGCGTTGATACGGGTAAATATGTATCCTTTTGCCAGCCGACTGGGCAGCTTAGATGCCAGTGGACTGTCGGTTTCGTGTTTAATTTCTCCACCGCGTGAATAACTGAAAACTTGCCGGCCCTATCGTGCAGTTTATTGCGGAGAAGGACCAGTGGCAACCATAGCTACCCAACATGCCGGGCCCCAGCCGATGAACATTATTCGAGCCAGAGAAACTGCCAGGTCAGCAACTTAGGCTACCGACAACTTGAAATTACAACCTCGACAACAGTCTTGTCAGTCCACGTGGACCTCCATAGCAGCATTCCATCACCCTCGTCCTCATACATAAGTAACTTCAGAAGAAAAAAATGCCCCAGCTTCCGAGCCTTCCGCGGACGCCTTGCGTGGGGTCAAGGTTGGCCAGCTCACCGAGTGTCTAAGCCAGTCGGTGTGCACCACGTGACGACATCAGTCGTGTTGTGGTCCATGTTGGCACTAATGACTGTGCGTCATGTCACAACACAGACATCATCGTTCAAGACTTTGAACGTCTCACCGTTGAAGTTCGCCGGGTCTTCCCGTCTTCCACGGTGGCATATACAGCAATCCTTCCCCAAGGTCGGACCTCTATAGACGCAATACGGTCTGTGAATAAACGCCTCGCGGATCTCTGTGCCACGTATAAAATCCAGCTTCTCCAAGAAAAGGCGTTTTACACTAAAACTGGTTCTGTCACGCCTGGGTTATTCAACAGAGACAGGCTACATTTGAACGAAAATGGAATAGCCTTGCTACTTCGGCAGGTGAAACACTTCCTGTTTAGTGATCTCAACCAGCGTCAGCAGCATATACCTGTTCATGTTCAGAGGCGGCTTGGATCTACAAGAGAACAACATAGGAGTGGTTTTCTTGATCGACAGTCTGTACGTAGGGAGAACGGAAATTACAGTCAAGACTTCCCGCCGCCGTTATCTCAACAACCCGGCAGCCCGGAACTGCAGCGCAATAACATCTATGACAGTCCGTCATCCACAAACCCAGAGCCTCATACTGCCCCTAACCGGCGCTGGGAAACTGTTAGCAGTGCGACGTCGGTAGCCACTGATGTCAGACCTCCGTACACGGACAACGACGACACCATCCACGTTTCTTGTACCAGCGTACACCCAGTCACTCAGCAGTCAACCCCACTGACCGCTACCACTTCACTAGCTAATAGCTCTGGCAGCGAGTCGGTTGTTTTCTCTGGCTCCTACCCTCGCGTTGCCACAGGTGCTGAAGGGCCTCACCAGGTGAATGGCAGCGGTCCGGTCCACGGATTACCTTCAGATGATCTCTGGCAGCAGCCCTCTTTTCACCATGCCGCTGGTCCTGCCCCTCCGGACTTTCATTTCTACGCGGGCAAATATGGCACGTGCCCCCGTGGCGTGGCCTCACCAGGTCACCACGCATGGATTACCGGTATCAGCTTTCCCCATAAACCATCCTCCATATGGCCCGTTCCAGCTCCCTGCCACCTGGGAGAATACAACTTGAGCTGGCGAAGAGTTGGAGCGAGAAAAAAAAAATCCTTGAACCGCGTCGCAGTGTGTGTGTGTGTGTGTGTGTGTGTGTGTGCATCAAATGTGAGGTGACGGTCACCAGGCCAGACACTGACCATCGTTCAGGGCCGCTGTAAAGTGTCGCCGTGTATTTAGAACAACGACCCTCTGTTAGGCTGGGACACTTCGGATGACAGCCGTGACTTATTTGTCTCCCTTGCTCCTAAAACTCAGTGCGGCCAGGATGTCCTGACTCCCGCCAGGGGTAGCTGTGTGCTATCTTTTTCGTTCTTTTCTTCTTCTTCGTCTTCTGACTGGAAACACAATGTTCGCCTGTGAAAAACTAAGCACGGAAGTAATAGTGGCTGTATGTCATAGAGATGTACAAGACTAAACACAACCGTTGTCATCATAAACACACACACACACACACACACACGCACACGCACACACACACACACACACACACACACACACACACTTTATTACGCAAACAGCTGGACTATGTTCCTGAGAGCTGATCACTGATGAGATACTGAGTGTACGCCGGCGATGGATCAGTTTAACTTGTTAACAGGCAGCTGTAACCTGACTTGCCCTCGGCTCCGATGGTTTAAAAACGCCGTTTTATCACGTACAAAGTCAAAGTCTTAAAACTGCTTGCGTTGATTCCAGTTGCTAGAAAGTAATGTTTTTGCATTTGGCTTTCACTGCTGGTCAGTTTCACTAGAAATATGTAGAGCCAGCAACTGGTTTTGAGCGCACAGTTACGTACTTACGTATGAGGAAATAGTGTAAAACTGCTGTCAGCTTGCTCTATCTTCTGCCATGAAAAAAAAAATCTTACCCATTTGAAAGTAAAATCCGATCTTTTAGAGAAGGGAATAGAGCAGCAAGATTGAACTGGAGCAGAGGGAAAGGGGAGGATGCCAATTTGCAATTCATTGTGTCTGGTTCGACAAAATAATGGCGTAATCTCTCTCTCTCTCTCTCTCTCTCTCGTCACACTAAATAAGGCTGCTGTGGTTACTGTCGTCTCGTTTCGTAAATTTAGTACACCACGTACGGGTTTCAAAACTATGATCTCAGCTAGCAAGTCACGTGACTGATGTCGCCGGCTGTATTCATGAATTTACGACAGCTATACATCTTTTTAAGAACTTGTCGTGAATTTTCCTTTTTCAACTCGTCTGAAGGTTAATTTTTGCGAGCTGTACTTTCCATAGCACGGAGCGGATCTTTCTTAAAGTTCCGCCAGTATTCGTCAAACGTAACATGGTCAGCAGTCTCGAGTCCCAAACGAGGTTTTCAAATAACTTGATTATGTGTACTGTGTCGCTCGCGACAGGTACGTGGCATACCAAAACGCCAAAACTACAAGACAGTGGCCTGTTTTGTGAATGGGGGCCGGGGGGGGGGGAGGGGGAGGGTTGTTGTTGTTGTTTGTCAAAAGAACCATAGTCATAATACTCTCGAGCATTTGGCATGTTTGAATATGCCGGGATAGCCGAATGGTAGAGCGTCGGACTTCCAATGCTCGGGTCGTCAGTGAGTTCGAATCCCGCCGGGCTGGGGCCAAATATTTCTACTGGCCTTTTTTCTCGTTGCCCCGTCTTTGATATCACCCATACGTGGTGGGAAAGGACGTGAAACTCCCAAACACCCAACCACCCGAGTACTATGTCGTTCGCGACATGGCACGCGGCGTACATAACGACAGTGACCATTGCAGCTTGAATAACGGGGTCCTCTCTCTCTCTCTCTCTCTCTCTCTCTTACGTGCATGTCGCTTCTCTCAGTGTAGGGTACTGTACATACGTGTGACAGGAATTATAGTTCCTGGCGGTGGAGGCTGAAGGGTTGAAGGTTTACCTCGTTAAATCAACTCTGACAGTTTTAATGGCATATACGCGGTGTCTGGGGGTCGTGTGAGATACGTTCCACGTCCCGTCTTGACAACAGCTTCCCTGAGCATGATACGGAGAGCCCGGTGACAGATTAAACTGCCTTTCTTTTTCCTGTGTCGCCATCTAGCGAGCAGGTAGCTCTCACTGCTTAGTCGGTCCAGGGGGAGATCAGGTCGGCGGAAACTCCGTCTTGTACAGAAAGCCCCGATTCCGAAAGCCTATCATCGCGGTAGTTTCCGTGTGTGTGTGCGGTGTGTGTTGTGCTAACAAATTAGCGCGTTACGGCAAAGCTGTTTTTTATGTTTTGGAGTGACGGTAACTTTACGTCATTGTCCGCTAGCGGCCTTAGGAGTGCAAAGAAGCAAAGAAAAACAACTCAAACGTGACGAAAAGAGGAAGTTTGAGATACTGCGTGCGACAATACAAGTTTCTCCTTGGCTGGCTGCTTTCTGTGTTAGATTTTTAATAACCGGCATTTTGTTCCGGCAAGTTTGTATCTGTGCCATCCAGCTGGTTTGCTAAATTCAAATGACCGACCGGGAAATAGTTGTGTCGGAATTGTTCTGGTGCTTGGTTTTAAAGACAACTGTGTGGACCCGTGGTTTTATTCCTGAACATTTGTTTTCAAAAGATGAATTAAAGCGCACAAGCTTAACAAAGGATGTTTGACTTCCAAGGATGAATGTGCTTCAGTGTGCCTGTAATATTCAGTTTTAGGGGATAAAATAGCACACGAAACAGCGAAAGGATCAGGAAGGATCGGACATTCTTCCTAGTCGCTTTGAAAGTCTGTAATCTAACACCCAGCGACTATCGTTGTTCTGCGAATTGGCCATTGCCATTTTCCTTGTTCGCCTGTGAGGACTGAGTCAAAAGTGTCAATAAGACGAGTAATTTGTGGTTTCACACTTAACCGGGAGTCGTCTTGAAGTTCTTTCTACTTCTCCTTCAAATCCTCCTCCTCCTCCTCTTCCTTGTTCGTTCCTTGGGAGTTCTGTCGAGCGAGTAACACTGCATCGAAGTCAATCCAAGTGAGACAGTTAAAATCACACCAATACGCCATGGCCGATCCGGATCGGAACCCGGGCTCCCCGCGTAGGAACCTACCGAGCGCGCCCCTCGCTCGCATCGACGGCGACGAGAAGGAGAAGCTGCTGCAAGGGAAAGGTCAAGGTCAAGGTCAGGTCAGCGGTCGGGCCAGCCCGTCCGGGATGATGCTGTCCAGGATGAACAGCGATGGCCAGATGAGGTTGCCCAGACCCGTGAGTATCTCCAGCGCCACGGAGCGGTACCTGACCCGCAGGGGCAGCGAAGGTCAAATGAAGGTGTCAGGTCAAGGTCGTCCACCGAGCGTGTCCAGCGCCACGGGCAACCCTGGATCACGCCGCAGTAGCCTGCAGGGGCAGAACGTGGGTGGGGCGCGGGTTCCACGCCCTCTCAGCATCCTCAGCAGAAGCTCCTCGCGAGGCAGCATCCGGCGTCTTCTTAGCAAAGGTAAGCTGCTTAGTAACAAGGGTGTGAGGAGTGGCAGAGTGACACGTCAGCAAAGAAGAAGAGGTGATTTTGCTGTCTGGGTGCAGTTAGCTACTGCAGCTGTTCCAGATAACGCCCAACACGCGAGTATTGATACTGGTACTGGTTCTGACACCGGTATTAGGTTTGGTAATGGAACTCGTTTCACGGCAAAGAAGGTGATGTCGTTGGCACGGGTGCTGTAAGTTTGTTTGTTTGTTTGTTTGTTTGTGTGTGTGTGTGTGTGTGTGTGTGTGTGTGTGTGTGTGTGTGTGTGTGTGTGTGTGTGTGTGTTGCTGCCTCAGCTCTTCGCCAGCTCTAATGGTGTTCCAGCCACTGATGTCATTTGTGGAATCCACAGAGAGCTTGGAAGCTGGGTCAATTTCTGTTATGCATGTTGACGAGAATGAGGGTGATGCTATGATGATGCTATGGAGGTCCACGTGGTTTGGGACTGCGTGACAGGGCCGCATTACGCGCTTCCTGTCGTAAATATCCCAGCGTTAACCAGGCCCCGGAACTGCGGCACCTGTGGATATTTGTGCATGCCGACGTGTGTTCACAATGACGAGACAGGTTCCGTATTCTAGTCTTCGTGTAAATTTTCATTCGATTCGGTCAGAAAAAAACAAAATCCCGTACAAAATCCCTGCCCAGGCGGATAAAAATATAGACAAGTAAGTCACACTAAAAGAGTTAAAAGCGTTCGCTTATTTCTTAGTTTGTTTCATAAGAGAGTTTTCCCAAGCTGTATTCGTGGTGGAAAAGGACGTTAAACCCCCAAACACACATCCACCCCACCCAAGCTGTATTCGTGTATTTGTGATGCCCTGAATGCGTTTCTGGTACGAAAAAAATCCATGGTCGACTTAATTCAGTTTGCATGCATGACTGGGGTGATGTTTGAGCTTTACGTCCTATGGCTTGTCAGCCCTTAAGGACAAGTTTTTCCTGGCGTGTGTCATCGACTGCTTGGCTTTGCGGGTGACTTATTGGGTGGATATGGGCTGTTTTGCTTTGCTTTGGGCGCATGACTGGCAACATTGCCGACATATTTGAACGAATAAACACGCTGTTCGCGGCTGTTTACATGCCGCTACGGGAATCATACCTCATGTATGACGCAAGCAGCAGCCTCCTTGTGTCAACCGGAATAAATTGGACGCCGACAAGCTAATGTTTTGAACATAAATTTACATAATGTTGTTTATATTATGGTTCAAGTATTTTGCGACCTGAATTAGGAAGTCGAGAGAATAGATTTCCCCTGCACGGCGATGAAGGGAGGTGGGTGGGGGGGGGGGAGATCGAAATCGAGATCTGTTTTTCTTGTTAAACAGTTTTAGAGTTTGACAGTATGTATGATTACTTGTTTTAAATTCATTCTGAAGTTTGTTTGACCTTAACGTTTAACCCTATTTTATTTTTTATGGGTTTTATATCAAGATCTTTAATGACTGTATTTTATTTTATCTGTGACAGAGCATCACGTGAGGCCGAAGAAGATTTTCTGTTTTTAGAGTCTCTCTTAAACAGACAGTAAAGTATTTTGAATTGAATTGAATTGAATTGAATTGAATTGAATTGAATTGACGTGATCGGGGATTCTCTCCGGGTACTCCGGCTTCCTCCCCCTCTGCTTTGGAAATCTTCAGCCCACCAAATCTGAAAAATAAATGCAATTCTAAATTCCGAAATTTAAATAGCTCAGCTGACCCTTCGCACCACGTGATTGTAATGTGTTTATGTCCAGTATGTGAGAGAATGCGTGTGATTCACGTGAGCGTGCGTGTTGGGTTCAGTTCGCCGCGGCGCTTTGAGCCGATTCATGAAATTGGGTAAAGCGCCTATACAATACCCATTATTAATTATGAAGCCTCTATGTTCGTAACGCCGCTCAGTGAGATGGAAAACTGCCGCTTTCAAAGCTCTGAGGTTGTTTGCCAAATCGAAGGATGTTTCATTTGGCCATTGCGACCGTTTTCGTGACATTGTGGCTTCTAATTTAGATAAATCGGACTACCGGCCCCCGTAGTGTAGTGGTTAGCACTTCGGATCATGGACCGGGAGACCCGGGTTCGAATCCCAGCCGAGGCAAGCGGGATTTTTCCTACCTAGGTCGGCTCCTACCCAGAGCGGGTGTGCTATGTGCCCGATGGGGGAGGCTGTTGCCACACAGCCGAGTTTCACCCACTTCACGGGTGCGACTTTGGGGGTGCTTCCCTTAGTATGACACGTCTTATGATGTGGGTGATTACACAGCCGGCACCGCAGGTGCCGTAGTTCCCGGGCCTGGTTAATGCCGGGATATTTATGACAGGAAGCGTGGAATGCGGCCCTGTCTCGCAGTCCCAAACCACATGGACCTCCATAGCATCATCTTACTATCATCCTCATCTCCATCATCATGCATAATAAAAATTGTCCCAGCTTCCGAGCCCTCCGTGGATTCCACCCATGACCTGGGAGGAACACCACTGGAACTGGCAAAGAGTTGGGGCAGAAAAAAAAAAAAAATAATCGGACTTTCTTTGAGCCTACGGTCCATTCCTGAACAGACTGACTCGATAATTTTTTTTTTTTTTTAAATCAATCAGTCAGCGCCGTGCGCAATAATGTCGTCTGCGCAGTACGCGGTACACTTCTAGAACAACATTATACGCCGGGCAGAGTCACCACAATGGTTTCTATATTTTGACCCGCTGCATCAGCTCTTTCCTGCTTTCTTTCTGTTCTTCCTTCTTTCTCCCCCCCCCCCCCTCTCTCTCTCTCTCTCTGATAAGTTGCAGTATATGCTGTATATGCGCTTGGTGTTTATCTTTGTTTTACCTAGTTGTAATTATTTGTTTTCTACGCTTTTTTGTAATCGGGAGTTCGAGAAATTAGCATGAAGGTGCAGCCTCTCCTGCATGTCCTAGGTTTATATTGCCCCGTAGATCAGTTTGCATCCTTTGTCCAACGTAACTTTTTTTTCGTGTTGTGCAGGCACACTTAGCCGCGAATTAGTCTTTGTGGCTTGCGCGCCGTTTAGCCTCAAAAACTCACTCACTCACTCTCTGTCTGTCTGTCTGTCTGTCTGTCTCTGTCTCTGTCTCTGTCTCTGTCTCTCTCTCTCTCTCTCTCTCTCTCTCAGCCGGGGTGGTCGAATGGTAGAGCGTTGGACTTCTAATGCTCGGGTCGTGAGTTTGATCCCGGCTGGGGCCAAATATTTGTGCTGGCTTTTTCATCGTTGCCCCGTCTTTGAAATCACCCTATGTGGTGGAAAAGGACGTTAAACCCCCAAACACCCACCCACCCACCCTCTCTCTCTCTCTCTCTCTCTCCTCCCCCCTCCCCCTTTTTTTCTCTCTTCTTGCTTTCCCACCTTCCTTCTCTTTTTTTCTCGTTCACATTTCATTCTCGTTCACATTTCATTCTCGTTCACATTTCATTCTCGTTCACATTTCATTCTCGTTCACATTTCATTCTCGTTCACATTTCATTCTCGTTCACATTTCATTCTGGTTCACATTTCATTCTCGTTCACATTTCATTCTCGTTCACATTTCATTCTCGTTCACATTTCATTCTCGTTCACATTTCATTCTCGTTCACATTTGTGCTACCCTTCCTTCTTTCTATCTTTTATTTCTTTTTAAAAAAGATTTACTTCTGTCATTTCTTCTTTCTGTTTTTCTTATTTCCTTCTTTCTTGCGGAGGGGGGAGCCTGGGTGGCCGAATGGTAAGAGCGTTGGACCTCCAATGCTCGGGTCGTGAGGTCGATCCCCGCTGGGGCCACATATTGTGCTGGCCTCTTCATCGTTGCCCCGTCTTTGATATCACCCGTACGTGGTGGAAAAGGACGTTAAACTCCCAAACACCCATCCACACCCTTCTTGCGGAGGCGGAACTTCATCTACTGGTTCTGTAGTCACCAACCTTGGGATGCAAGTCATGTAACCCCCGCCGTAAAAGTGACACTGAAAGGAAAGGCCGTTGGCCTATGTGTTCTTGTAGGAAGTAGCTGACAGTAACTTGTCACGTTATAGCGGTACTTACTACGATACGGAAGGCGTCTGAACATTATACATTAATGTTATGGATGGGGTACCGTACTATACAGCCGGCGACTGACGTGGTACGTACGCAGCTGATGTACCCCATCAGTCGCCGCTGAAAACTACACATCAGTGATCATTTCAACAGTCTGTAGTGTGTGTGTGTGTGCCATGGTGTGTGTGTGTGTGTGTGTGTGTGTGTGTAGCCGGAGAGTGGGCTATCCAAATAAGACCCAAATGCCACGCCGAGGCGGTGATAAAAGTCCCTGCCCAGACATTTTCCACCCCCCCCCCTCTTCCCCCACATCGCTGCTTTATTCAAAGGTCACTTCCAGTGCCTGTCGCTCACTGGACCTCGGCCGGTTCAAATCGCCCCTGCCGCTGCGTCCTGTACCAAGCCATAACCATTATCCTGTAGACGGTCGGCGCGTTCACTGACATCGCCTGTCTCACTGGGTCCCGTGACAAGCCGGCGATAACCATAAATTTTTAGCTGGTCGGTAATGGCTATTTGAAATCCAGGTTGCTGTGATGACGCAACAGCGGCAGAAACCCCCAAAATCACAACTGTGTCACAACTGACTGTGGACAGCACTATGGCGCTCCGGTTCACATCGCCTGTCCCACTGCGTCCAGTGCCAACCGATAACCATAAACCTGTAGCTGGTCAGTATGTTCACATCGCCTGTCCCGCTGCGTCCCGTGCCAAGCGATAACCCACAAGCTGTAGGTGGTCGCGTGGTGGTTCGACCTCCCTTGAGCTGCATAGGATGATTTTCAAAGCCCTGTGTTCAAAATAATCGGCTTGGAGGTTAGATCTTTAGGAGAGCAAATTTCGTCGTTAGGGGGCATTTGATGGCCTCTCCTTGCGCCCAGGGGTAAAATACTGCCTTGATGCCGACATGCAAGTCTTCCAAAATGAAGTCAGACTGTCCCATATGGCATTACATGTACCATGATAGTGTCTGCAAACTTTTTCCTCCTACCTTTTCTTTGGCTGAAGCTGACATTTTCTGGCCGAGAGGATGGGAGATTTATTTGGCTGAAGGTTCCCCAGCCTGAGCGTACAACATTCTGACATTCTGCAGGCTGGGGAATTGTCAGTCATTTGGCAATCTTCTGTAAAATTTCCTATCCTTTGGGCCAAAAATCCAAGTCGGTTTTGGCGAAGGAGATGAAGGGGCCGGGAAAGGGTATCATGTAATTGTATATATATGGGACTTGAGTATTGAAGGCTTGCGTGTCGGTGCCGGGGCGGTATAAATTTTGACTCAGTTTGGGCGCCGGTAGAGGCTACCGTGAATGCCATTAAAAGTGCCGCTAAATTTGTTTTCTTAACTGAGTGGGGCGTTGCCACTCAGTATGGTTCCACAGTAGTGTGCTGCTGCTGCACCCCGGCCTGGGTTTCAGTCTTTTTTTCCTTCAGCAATTCTCCAGCCTGATTCTGATGAGGGCAACACATTTGTCGAAATAACACCCCCCCCAAAAAAAAAAAAAACAAAAAAAAAACGGTTATTTGGACTCCAATAATGAACTCACACACACACACACACACACACACACACACACACACACACACACACACACACACACACACCGCGGCAAACAGTCACACGCGCACACACACACACACACACACACACACACACACACACACACACCCGACGCGGTTAACCGCAGGAATCCCCTTTGCCCACCGACTTCGTGGACAGGACTGAGCTTAATTAGCTCACGACTGATGGTCTTGTTTTTTAAATCACGGGTTGAAGCAGGGAAGCCACAATAATACTGATGGTTTATTCTTTAAATTCCCTAAGAACAGATTGACTGAGTCGGTGCTTGTGATATCACAGTGACGGCAGTTCACCCTGCAGGCACAACCAATTGGCCTGGGTATAGTACTCACTACTGTAACTACTGTACTGACCTATGCACAGCCAGCGTTCACTGATGTCAATTCTCATTGGCCATCTCATTCGGTTCACTGCACTGCACTGCACGCAGTGCACCCACACTCACCATGCAGCAAATACCACCGAGTTACACTACACACACTGACATGACCGGCAAGACTGACCGTCAGTCGAAACTGTCGACGGTGGGCTTAGATGGTCTACTCAACTACTTGGCTCCCAACACTTGAAGCTTTACACGTGTGCCCGTCTTCGTACGCATGACTGGCACACATAATCGTGCTGAGTGAACAAAACTCAGTGACGCGACGTAATACTGACCAATACACTCAGTTACCAAGACGGGCTACTGCCAGCTTACGCCGCCGGTCAGCTTGGCGATGTACATGTGCTTGAATCGTACACGTGTCAGTGTCCGTTTCCGTACATATGACTGACACACATGTGGACGAGCTTAAAGTCTCAATACGTTTGTCATGCATACAAAAGCGTGTGGCCCGGAAAATTTTTCAACGAATGTGCTTAACTCAATCCTGACGGGACACGGCTTTGATCAAAGGTTCATCCACGGCTCATCAAAATTGATTTCTCTATCGATTTTGCATTAAGCAGGTGACAAATCAGCTGAAGTGTGTGTGTGTGTGTGTGTGTGTGTGTGTGTGTGTGTGTGTGTGTGTGTGTGTGTGTGTGTGTGTATTCAATGAAGCTTGCTAGAGAGGTTTGTTAACATGTAGGTCAGCTTACTGCAGCTTCATGGGGGCAGGTCCAGGCATGTGCAGTGCTGAGGTGGTGGTAGACTCAGTCACAATAGAGTTAATCCTTGCATCAGAACCAGTCATATGGGTCACAATATAACACCTCAGTGGAGCCGTTGTGTCGACTCTGGTCGGCGTCTATATTGTTCTAAAAGTGTACTGTGCACTGAGCCGACGACGTTATTTGGTTGCGGACTGAACCATGGTGATTGGATGATTGGCTAGACGATGGTGATTGGTGGCTATTTTTATTAGATTTGTCGAGTCCCCTTCTGTTCAAGAATGGACCGGCTGCAGGCTCAGAGTTGAAGCCACACGAAAACGCCGGGTTGTGATGGCCAAATAAAACAGCTTAATCAGGGGCGCCGGAAGATGTTGGGGGAGGGGGGGGGGGCAGAATCTCGGAGGGGGGAACGTTGCCCGAAGAAAGTGAAAAGCGGGGGGGGGGGGGGGGGGTTGGCGATCAAATGCTGCGTAGACAAAAAACCTTTACGAACCAGGACGTTGCCCGAAAAAAGTGAAAAACGGGGGGAGGGGAGGGGGAGGGCAATCAGAGGAGCGGACAGCCTTCGGTCCGCAAAAACAGAAGTTCTCTGTTGGGTGGGATGAGGGAGAGAGCACTAAGAGGGGTAGGGGGAGAGGTAGGGGAAGGGGGGGGCAAGACCATGGCTTTGCCCCCCCCCCTCTTGCCATAGTCACCTGATTTTCCAGGGGGGGGGGGCAAAAAGACACTCTTGCCCCCCCTGCTTGGGTACAGGGGGGCAGCTGCCCCCCCCCCCCCCTGCCCCCCCGGTTCCGGCGCCCCAGCCTTTCTATCTGGCAAACACTGAGCCAGAGCTTTGAAAGGGGCAGTTTTCCACCTCCGAGTCAGCTGCGATACGAACCGCATAGAGGCTTTAATTGTGCACAGTAAACAAACCGGCGTGAGACGTGACTGTCCCCCAACACTAGCCTGCTGAATTCCCCAACAAACAACAGACGTGACTAACACGTGCCACGCTGGACCTTTCTCATTGTCGATAAACTGAACTGCCTCTGCGTGACTCCTAAAAGTGTACAAGGTTACAACCTATGCACACTATCCGGCGGCGTCGGTTCATCCGGGCGCCGGCCGTGTCAGTCGTTTGGTCCATTGACGGCCCAGCAGGGGGAGTGCCCTGCAGTGAATTGAACCGTCGAAGCATGCCCTTGATTCCGCTTAAACCATGTGGCTATGCCTACAATCATTCAGTCAGCGGACGTACCGCAAAGCCTTTTGACTATACCGAGTTAGGTTCAGTTTATGTCCATGGGCCGGGTGTACATAGCAAGTAGTATGAGCTGCGCTGAAAGAACGCTGTGGATATTTGTATAGTCATTCAATGATTCTAGTCTCAGTAGGCCATGCTGGTACTTGGCTTATTCTCTGGAGAACTGTGCCTAGAGCGGAGTACGGCAGTTATCACAGATGCCCAAAATCTCGCACGTGGATGTGTTGTTGATGTTTGATCTTCATGTGTTGGGTCGCCGCTAGCGATACCAAAACCACAAGCGTGGTAACAGACGAGGCTCTACGATGCCGGTTCACTGGCACGTGGAGATTTTCCGGGACAGCATGATGATGAGGAAAGGTACAGCGTGTG
>JACVVK020000149.1:280000-462500 GCA_018292915.2 Batillaria attramentaria
AGAGTTGTTTCTTTTCGGCACAGTGTATCATGTTTTGTGGGTCATGGTGTGAGAAACTGGATAACAATCCAACAGGTTCGCACTCAGATGCACTGTGTACAGTTTTGGAAGTTCCCCATTGTATTGTGATGTATTTTTGCTCTGTGCACATTTGATTTACGACAGCAAATGTTTTGCTGTTCTTTAGCATACATGTATGCTTGGTATTTTAGTTATCTAAACCTCTCCTAATTGCTTTGTGCTGAAGCTGTTTTGTCCCTGTTATGTGTTAGTTGCATATAATTTACACTTGCACTGTTGAACATGAATTCACAGCCTCCACTATCTCTATATTGTATGTTTGTTGCTCTGTTATTGTTTATTTCTTTAACTGACTAGCGATAATTTAAACTAGTACATTATTGTTCCAGGACGGAACTGCAGTATCACGTCAGTAAAATATATGTAAACTTTATGGTTATCACTTAAATGGTGCTGAGGTCCTTCTTACCAAATGACAGTAGTGAGGTTGAACTTGAAGTTACTTGAGTTGACTAGACATATATAGAGGGTAGACGTTCAGTGCCATTTGTATTTGGGCTGGTTTGTTTGTAGATCAGTTGTCTGTGTTCTCAGTGTTCCGCCTCAGATAACTGGGTCAGTAGTTGGTGGTCTTCCCCAGGTTTATCAGAGTGGGCCTGAGTTTCTTCACCAGCGTCACTGCATTTAGCCAGTACTGCGCCCCTGCTTCATGGGATAGGGGTCAGAACTGCAGAGTGTGCTCTGGCAGGGTCTAGGGAGCTGTTTGTAGGCTAGCAACAACCCCCCCCCCAAAAAAAAAAAAAAAAAAAAAAAAAACAACAACAACGTAACACTGATTTTTATTCATTTAATTTTATTTTTTTAACTACTTTCTTATCCCTTTCGGGTAATTCGGGCTGCTTCGGAAGTGCGGTGCAGCGCCACCTAATGCCTATTCTATATTTTTTACAATTTTTCTGGTGGAGGAAATCCGGATAACCCGGAGACAAACCCCCGATGAGCAGCCCGGCAGCCAGGAAAAACTGATATCACATATCACAAGCTGAACCTGGGCTCGAACCCACGCTTCATCGTCGTGACATTGGTGACGGCCGTTCAATAGCGCAGCGGCTAAATCCGACGCACTACCTATTAGACCACCCCTCACCCCGTGAGCTCAAGGTGATAAACCTTTCTTTACCTTTCTTTACGGTGTTCTTTCTTTGCAGGTCAGCGGAGCAATAATGAAGATGACGACGATGCGGACCAGGTCACTCTTGATGAGATGGTCGTGGTGGAACGACCCATCTACTCAGAGTACGACTTCCAGCAGGACTTTGAAGAGTCGCGGCGACCCAAAAAGACGCCTCGCAGCTGGGCCAAGAGTAAGGTCCAGAAATGCCAGTGTTCCTTCTCCTGCTTCAAGGGTTTCCTTCTTCAGATCTTCCCCTTTATTCGAATTCTGCGCAGTTACAACATCAAGACTGACCTGCTTGCCGACATCATCTCCGGTCTTACTGTCGGCATCATGCACATTCCACAGGGTAAGTCAGAGGGTTTCATATTAAAGTTTTATCTGGCTCATTCCAATCTATCCTTTAGTTTTGGGTTTTATCACTGGTATTTTGTGTGTGTGTGTGTGTGTGTGTGTGTGTGTGCTCTTCTTACTTTTTAAAGTTGTTCTTACGTAGTGTACGTTGAGTGAACGGGTGTGTGTTTAAAATTGGTTTTTGTTGGCTTCGGTTTTAGATTGTAAGGCACCTAGAGCTTGTTTCCCGGGGATAGGCACCCTATAAATAAACTAGTGTCCAAAAGAAACGATACCAAGGGTTCGCAGGGACATATGATAAAAGCAGAACAATACAGATATTACAGATTGGTATATTTCATTAGCAAATGTTTCCGGTATTCCCGAGCGCAGACGCTGTATTTGGGACGTGGGATACGTAAACCTATGTTTTTAGGCCTCGGGGATCACTTTGCACAAAAACATTCTGACAACAGTTTGGTATCGTTTCTTTTGGACACTAGTTTATTATCATTATTATTATAAAGCAACACGCTTGTCGAAATATGAACAGGGCATTACGCTTGGGTTTTTTTTGGTTGTTGTGATTATCTATTGGTTTCACAAAAAGAATCTGTCGTTCTAGCATTCTTAAATTGAAGCAGAACATACCATATCGATTTCGTCAAGGGAATTTTGGGGTAAGTGGATTTTTAGAGGCACAGGAGAAGTGTACAGTGCATGTCATCCTGCGCTGTTCTCAAAATCCACTTACACCAAAATCCCACAGCAACATTGATTATTATATTTATAATATTCGTCGTCTTAATTTCCAGCTCATACATTCATAAGAAAGGTACCAGTTCTAGGAATACTGTGTGTTTGTGAGTACACCTGTAAGTTCAGAATAGTGTGTCTTTCATTTATATTTTATGCTATTCTTTTCTGTTCAGCAGTGTTCGCATACTGTTCTTTTATTATGATTTTTTGTTGTGTTTTTTTCTTGAAAAGGTATGGCCTATGGTCAGCTGTCTACTCTGCCACCTGTGTTTGGGCTCTATGTGTCTTTCTTCCCAGTGATTCTTTACTTCTTTCTTGGGACTTCCAAACACGTTTCCATAGGTGAGTGGGTTATCTGCTGGTGATATCTTGACGGGAGGTCTTGCTCCATCTGAGTGACCAAGAGACAGAAGAAGAAATCTTTGGCCAAAAATTTGAATTGATTTTGAAGTTTGTAATTTTTTCTTTAGTTTCTTCTTGGAAGAAATATCAGACCGTGTACGTACTTACTTAGGCCCAAGGCTCCAAGTACAGTGGGGCAAAAGGCTAAAGCTGAAATATCTCTAAGTTTAACTCTTCTCTTACTGGGTATAACTATAAGTTTAACTGCTCTCTTAGTCTTACTGAGCATATTTTTCACCTTCAAACGCCTCACCATCACCTTGATTTTCTCTTCTCCACAATTACAGACCAGTCTCAAACAAAAGTCTGCAAGTGTGCTGCGGGTTGGTAATAATGGTTTGAAGTAAATTATTTACATTAGTTAATACTTCCTTTTGGTGCCCTGTCTGTCTGCAGGAACGTTCGCTGTTGTCAGTCTGATGGTCGGGTCTGTGGTAGACAAGGGTTTGGCAGCGAAGGGAATAGAACTGCGGACGTGGAACGAAACGGTGGAGACTAATGGAAATACAACGTTTCAAATCTTAGACAACAGTGCTGAGGTGCTGCAAGCGAAACTGCATTTTGCCATGGCTGTCACTTTCGCTGTTGGGTGTGTGCAGGTGTGTGCCTAGTTTATGACTGCTCTTTCTCTCTCTTTGTTACGCTGGTGCATGTGTATGAGTGTTTAAAAAAAAGAAGAAGAAAAAAGTGGAGTGATGGTTAGACGGCAGAAAGCGTGACTGCACTGTAACACGCTTCAGTGCTCTTGGAAATGGTGCATTCAGGTTTGTGGCCCAATAAAGATTGTCGTAATAAAAGTAGGAAAACGTTCAAGATTCAGAAAATGAAAACGATAAAAATAATGCACTCCATACCACCATGCCTTTTCTTCACCTCATCTCTGTGTTAATTTGTGTTTATTGTTTTTTGTGTTTTTTTCATGCAAAAATGTCAAAGGATGCGTTCGAAAGTTTGTGGCAGTAGTAATACATCAAATACAGAAAAGTCATTTGTACGCAGGGCTGCACATTTGCGTCAGACATTGGTCATAGACCAGTTCATGTTTGAAATGTTCCAGTTACTTTTTTACAAGGGCAGACATTTGTCCTATCGTTTATGTGAGGGATGAGCAGTGGTCTAATACGTAGCACATCGGACTTAGCTGCTATGCTACTGTCACAGCGATGCAGCCTGGGTTTGAGCCCATGTCTGTCTTGTGATATATATATGATTTCCTGGCTACCAGGCTGCTCATTGGTGGTGTCTCTCTGGGTTATCCGGCTTTCCTTCCCCAGGAAAACTGAAGAAAATAAGATAGGTATTGGGTGGCGCTACACCTTGGCAACATGCTTCCGCTGAGGGAAAGCAGCCTGAATTTCCCAAAAGGGATAATAAAATAGTTTTTTAAAAAAAGAAAAAGAAAAAAAAAAAGGAAAATAGTCAGGCCAAATGTCCTATACTTTCAGTTACTCAGTCATGACAAGATTTGTCCTATTGTAGTTCCTGCGGCTGTGAAGACCTGAGTAAATATGCTTGTAGTTACCTCACACGCAGTTCACTTTTTCATTCACACTGAAGAAACGAGTGTTGTATGTGAATTGAGAAATACTGTCCACTCGGACAAAGTAAGTCTGTGGTCTGTTTTCCTTTAGAAATTTTGGCTGTGTGCATTTGCTTTTTATCACTTGCATTGCAGTTATTGCTAGGCTGTATGCGTCTGGGTTTCCTGACCGTATACCTCTCGGACCCCCTTGTCAGCGGCTTTACCACTGGTGCTGCCTGCCACGTCTTCACCTCTCAGATCAAGCACATCTTTGGTGTCGAGATCGGACGCTACTATGGGGCTCTAAAACTTGTCTATGTAAGGAATGCTGACTGATGTGTTAACAGATTTTGTAAAGTGTGGCTTTCACAATGAGAGAGGACTCGTTGCTCCAACACACGCGCACACACACACACACACACACACACACACACACACACACACACACACACACACACAGAGACACAGACACACACACACACACAGACACACAGACACACACACACACACACACACACACAGACACACACACACAGACACAGACACACACACACACAGACACACAGACACACACACACACACAGACACACACACACACACACACACACAGACACAGACACACACACACACACACACACACACACACACACAGACACACACACACACAGACACACACACACACAGACACACACACACACACAGACACACACACACACACACACACACACACACACACACACACAGACACACACACACACACACACACACACACACACACACACACACACACACACACACAGAGACACACACACACAGACACACACACACACACACACACAGAGACACACACACACACACACAGACACACACACACACACACACACACAGACTGAGGGGGTTAAACGCACTCTCTCTCTCTCTCTCTCTCTCTCTCTCTCTCACACACACACACGCACGCACGCACGCACGCACACACACACACACACACGGACTGAGGGGGTTAAACGCACACTCTCTCTCTCTCTCTCTCACTCTCACACACACACACACACACACACACACACACACACACACACACACACACACACACACACACGGACTGAGGGGGTTAAACGCACACTCTCTCTCTCACACACACACACACACACACACACACACACACACACACACACACGGACTGAGGGGGTTAAACGCACACTCTCTCTCTCTCTCTCTCACACACACACACACACACACACACGCATGCACGCATTCCATTGCCACCGTCCTCATACTTTTTTACATTTCTGTTTGTTTTATTGTATTTTGTAGATCTCATCATCTGTAGACAGAACCTATAATCTTTCGCTGCTCGGTGGATTTTTACTCTTACTTCACATACACGCTCACACTGTGTGCATATTTTAAACCATTTGTGTGTAATTTTTTTCTTTATGATTTTGTGTTTCCCAGTCCTACCGTGATTTCTTTGTGAACATTCCCACCACAAACTCGGTGACTCTGATCGCCTCGTTGGTGTGTATTGTGCTGCTGGTGTGTGTGAAGGAGTATATCAACAACAACCCCAAAATCAAACCCAAGCTCAAGATGCCTGTTCCTATCGAACTGATTGTTGTAAGTGACAGCATTTTTCACATTTTACTTCGTAACTAGCGGTGCTGTTTGTCGCTGGATATGTTTCTGGTGGAGTAAAGTTGAGACCAGCTATCCTTATACATTATCTTACAATTACACTGTCTACAGAAGCAACACTGCAGTTATACCCAGATGCAACTTTCTTAGTCAAATTTTATTAGAATTTGATCAGTAAAATGTTTTAAAAAGGTTTTGGTTGCTTTTTAATTGTTCCTGGTGTAAAAATGGAGAAATAGCAAATTTTTATTTTTTTATTTATAAATTTTTTTCTCCATTTTTAGGTGGTGCTTGGAACAGTCATTTCCTACTTTGTGAAGCTTGAAGAAACGTACAAGGTGAAGATTGTCGGTGAAGTGCCTGTTGGGTAAGTGGCTTTGCTTTTATTTTGCATAATTTCGTGTGGAACAGGAAGTGGAATATGGCGTCAGTGACATAAATTCAGTAGAAAGTAAAAACATATCATCGTAGCTTTCGAGTCATGCTTAATTCTGCCCAAATACAGTTTATGTTAAATCTATACATTTGCTTTAAGCTGGAAATGGTGTGTGTGTGTATTTCTGTGTGTGTGTGTCTGTCTGTCTGTGGTCAAGGAAGTGTGTATGCTGTCTCTTTTTAAGCACTTGGACATCAAAAGTCATGTATTAATACGTAAGGAAATTGGAAAAAAAACCCAAAAAAAACCTAGCTTGTGCTTATACACATGTAGATGTTTATTGTAAAAAAAATTTTCCCCCTACGTTTTACAGGATCCCGCCTCCGAAGGTGCAGCAGTTTACCTACATCACAGATGTGATTTCAGATGCCATCGCTCTGGGCATTGTCGCTTTTGCGATCTCTGTCTCTATGGCCAAGATTCTGGCCAAGAAACACGACTATGAAATCGATTCAAACCAGGTAAGTAGCCGTGTGTATGCAGTGGTCAGATTAAATTATTTATAAGTGACTTTCTGTCTTTAAAGACGGGTATGATGTTGCTGGTGGTATGTGAAACGGTTGAATAGAATTCAAGAGAACTTCATTGTCTGATAAAATCAGAAATTCAGAATGTTGGACATTAGTACATAAAGTGTAAGTCAGGAGCAGTGACAGTGAGATTCTTTCTTTTTTTTTAACCTTCCAGCCCTGCAGCATCGTCTACATTTTACTCAAAATTGATTAAAATGTGTCCAAACTAACCATACCATACTATACCATACCATACCATACCATACCATACCATACCATACCATACCATACCATTTTTGTTGTTGTTTCTTTGTTCTATATCAATTTTCTTCAGTTTAAAGTTGTGATTGTGTGCTGTGGTCGTAACTGCATGCTCATATTATTTTAAATGTCATATGTTTCAGGAACTGGTTGCATATGGTGTTGTCAACATCACGTGTTCCTTCTTCTCTTCATTCTGTGCTGCTGCGTCGTTGTCTCGTAGTTTGGTGCAGGAAGGAGTTGGAGGCAAAACTCAGGTAGGGAATTTTTTTTTTTTTTTTTTTTTTTAATTTTCACAGCTTATTGTCACCGAAGTGACTAGTGTGTATCTTGTATCTGTGATGTTTTGCGGTCCTGTGTATTGTCAGAGTAGTCTTTGGGGTGGTCGATGGTTTAGTGAGGCGGTCCGGTGGTCTGGTGGTAAAAACTTGGACACCAAGGTGAGAGGTCAGGTTCATGTCCCACTTTTTTGTATTTATCAGGGCTGATCGTTAGGGGCTCTCTTTGCCCCCTACCCCCCATCGTCCCCCTCACTCACCCCACCCCCACGTCTCCCTTGGACATTTTCAGTGAACAACAATTAGAAAATAAAATAATGCAGTTTTCAATTCCGAGACTTAATTAGTTAATAGCTGAGTTGGCTCTTTGCACCCCATGATTGTAATGTGTTGATGTCCATAGCTGAGCTAACCTTTTGCACCATGTGGATTGTAGTATGTTTTCTGTCCAGTGTGTGACAGAATGAATACATACAAGATCATGTGTGTTCAGTGTTTTGAGCCAAAAAATTGGGTGAAGTGCCTGTATGATATTATTATTATTATCATTGTCTAATGTGCAGGTTGCTGGACTTGTCTCCAGTGCTCTTCTGCTTGTTGTTCTTCTAGTCCTTGGGAACGTACTTCGAGTCTTTGCCAAATGTAAGTTAAAGGCCAAAGCTTTCGCTTTGAGGTGATTGTTGCTATGCATGTACAGTACAACTTCTTTTGGGCGACCACTCTTTGGCCAGACAAGAGTGGTCTTACAAGAGAGGTGGTCACCCAAAAGAAACTTCAGACAGTGAAGAAGTGCAACCCAGTATCATTGTAACATTGGTCTGCACAGACAGGTGGTCACCCAGAAGAGGTTCTACTGTATTATCTTGTGTATGGAATTGAGCAGCACATGCATTGAGAAGAAACGCAGTCAGAATCATCTCTTTCTTTAGCACTGGGATTGTCAGTAGGTTGGAATTCTAATTGTTGAAACAATAAAAAAAACAGCGTCGTGTTTGAAATTCACACTGGTTCAGTGATGGTGTGGTTGCGTCTTTGAATTATTTTTTTCGTCTTCTTTATTGCAGTGTGTGCTGGCTGCTATTATCGTCGTGGCCTTGAAAGGAATGTTCAAGCAGTTTGCTGAACTCAAAAGGCTCTGGAACATATCCATCATTGATTTTGTAAGTTTGAAATTTGTTTTTGTCTTACCCCAAAGGAAGGAAGCGTATACATGTATCTTAGTCTTCTTGGATGCTCATGCAGTTTGCGTACCTATATAATTATAGTATAATTATATATTGCGCCAGTTGGGTTGTATCCAGCATCTGAACATTGACTAACTTGGAATGTTTGATCTTCCAGTACTGAAGCAAATATGAGGGTAGTTAGTTCTATATTTACAATTCAGTACAATGTACAATAAAATATGACCTTATTGAAAAAAAAAAAAGTGAGGCCGTTTTGGTCTAGTTCAGCAACATTTTGGGCAGTGTACATTGTACATGTATTGATGATTACTTACTAAATTTCACTTTCTCTTTGTCAGGCTGTCTGGCTGGTGACCTTCGTCGCCACAGTTTTGTTGGATGTTGACCTGGGGCTGATGGTCGGCGTCATCTTCGCACTTCTGACTGTCATCATCCGCTCCCAGCGGTGAGTTTAATGGCCACTGCATCACAAATTACCAGTCCTGCTAATATTGATACTCGCCTAATTTCCTGACCCGTTTTGTTGAAACTTGATTCAAAACCCTGTGGAAAGCATGGGTGACTTGTTAGATTGTGTTGTCACGAGCACAGATTGTTTGACAGCTGTTAGACGCATGTTCTTGCATGACCGTGGTCTTGCAGAATTAATGTGACTTATGCTGAGAAATCCATTGAGGTAGTCCGGAATATTCCATGGTCAGCAAGACCAGGCTTAATAACTTCATTTTTTGGGGGGATTTTGTTGTTTCTTTTGCTTGTTTTTCACAGCTGATTCAGTTTAGCATAGCCAGGTTGGTTACACTGATGAGTTTGTTTGATTACTGCACGCACCTTGGGTATTTTGGTTTTGTTTTGGTGTTTTTCAGGCCGTATGTATGTCTTTTGGGACAAGTCCAGGGTACTGATCTCTACAAGGATATTGCAATAATCAAAGCTGTGAGTTTGATCATTTTATGCTCTCAAGTTTTTGTTTTTGGTTGAATTCTCATTGCAAAAGCATCGTATGAGGAAATTTTACATTCTCTGTGCACCTCAGCCACAAAATAATCTTTGTCGGAATGTTGCTTGAGTGGTTCTAAGCCCTCTCTGCATTGTCTGTTCAGTCCAGATAAGAGTGATATGAATCAAAGATGGGGCCACAAGGAAAAAATCCTGCACAAACTTTTGGCTCCCAGTTAAAATTATAAGATCTTCAGTAGATTTATAACAAACAAAAGTCAAAGCACGCTGGTGAAAATCCATTGTGAAGGTTAATGGTTTTCACATACAAATTTACATAATAATAATAATAATGAGTATTGTATAGGCATTTTACCCAATTTAATCAGCTCAAAGTGCCGTGAACTGAACCCAACACACACACTCACGTTAATCACACGCATCCTCTCACAGTCACACACTGGACATAAACACATTACAATCACGTGGTGCGAAGGGTCAGCTCAGCTATTTAAAAATCAGAAATTAGAATTGATAATAATAATAATAAAGTGCTTTTATATAGCGCAGTATCCCAGCAGACTCTGGCGCAGAGCGCTCTACAATTACGATTACACACACACGGAGAAAAAAACACACACACACACACACACGGAGAAAAACACACACACACACACACATTGCATTTCTTTTACAAATTTGGTGGGCTGAACATTTTCAACGCAGAGGGGGAGGAAACCGGAGTACCTGGAGAGAACACCCGACGATCGTCCCGAATGAACGGGCAATATCTTGACTGGATGGCATTTCACATTTTGTTGACACCTGCACTGCTTTGCATGGTATTTTATCTAGTTTGTTGGGTTACCAATGCTTTGTGAAGACATTGGATAAGAAAAGAAGTCTGTTTTCCGTTTAGTCAGACACTCTTACAATTGTTTCTTGCTGATTGCAGGCAGAGGAGCTGGAGCACATCAAGATTATCCGCTTTGAGTCTGCGCTGTTCTTCGCCAACAGCGAGTACTTCAAGAACTCCATCTACAAGATGACCGCCGACCCCAGTGTGATGAAGAAGCTGAAGAAAAAAGCCGAGAAAGAGCTGATGAAAGTGCAGGTTGTTCCACGAAAGAGCACAGTTGCAGCCCTGACTACTCCAGTGACGCCTGTGAGTTCATGTTTGCGCAATTTTTGTACTTGAAGTCAAGAAACTCATATCCATTCATCACAGAGGTGTAAAACATTGAACATTTTGCCAATATCTGTAGTGCTAGGAGAACTGCAACCATGCCAGTGCTAAGCATGTTCCTATGTTACTTTCCATGACACTTTAAATGAATGATGGTTAATGTATTGGATGTGTGGAACACATGGTCCCACTGATCTTGCTGCTGAGCTCACTTATTTGCTCATAGGTGCTGGTAGCTTCAGCATAGTCTTCTTTATACAAGTTGGAAGTAAAGTTTGCCTTTGTTGTGTCTCGATCTGTAGTTCACTTAAGTGAGTTTTCTTAGCTGTTTGAAGGAAATCTTTCTTTTTGGAGCCATATATGTTAGACCATTCTAATTGAAGATTAATCGGATCTTTCAGCTGACCAGTTTAATAATAATACTGAGTATTGTATAGGCGCTTTACCCAATTTCATGAATCGGCTCAAAGTACCACAAACTAAACCCAGCATGCATGCTCACGTGAATCACACGCATTCTCTCACACACTGGACATAAACACAGTACAATCACGTGGTGCGAAGGGTCACTCAGCTATTTAAGTTTCGGAATTTTGAATTGTATTTATTTTTCAAATGTTGTGGGCTGAACATTTCCAAAGCAGAGGGGGAGGAAGCCGGAGTACCCGGAGAGAACCCCCGACGATTCGGCCCAAATGATCAGTGCCACATACGAGAAGGAAAAATTCTTTGCCCCGAGTGGGACTCGAACCCGTGACCTCTCGCACTTGTGACAAGTCTCTTTACCACTAGACCACCGACCGCCCCCCAGTTTCCCGAACTTAGGTATGCAAGTGTACACGTATTATCTTACAACATTTTCTGATGTGACTGTCATTCTCAGACTCCCTCTGATGGTGGTGAAGCTGCGGACGCAAACCATGTGACTGACGGTGGAGAAGGAGAAAGTCCAGCGGAACCTCTGACAGTGCCCAATGAGATGCCTATCTATTTCCCAACAGTGACCGACGTTTACTTCATCATCATTGACTGCACCACCATGAGTTACGTCGACTCTGTCGGTGTAAAAGTTCTACAGCAGGTACGGAATAATGTGGTGTGAGATGATTTAAACTCGACAGCTTTCATGAAAAGTCAGCACATGGAATTTTGGCCATAGCTGAATTGATCGCACACATATTCTGTTTCTTGTGAGTCATTTTCACTTAAGCCAGTATTCCGTGATGTTAACGATAGGTTCGTGTGCATGATACTGCAGGCTGTAATTGTAAAGTGGTGTTGTAGGATGGCCTGAATCATACACAAGGACCGGAAATGTTGCACCCCTTTGACCACATCTGCAAGTGTACTGTGATTTAAAAAAAAAAAAAATCTAGTATCTAGCAATGTTTTTTTTTCTTTTCTTTTGTTTCTAGGTTATTTCAGAAATGAGGAGCTACAACATTGAGGTGTTCCTTGCCCATTGCAGAGGTAAATTATTGCTTGATTTTATTTACATGTTTAGCTGTTGTTTTTTTTAATTCAGAAATGGTTTGTTGGTATACAGTGCTTTCAGTGAGATTTGAGCCAGATATTTTCTTCTTTTTTTTCTCTCTCTCTTTTTTAAAAAACTTTCTTTTTTTCTTTTTTTTTTCCCCCTTTTTTTGTTTTGTTTTGGTTTTTATGTTGCTTTGCCTCCCCAACTCTACCCCATCTCAAATGGATATTTTCTTTTATGTGATATTTTATAAATTTGTTGATTGAGTGTCACACATTATAAATTGTTCATGATTAATTTATTACGCTTCTGACTTTGCTTATCTATATAAAGAAACAAATCTTGTAAAGAGACTTCATGTTTCTCATCAAAGAATTTTTGTTGATTCTTAAATACATGTAGCTCAGGTTGGCACACCTTTTTCTCTTCTTATTTTTCTCCCAGAATCTGTTTATTTTCATGATTGTAACAATTTCTTGAATGTGTCTGTAATGATCACAATGTAATGGTTGGTTGGTTTGTGCAACAGCTGCAGTACGTGAAATGTTTGAGAAGACGGACTTCTACAAAACAAGCGATAAGCAGTGCCTGTTCCTAACACTTCATGATGCGGTTGTCTTCGCCCAGCGCTGTATCCAGATAGGGGTAAGTCACCTCTTTGTCGACCATGCACCCTGAAGAAATTGTGCTTTTGAAATTGTGACAAAATTAATGAGTGCAGGTCACACTGGCGGTTTTCCCTTGGTCAGAAAAGTGACAAAACTGTCCACATTTGTTTTGATAACTTGATCAAATTATATCTTTGTTTGGATTGACAGTCAAAACATCCCTAATGGATAGCAGTCACAGGTACGTACTAACTGGAGTTAGTTCTTGTCAAACTACATATACTCTCGCAGTGTACTTGAAACGTTCATTGTACTTGTATGCTAGCTCCTCCTGACTATTATTTCTGTTAGATTTCTAAGGTAGGACCATAAAGTAATAGTATTTGCAATCACTGTAAGCAGTTACGATTTTTTCCTACAGTTTCCTGTTGGTTTTGTTGTCTTTTATTCAGTTTATCGAGCTTTTGTCAGAGTATTTTTGTCATTAATTTGATTTATTTGAACGTTGATTAAAAAGTTTATCGTAGGTCATTAAACATTTTTTTACATGTATACTCCTTGGCTTTTCTTTGCGTGACCTTTCTTTGTTTTTTATTTATTGGAATTACTTCAAAGTGTTACCAGTTCACATCCATTTGATTCGTGAACTTTGGTACGCTTCTTGTACATTATTTATTACACTCCATGTATGGCTTTTTTGTGTGTGCACTGTGTTTGGTGTTCAGTTTTCTGTCGTGAATAGCAAACTGAGAAACTGTTACCCTTCACACATGCAGACATGAAAATCGGTGGGCTTGGCTGAAGTTTTTTTTTTTTTTTCAAGGCCTGAGACACTTGTGGCAAAAAGTGTTTGCCAAATGTGTGGCATCTGTGCTCTTATAATTGTTGGATGAATCAAGTCAAAATATCAGAGGGCCGTATCTAGGTACAGGCAGGTCATGGTGGGCCTAACAGTGAACTGACAAATGTAGTTTTATTCTATTTATAACCTGGATCCAGATTCTCTGCTGGCCCAGAAAAGCAGTAGGTTTGCCAAAACTGCCTGATTTCATCAGTATTAGAGGTCATGAAGTTGGCTATACATGTAGTTTCCAAAATGAGCATCTCTGCATTCACCAATAGTATTAGAGCTTTAATTGTAAGTACAGTGCGTTCCCCCACCACTGTCAGCCTGCATCTACTGATCTAGTTCCTTTAGGACCAGCTTGACCGGCTGTGTTATAAATTCACTTGACTAGCAGGTAAAGGGGGTTGTCATATACAGGCTGGGGAATTGTCAGGCACTTGGCAATTTTCAGTCAAATTTCCTATCCTTTCAGCCAAAAAATCCAAGTTTCAGCTGAAAAAAGGAAGGGGGAAAAGGCTGTACACATAATCATGCATCATGATACATGTAATACTATATGGGACTTCAGTTTGAAGGCTTGCACTTCAGTACCAAGGCAGTATGAATTTAACTTCAGGGTGCCAGTAAGGGCTACTAAATGTCTTTAAAAAAGCTAAAATGTGTTTTTCTGAAGTGGGGCGTTGCCCCTGTGGTCCCACAGTAGTGTGCTACTGATGCACTCTGGCCTAGGTTTCAGTCTTTTTTTCCTTCGGCAGTTCCCCAGGCTGCATTTAAGTCTTTTTCATGGCGTGTGTGTGTGTTTCATAGTGGCAGGTCAGTTTCTGTATGTACAAATTACAACTTTGTCACTCTGTCGCTGACCCGTTGAGTCCTTGGTTTTTTGGTTGACGCAATTCATGTTTTATTCTTTTAGACAAGAAATCCAAAGCGCAGTTTTGTAAGGTATTCTGTTTGCTGTGTGACTTTCGGTTTTGTTCGTGTTATGCCAGTGTGTAGTGTTTTGGATGGTTTGTGACTTTCCTGTTCAGTTGATTTCCATTTATATTAGTACACGTACATGTACTTATCTACAGGGTTTTCCAAAGCCCATTACCTGTAAGTGTAGCCCATAAAGGTAAAATGTCTGACACGAAGGATGGGTCATGGAAGTTTTTTGTTTGTTTTTTTTTCCCCTCAGAGGTGAAATTGTGTATGATACAATAATTAAGCAATGCTAACATTGCTGTCTGAGCACAGAAAAAGATTACTTTTTTTTTTTTTTTTTTTTACTACTTTATTGTCCCTTTCGGGAAATTCGGGCTGCTTCCCCCGGGGGAAGCGCGTCGCCGCGGTGCAGCGCCACCCAACACCTATCCTTCCTTTTTCTTTAACAATTTTGCTGGGGGAGGAAAGCCGGATAACCCGGAGAGAAACCCCCGATGAGCAGCCCGGCAGCCAGGAAAAACCGGTATCACATATCACAAGCTCGACCTGGGCTCGAACCCACGCTTCATCGCCGTGACATTGGTGACGGCCGTTCAGTAGCGCAGCGGCTAAATCCGACGCGCTACCTATTTGACCACCGCTCACCCTTGCTGTCAGTGTATTAACCCTGGTAGTCTTGAGCCTGGTATATTCCACACTGCCTCTATGGCTTTTTCAGCGTAAGACAAGTTAAATTCAGCAAGATCCGGGGGAGGAGTATCCGCTAAAGAGAGTTCTTTGTAACTTATAAAGAGTTTAAGTTACGGGATTTGTTATGGATCAGCCATATGTGTGTGGTACTATTCCATCAGTCACTGCTGTCAACTGTTCTTATTCTTATGGTTCAGGAAGGTATTTTTCCTGCGGGAGAGCTGAAAGAGAGAACCTGCCTTCCCGGTGGAAAGTTAAGACCAACAATCACAAAAAATGCACCTACTAATTTGATTTTCTTGCTGCCGTTGAATGTTTGTTTTAACTCATTCGTGACGGGACACTTTGATCAAAGTTTTAGCTAAGCCCATGGCTCATTAAATTTGAACCCTCCACCCATTTTTCATAAATCATTTGAACTGTCAAGTGTTTGTGTCTTCAGTGAAGCTTGCTAGAGAGTTTTGGTTACATGTAGCAGGCTGGGGAATTTTCAGTCATTTGGCAATTTTCAGCCAAACTTCCTATCCTTTCAGCCAAACAAATCTAAGTTTCAGCCAGAGAACAGTAATGCATCAGGATACATGTAATGCCATGCGGGACAGTCTGTCGTCATATTTGAAGACTTGCATGTCAGTACCAAGGCAGTATATTATTTTGGGGTGCCAGGAGAGGCTACTAGATGTCTTTAAATGTGCTAAAATTTGTTTTCTGCAGTGGGGCATTGCCTCCGTGGTCCCCCAGCAGTGTGCTGCCTCTGCACCCTGGCCTAGGTTTCAGTCTTTTTTTTTCCTCAGCAATTCCCCAGCCTGATGTAGATAGTTTACTGCAGTTTCCTCAGCAGGCACAGGCATGGGCAGTATTGAGGCGGTGGTGTCAGCGGACCCAGTCACAGTAGAGTTGAAAGTCAACTGTTAGCACTTACCAGTGTAATAGTGGTTTTGTTTTGAAATAACTGCTCGGAGAGATGTCTCATATTTGATATTGTGAAAGACGTTGACTCAGATATATGCGTTCCAATTCTAACACGTTTTATGTACTTACTCTTTCTTCATCTCTGCATCTGGCTCTATCATGCTCCACCATTTTCCAGTTGTGGGTTTTGACACACGTATTTGTGTTCTGAAGTGTAAACTTCTGCATGGGTCTGCTGTTGTCATTTATTGTATCTAATAAATTAAAAGCTGGTAGTAGCCAGTGCATAGTAGTAGAAATTGCATTGTACTGTTAGAGGATGTGGTGGGTTGATGCATTGTCAGGTTTTTCATGACTTTTTTTTTCTTTCAGTTTTCTCGCAGCAAAAGGCTGCTTTACATTTTAGAAATCATTTCCAGGTGTGATGTCTGTCTTTAGTCGTTCAGTTTTCACCTGGAAGGGGGGAACCACATCCCCTTTCACCAACCCTGCCACCTAACCCCCTATCCCCCCCCCCCCCCATCTCCCCATCACCCCCCCTCCCCCCAACCAAAAAACAAAAAAAAAGAAAAAAAAAGGGGGGGGGGGGAAATAGGGGGTTTCATACCATAAGTATTCCAGTACATGGGGGCCAAACGATTTAAGCTGTGGAAATGTGAAGAACACGGATGAATATTACTGTTAATTAATTTTATAAGACACAGTCATGTCTAAAGATATATGTTTCTGCTACTATTTATCAAGCAGTCTCCATTTTTCCTTGGTATGGGAAATTTAATTTTGGAACAAAGCTTTTAGCCTCCTGACTTTGGTGTAGACCTGTCAAAGGTGGTGGTTGGTGGTGTGTGCTTGCCCATGAAATACTATACATGTACCACCACTGTTGCATAAATATAGTTGGAAATAGTTGAAAGTGGTTGCGAGGCTATAGTGGTCAGGACTTCAGCCTGAAGTGTGTACATTCTGCAGTAAATTACTTGTTACAGGAGGAAGATCAGAATGGTCAAACGTCCCTAGAAGGCATCATGGAGGACGCTGCAGATGCATCAGAAGAAAAACAGGCGAACGGCAATGGTGATGTTCCGGCCGCAAACGGCAATGACTGTACAGTAAGCATCTGTGTTAGAACACTGACTCACTTGGTCTCTTTGACTGGGCTTTTAGCGCAGTTCTTTCATGTTGTCCATGTTTCATGTTAAATTTGTTTTATGAAATCTGTAGTTGTGAGCATACACACACTGTCAGCTTAGTGTGGATGTGGAAGTGGGTCATGTCAGATATTGGACTGCAGAAGGTGTTCTAAAGGTAGAGATATAAAATATCAAGCAGGTTTTTTTTTTTTTTTTTTTTTGGGGGGGGGGGGGGGGGAATTCAGTGTACTTTTGTCTTTGTATTAGGTGCAAGTTTTGTGTATTGACTTATTCATTTGTTGCTTCTTAGCAGCCGCGAATTAGTCTTTGTCGCTGACGCGGCGTTAAGCCTTAAAATACTCACTCACTCACCCTTCTTAGCAGCTGTTCAGGTAACTTACTGTTCGCTACAAATACAGTTTATTTGGTAAAAGTGTTCAGGCGCCACAGACTTAATAATAATAATAATAATAATGAGTATTGTATAGGCGCTTTACCCAATTTCACGAATCGGCTCAAAGCGCCGCGAACTGAACCCAACACGCACGCTCACGTGAATCACACGCATTCTCCCACACACACTGGACATAAACATATTACAATCACGTGGTGCGAAGGGTCAGCTCAGCTATTTAAATTTCGGAATTTAGAATTACATTTATTTTTCAAATTTGGTGGGCTGAACATTTCCAAAGCAGAGGGGGAGGAAGCCGGAGTACCCGGAGAGAACCCCCGACGATCGGCCCGAATGAACGGTGCCACATACGAGAAGGAAAAAATCTTTGCCCCGAGTGGGACTCGAACCCCCCACCTCTCGCATTGGTGACAAGTCTCTTAACCACTAGACCACCGACCGCCCCGATAAGTGCTTGGGCTTTTTCTCCAGACAATTGTAATTTTAATACAATGTACGAATAGTACAAACTGTGTCTTGTCTTTGGTTTGGAATTACATGTACAACCAAGCAATTTATCTTCAGTTTACATTGATGTGTACGGAGCGGTATTTTAAGATTTCTAATTTACTCAGTTGATTGACAATGTGTTTTGCTCTTGCAGACGTGAACTGGCTGAATTGAGTGTTGTCAGCACATTCTCAGCAAGGTCATTAGCCTTCGTTGGAGAAGTTCCCTGTGTCATTTCAAGGAGTATCAGTCAGCACAAACATGGAAAGAATATTTTGTGGTGCCTTTCTGGAGAAGTCGTGTGATCTGCAGTGCTGTGTGTGTGTGTGTGTGTGTGTGTGTGTGTGTGTGTGTGTGTGTGTGTGTGCTGGAACTCTTGTGACCACTTTTGGGCCACATTATTGTATTATTTATGCGAAACGTAGTCGTCAAAAAGTATCATAAGCAAACATACCAAAAATATTTTAGAGCCTTTTTTTTTTCTTTTTCTTTTTTTAAAAAGAGAGAACAAAAGCAGTGCATCTGAAAAAACTTGTTTTAACATGCCTCTGATTTCAGATCACATTTGATCATGTTTTTGAATTTCCATTATGTCATTCCATTATTGTTCAGTACAGAACTATTTGTACACGTAGAATGTAGTTAATGTATGTATGTAATTTTGGAAATCATGGCTACCAACAAGAGTTGCCAGTTGCAGACTTCTGTTTGTTGCACTCTGTACAGTGAAACTTGCAAATAGTCACCTCTGAGTATCCATGTGTTTTTGTTATGCATGACATACTCAATTTTTATCATTACTGGTGTATTTTTTACATCTTCGATCTGAACTTTTGAGTTTGCTTGTACATTTTTAAAATTTGAAATCTGTTGGTCACAGTGTGTTTGAACAGACTGGAAATTATCCTCATATTTATTATTGATTTTTATTTCAAGGACGAATTCGCTGTTCAAAACATGTGCTTAACTTTTTTTCTTCTGCAGACAGGGTCTTGTCAAAGTGTGCTGATTTCTTATCTGTTTTGTGTGAGAGACAAGAACACCTAGTAGTAGTATAGTAAAGTATGTTTGGCAGTTTAGATTAGTTTCTAATGTAGATTGCCATATATACATTGCCATAGATTGCCATAGCCATAGATTAACATATATACATGTAGTTTGCTATCTGGAGAACGGTCAGTGTACTGCTTGCAGCACAATATCTACTTAAAGGAGTTACAGAATTGAGCCTGTGATGTACTGAACAGATTATTTTATACATGAGAATACTCTCACTTCAAGGCTTTTTTACATCTGTGATTTTGGGAAATCAAATTACAGTCGCCCCCAAGAAATTTCATCATGTACGTTGGGTCACTTTTTTTTTTTTTTTTGCTTTCTGTTGTCATGAACACAGAGAACAGATTTTGATACTCATGAAAAGAAAATGCTGAACAATACTGTCATACTCGGTTTTTGCACCGTTTTTAGCAGTGTTAGTGCTTGTTTACAATAGTAGTGCAATTTCTTTTGAACACAAATGTACTCAGCGTGCATGATGCATTCAAGCCTGAAGCTAGGCCTCTGCTTTGGTTCTGAAAAGTGCAGTACATAAACAGGAAAACGTCCCACGAGAGCCAAACCCTGTTGCCAGCAAAACCTGGTCACTCGAAACAGGTGGTCGCTCTCCCAGGGTGCTGAAGGAGTATGCCAAAGTCATGATTTGGATACAGCATGAGGAATTGTAGTGAACATTTTTTTCCAAAGGTCATGAAAGGTTAGATAGTTGTGACCATGTGCCACAGTTTCAGTAGTTTAGCACAGGCACTTGTAGACTGTGTGAGTGTTTTAAAATGAAATAGTATTTTCATGTCACACTAACTGCAAATCCCATGTCTCCATTACATTGCAAAGGTCTGATTCGGGATCGGGATGTAACCAACGTAAAATTGCGTGAGGCGGAAATGGCTTTTTGTGGGCCCTTTCAGGCATATGGAATATAGCCACATCTTGATTTACAGGGGCCCTCCGCAGACACACTTGTAGATGGTGTATATTTTACAAATTCAATTGTGTTCTCAGGTGTCATGCTGATCACGACCTCTCTAGAGGGGACACATGAAAATATGAATTTTTTTATTTTTTATTCACACAATCTATGAGTGATCGAAGCAGGCTGCTAAAGCAAGATGTGGCTATCTTATATCCCTGACAGGGCCCACAAACGAGCAATTTCTGTCTCAAGTACTGGTATGTTGGTTATGTCCCCTGCCCGATGTGAACCTTGGGTAAGGTGGTAGAAAAATGGGATTTGCAGGCAATAGACACATGAAAATATGATTTTTTAAATATTCACACAAGCTATGAGTGCCTGTGAAGTAGAGATGTAGAATTTATATGACACATGAAAATGCAGTTTAATTTTTAAATATTTACAATCTATGAGTGCCTGTGTAGTTTATTTGTCTTTTTTGAAGATGTGAACAGTATCCTGACCTTTCTGATTTTATGTTGTAGAAGTCTGTATCTGCTCAATGGTAACTGTAATCTGGGCAGAATGGTCTTTTTCCGATATCAAATTACAAACCTGTGAGTGTATTAAATATCCAGAGGTGCCGACTAGTACGGATTGGCCGTATTATTTTCCGCATAACTCAAATATGGAAATACGGTTTGGTCGCGAAAAATACGGAGGAGACAAATCTGAAGTATTTCAGGAGAGATACAGCTGTAGTTGGGAAGTACGGTTGTGCATGAACCGAAAACGAGATAATTGGTGTGAGTGCACCACCTTTTAGATCTGACTGGGATATCACCAGACACAGTGTGTGTCGTACCAGGAAGAGTTGACATGGTTTTAGACTGCTGTTCATTAACAAATGAGCAATTCTGCCCATAGTCAGCTCTGAAACTTTACAATTTTCTCGAAGTTAGAATTGCTTTGCGTTTTCACTTTTGGTTTTTTCACTCAATGTGTGTGTGCTTGTTCCTGTTTTTTTTTTTTTTTTTCTTTGTACGGCAGAATACGGACAAGTGCCGAAAAATGCTGACATTTGTGTGAAGTAGTGCTGACAGACACTTTCGGTAGTTGGCAACTGTGAATTTTAAATGATCGGCACCAGGTTTTGCATCAGTGACCTCATGTTACGTCAGTGACCACTGATGGACAAAAATTGTGGCCACGGATTGATGTCGTGACCCAAGATACCCGGCGCTGAACCGTGGAAGAGGAGCTCAAGACCCTCCATCACACCTGGGGAAGCATTCAGAAGCTGGCCCAGAGCCGGCAGGAGTGGCGATCCTTTGTTGCTGCCATACATGCCAGACGGCATAACGGGCATGAGGAGGAGGAGGACGGATTGATGTCAGACCACTTCTTGTCTCATCATGATGGATCCATGATCACAACACGGACTGGGGCATTACACTTTGTGAAAGTGAAACCACGACATGGTTTCAAATGTCTTCTAGTCATGTGTTTTATGTGTATAGTAGGCAGAATCAGGCATGTACAATTACAATACTACAGTTGTAGTCTTCAGTGTAATTATAGCCAGACACAGCTTCCGTTTTGTTACATGCGATCACTTAATTTATAATCTTAATGAGGCAAAATTATTTAGGCCCTATAACAGGGTTTTGAGGAGTAGAGCTTGATGAGTAGAAAGTAACACTGTCTCCGATTGGCTATAATTGCCACATAAGTGGTAATGGTTAATACCTAGTTATGCGTGTAATTTGAATTAGTGGTTTTGAGTCTTTTGGGACACTGCTTGGCTGTAATATTGGAAAAGGCATGATAATTGGGATCTAAATCCTAATCCGAAGTAACTAAGTTTGTTATGTGCCTGGTTGTGCTTACCATACATGTGAAGCGTGTATTACTCATGTAACATTAAAGTCTGTTGAAAGTTCTAGTTCATCTTGCTAACCACAGGGTAACATTTGATCTGGAGTATGATAACACTGTATTTCTTTTGTCACTGTCATATTGCATGTAAGTTTCGGACAGTTGCACACGTGTTTATGAGAGACTGTGTAATGTACATGTATAGATGTGAAAGATAAACACTTTGTTAACTCTCCACCCCCCCCCCCCCCCCCCCCACCTCAACACAAACCTGCCTGGTTTTGCTAATTCTTTCCCTCATGGTTATCGACACTTTTTCAGACTGTACACTTCTTGCATATAACATCTGAACATGGTTCTCTCTTTTTGTCATAATATGCATCAGTTACATATACAGTACTTCGATATTAAAAGAGATATGTCTTCTGGTAGATTTTTTTCTGTGCAGATTATGATGTACTATTTGTATTTCAGGTTTTTGTTTTGGAACAGGCATTACTCACTCTGACTACATGTATTTTCCACTGCTCTGGCAAACTGTATCTACCGTATTAACGAAGCTTACAGTGATAATTTCAGTTTTCCGATTCACGTTGATGCTTGCCTTCCAGCCAACATATCTACCTGTTTAAGAATCTCTGAAGTGCAGTTACTGTTGCGTAGATAAGAGGAGACCAGGGCTTTACATCCGTGGGAAGTGTGATAAGACAGATGTCCTGGCTGACAATATCGTCCACTGTGGCACAAATGATAGTGCCAAGTGGGAGTCGAACCTGGGTTTCCCGGGCCATGGTCCGAAAATGAATTGGTGTCCACCAAGAATATAAAGTTCTGGGCGTTTACTGAAAAATGGATTGGTTTTTGTTCATTCAAAGCATTCACCAATGCCTGAGAGAGACGTTGAAAGACTGTGAAGTCTCCAGTGACACATTTCATTTTACTGGCATCGGTCACAGCTTGTGATACATTTATGCCTTCAGATGCGTTTTGAGTCTCTGTGAATACTCTGCAGGATTTTCAGTTTGATTTTTGTAATTTGTAGTTGGAAGGCATGAACGATGTGTACTGTCACAGACAGACAGTTGTATCCTTGGCACAACTGTGGTTGCGCTTGTTTTAGAAAACTGGGACTTGAGCATGGGTACTCTGAGTTCAGGTGAATGTTACGGACCATGCGTACGAAATGTTGGCAGTAGAAAGTAACGACAACACCAGCTCCAGTGTGGACATTCCTCTGGAGCAGGTCATTGATCAGAGTTAATGTTCCCATTTTCCCTTACAAACTCAGAGAGGGGGAGTTTTTGTGCATGAAAAGTTTCTCTTTGGACAGATCATGAGGGTAAACAGTGCTTGACAATTCCTGTTCTTGTCACATATATTTATATTAAGAATGAAAGAGAGTAAATGAAATTGTGAGAGAACAAGTACAATGTTTACATATCTTTTGTATTTTTGCATGTTGTGATAAATACTTAGGTGGAGGATTCAATCATCACAATTCTCATATACTTCGATGATCACTTGTGAATAATTTTACCTGGACAGGTGGTCAAAGTGAATATTTTTTACCTGTACAGGTAATGGAGGTGTTGGATCACTGGTAGCCTTTTTCACTGTTTGCATTACATCTCAAATAAACAAGAATCTGTGTGGGTTTGTATGTTTGTATCAATATGTACATGTGTATTTACAAAATACAAGAAAGAGTTGTGGTACTGTTTGCATGAACATGGCTCCATGACATATTTTCCTAAAACTTTTTTTTGTTATGATTAAGGTAAATCAGAGAGAGATAATCTGATAGTGCAAGCTTTTCATGACTGTAGTGCTGTTAAATGCTATCCCTTGTTACCTCTCAGGATTCCAACAGATCGTGAATAGTATGTACATGTGTGTAATAAAGTGTTCGAACAAAAACTGTGTGTGTGTGTGTGTGTGTGTGTGTGTGTGTGTGTGTGTGTGTGTGTGTGTGTGTGTGTGTGTGTGTGTGTCTCTCTCTCTCTCTCCTAGTCATCAAGGACAAGATAGAAAACAGATCTTTGATCTATACCTTTTTATCCCTGGAAAATAAAGTTAAGTTAAATTCCATCTCTCTCTCTCTCTCTCCTGTAAAACTTCTCTAATGCAGAAGCATGTCAACATTCTGTGGTTGGTGAGTTAACTGGTTGGTTGGTTGGTTGGTTGAGACTTTGTCTGTTTTCACCATACATGAGTGACATCAAAGATGGGGCAACAAGGAAAAAGCCAGCACAAATATTTGGCCCCAGCTGGGATTCAAACTCAGGACTCGAACATTGAAAGTCTGGCGCTCTAAACTCTGCATCATGAGTCCACAAATCTCCATAGATTCAAAAGTACAGACAGCATTCGTTTTTCACCATTTAATTCAGCCTGCAAGCTACCAAAAATGGTGTCTGTGCAACAAAGTGTTCCAATTTCTTTATTATTCAAATTTGGGCAATTTCTTTTTAGTGGCGTTTAAAAAAAAAAGAGGATACACCTCTCTCTCTCTCTCTCTCCACGCACAAGCAAACACCAGAGACATCGCACACACATATGTACACATGCACCCACATTGCTTCATCTATCATCCAATAGTCTGATGGCCAATAGGAATCTTACATTACTGCAAGCAAACACTGGTATAAAATTGAATGCACATGTATTATTTCATGAACACAACTGAAGGGCAGTATGAACACATTTCACAATAACAGTTTCCACTGTCTAGTTCTCCACACACGACATGAAAAAAATCATAAATTAAAATTGAATATATGCTATTTCATACAGCACACATGAATAAATAATCAATAAAAATGTTAAGACATATGCTGTGCATTCATAAATGGTCTGAAATGCCTGTACAAGTCATTAAGTTCACATGAACCAGTTTTTATAACGGATCACTTGAATGAAACAAAGCAGGGTGCCGGACGGATCCAGATTTAACTTCTTCTTATAATCATGGAATTTTGATGAAACTTGACTTTGAGAATAATTCACGAGAAGTAGAGAAATTCAGTCATTCTGACTATTCTAAAAAATGAGTCATTCCAAATATAAATCCACGATGTGCCACGCGTATAACCTTCACCCTTTATCCGGATTTCAACTTAAAAGATGAAAAATCCGCTTCACCCACATGCACGCTGAAAATCATCGCAAAGAAGAACTCGTTAGTGAAATGAATCTGCAGAATATCACTGATCTTTGACAGAAAGTGTCCAGAAATGTAGGTGAAGAACCAGTGAAATTTAGGGAGTTCCAGGTCCAGCAGTTTCAATCCTACAAAACCTGCGCAGCTGAGGGCACCAAGGATGAAATACAGTTGAGAGTCCTCTGATGGATACCTGAGTAACATCAGCACAGCTTCAGTCACTGCTACAAGAATGTGGCAGCCTAGAGCAATTTCAAAACCAACGTTTGTCAAAAGCGTAAGGCTGTAGCTCACCACAGACGCAAACATAAGCACAACAAAAGGAAGGGTCGACCAGCCTTTTCTAAAGCTTCTCAAGGTCACGAACACGAGCATGAAGAATGGCAGCGTGTACCACTGATCCATGACTGCGCTAGCGTGGCTCTGTACGATTATTCTGTATCCTTGCACGAAGCCGTACACACAGCTCATGATGTTGAACACATAAAACAGAAAGGCTTCCCTGCACTTCACGAAGCCCATACGGTTAGCCTCAGCGATGAAGAAACACCAGTAAATCCCGCAGAGAATGTATCCCATATTGACAGCTGTGTTGAGGGGCATCGGCAACTGCTCTGGCAGCCAGTTCAACCATGCCGGCCGTCGTTCTGCGTAGTGCTGAAGTCCAAGCTCAACTGTCACTGAGGAGAACAAGCTGCTTGATGAAAGAAGCATCAAGGCCAGCGTAAGGGGTACCACAGTGCAGAGAGCCTGCAGCAAGGCAACAAGGGGTGGCTTCAAGACAGGCTCATAGCGCTCCTTACTCGCACTGATGGCAGACATGTTGAAATCTGGAAAAGAAAGAACGGGAACACATAAAATTACAGCACTTCCAAGGTCAAGAAATGTACTTAGTGTTCATATACAGTTTCCAGATTCATATATGTTCATTGCATATACCATCACTACAAAAGCAAACACCCGCACATTTGGCATTTTTAACCTCAATGCAAGAATTGCTGAAAATGTTTGGCGGTTAACCTGCTTACTCCTAACAATGTTCTCTCCAGCACTGCCAATCCACATTAACACCATGAACCAGTTTATCAGGTGCACAACGACTTTGCCCGCATCAGTGCACCAAGCACATCTGCACACCTCCATACGGTCGGTGGTCCAGTGGTTAAGAGACTTGTCACCAATGCGAGAGGTCAGGGGTTCGAGTCCCACTCAGAACCAAGAATTTTTCCTTCTCGTATGTGGCACTGTTCATTCGGGCCGATCATCGGGGGTTCTCTCTGGGTACTCTGGCTTCCTCCCCCTCTGCTTTGAAAATGTTCAGCCCACAACATTTGAAAAATATATGCAATTCTAAATTCCGAAATTTAAATAGCTGAGCTGACCCTTCGCACCACATGATTGTAATGTGTTTATGTCCAGTGTGTGAGAGAATGCATGTGATTCACGTGAGCGTGTGTGTTGGGTTCAGTTTGCCGCGCTTTGAGCCGATTCAGGAAATTGGGTAAAGTGCCTATACAATACTCATTATTATTATTATTATACACCCATTTCAAATACAGCCCATCAAACCATTCCCAGTTCTGTGGAATAAAGTTGTGTATCCATATATAGCAAAGCGGATATGACCTGGTAGCGACAGTGACAGATTTCAAATCAAAATGACAGAAATAAACAATGAGTGTATCCATATGCGCGATGTGGAAGCGACACTAGACCCAACGTGGTGATGCTGGATGCAATGGCAATGCAATGCAATATCTTTTACTTAAATCATGAAAAGCATCGCTGCAGCAACCAATCGCAGCAAAAAGGGGGCGTGCCTTTTTATTTTGCTCCAATTTCTAACGTGTTCGAAGAGCAAAGTAGATGGAACCAGCCGTAATGAATGTTTTTCAATCGTTTTTACCAAGTAACGCTATTGTTATAGCTAGGTAATTTCCCCTCAGTCAGCTGTGTTCAGCAACTGACACATTTCCGGCAATTCCCAAACGAAGTAAAATGGCGAAAAATTGTGGCGTAGAAGTGCCCTAGGGTGAACTGATCGAGTATTTGAAGACTGTGGATATCATCCGAATGGCCAATGAAACCTGCTGAGAATGGGAAGGAGAGTGCTTGGAAAAGACTTAGTTGAAACTGAAAAAGGGCGTCTTGGGTTTTTAATGGGCATCGTCCACTTGAAAGATGATGCCGCTCGCCACAGCAGCCGTGCGATAGTCGCACACTGTTCTGATGTGTCGTGCACGAGGAGCAGCGTGATTGAAAATGAAACTGTCACAATTAAAACAAATATTAAACTTAAAGCGTATAAATTTTAATCATCTTATGGCCATATTCCTATAATGAGTCGCTTAAATCAAAGTTGTAAAATAAATTCTGTGGTCACGTGACTTCACCACGCGAGACCCAATGCTAGTATATAATTGCACCCTGACTTGCGTAGCGGGGGATACAATCGTGCCCCTCCCGTGGACGGCTGGTATACATTTCCTGCTCTTGCGCATGACTTCCACCCCGGTCCTACTAATTACCGAAAACAACCGACGACCGAAAACAACTCTTAATACGGATAGAACGCGGTTAAAACATAGAAATAACAACACACAAACATGATTAAAGATGAAAAAAGAGGCATTAAGAGGCCTTAAAAAAGCGAAAAAGAAAAAAAAGGTGACATTGCAGAAAATAACCAGTCCGGACCAGAGTCGCTTCCCTTGGGAGACACGTTCATTTCGTCCTGTTCTCTTGGAGTGAATAAGTACTTTTTTCCTTTTAACTAGTTTAAGGCCTCTTTTTTCACCTTTAATCATGTTTGTGTGTTGTTATTTCTATGTTTTAACTGCGTTCTGCCCGTATTAAGAGTTGTTTTCGGTTGTTTTCGGTCGTTTTCGGTTGTTTTCGGTAATTAGTAGGACCCCTTCCACCCCCCCTCCCCCCCCCCGGGCGAACTATATACCAACTGAGCGCTGAGCGTCACTTACACGCCCTTTGACCAAATGATAATTGCGGCGCACAGTCACACAGCCACTAGCTGCTCCATCATCTGCATGAAAGTAACACGTTTGCCAATGGTTCTAAACGATGAACATGGATACGGTCATGCCACCAGTATCACTTCCTGCATCAAGAGCACCCACACACACATGCACACACACACGCACACAGACATGCTGGCGCCAGCCTTTGACTGCATCAAAACTCCAGGCCACAAGAGAAATCGAGGAGTCAACTGGAAATGAACTCTGATGCACACTATCATCTTCTTTATCCTTGTAATGCTCAGATTTTAAGTCATTGGGAAGTAGAGAGAACATGCACCTACTCAACGCTATCAGATCCTCAGTTCGAATAACACATCCACCTCACCATCATCGCACCATCAAATGCATCATCGGAGTCACTGACATAAATCTGACACAAAGTTAATGTATCATGTTTGATACCCACCGATAACGACAGAGAAGCAGTCACAGAATGGTCGTTTTGCCACATGCCCATGCACGCAGAGCGTCCCTAGGGGAAGCTATTCGTAAACAAAGGTCAAAATTTGGGATAACCTCCCCTCCGTTTCTAATGTAAACAACTTGACCTTTGACCGCCACATATTCTAGAAAACCGAAAATAACAAGCAGTTTCAGTAAGTATCTTGAGAATCTGAGGATGTTTGGACTAAAATGAACTTTATTTCATTATTGACAAAAACCCCACAGCATCCACAACATCACGTGACCACGAAAAGTTGTTTGTTAATCCGGGCATTTCACCTGCTGACAGTCGGCATTGTGGGTAACTTCAACATGGCGGCTCCCATACTAAAGTGGAAGCGGGTTACAAACACAACAGGACCTTGTCCTAGGCCTCGCCATGGCCATCGGGCAGTTGCAATCAAAGATCTGATGGTTGTCTTCGGTGGTGGTAACGAAGGAATCGTTGACGAGCTTCATGTGTATAACACCAGTAAGTTTATACTTTTGCTTTGGCGACTGGGTCCAAGATGGCGACCTATATGGCCGAAATACTATTTGGCGCCACTTCATTTCTGTTACTTTCAGTGGCGTTTCTTTCGTCCTGCTTTGCCCAGAAAATCGCTACAGTTGAGGGAAAAATGGCTGTTAGTGTCATTTTACGGTAGTTTCTATGTCTGAAAAAATTTTGAATCGCATGTGTCGAATCAGTTTAAACATGGCGGCGCCCTATCTTTGTTTTGGTTCCAAGTTTAGAGACGGATTATGCGTGATCAAGCGATTGCCAGACGTGGAGCATGCTTTGACTGTGTTGGTGTATTATAATTGATCATCGTTTGGGAGACGCGCACTCCTGTGCACAAGAGTCTCTGCAATAAGGCTTAATGTTTGCTGTCAATCGGCTGCTGTAGGCGAAATGGCCGCCATCGCGGTACGGTCTCTATTTACATATCGTCCACGCGAGACTCAGCGTTTTCAAAATTTTCTGCGCTAGAAGTGTCTTGGAATCTGCTTTTGGTAAAACGAAATGTGTCTGCTGCAGCGTTGAAAATAACTATCCATCAGTTGGTGGGATAAACACCTCTTTACTTCGCTATGTTAATAAGGGTTTTGAAGCGCCATCTGACATGCAAATTAGCTACTGTAACCAAGGGAGCTTACAAGTTTTGCGCATGCGCAGGATTTCGGTGGGTTGCTTCCCATGCCTCGTTTCCGCTCTACTTTCATTTTGTTTGGTTAGTTGGTTGTTTTCTATAACAATTTTAGTATCTGAACTTTACTTTTGACTGATCTGAGTTTACCTTTTAAAGTGTAAAACATTATTCAAAATTTTTTGTTTTGTCTATACCCATAGGTGCCAACCAGTGGTTTGTTCCCGCGGTGCGTGGTGACATCCCACCTGGCTGCGCAGCGTACGGTTTCATTTGCGATGGAACCCGCATTCTTGTTTTTGGTGGAATGGTGGAATATGGCAAGTACTCCAATGAGCTGTATGAGCTGCAAGCCAGTCGCTGGGAATGGAAGCGTCTCAAACCAAAGCCACCCAAGAATTTGCCACCGCCTTGTCCCAGATTAGGTATGTGACTAGAACTTATAATTTATGCAGTTTTTCACTTTGCCAAAACAGAGGAATGCATCTGTTTGTTTTGTTTTAGAATTTGCTGGGGGGGGGGGGGTTGTTTTGTTTGACAGTATACTAATTTTGTGTCATTTTCTGGGTCATCTATGCCAGTGCAGAACATTTGTGGTTTGTTTTGCAGGTCATAGCTTTACACTTCTTGGAAACAAGGGTTATTTGTTTGGTGGGCTTGCAAACGACAGCGAAGACCCAAAGAACAACATCCCAAGGTTAGTGTTATTTTTATAACTTATCATAACAGTCTGCAGCAGATTCTCTCTCTCTCTCTCTCTCTCTCTCTCTCTGTGTGCATAAGAAAACATACTTTTTTGTTATTTTTATATCTTTAGATTGTTTTTATTTATTTAATATGAAATTGTGCATCCCATGAATTACATGTATTTGAAAAAGTTGGTTATTTAACAGATACCTCAATGACCTGTACACCCTGGAGCTGCGGCCTTTGTCAAACCAGATGTCATGGGACCTGCCTGCAGTAAACGGGACACCTCCCCCACCACGCGAGTCCCACACATGCGTAGCTTACACAGAGAAAGATGGACGACGACCTCGCCTTATTATCTATGGCGGCATGAGTGGGTGTCGTCTAGGTGACCTATGGCAGTTTGAAGTGGGTATGTGAATGGAATTCTCTTCCCCTCTGCCTCCGCAATGCTCCTACGCTACTCTCCTTTAAATCTCAGTTAAAAACTCACCTGTTCCACGTTGCCTATGACTAACTGTCTGTATCCATCAGAGCGGGACTTGTGGTGTCCCCACTGCCCATAGCCAGTGTAGGTGCAGTCTGGCATGGCTCTGTGTGTGCGTGCGTGTGTGCTGGTTGCCTCTAGTGTGTTCCCCATGCATATAATTGTGATATTGTGCGTGTGTGCTGGTTGTGGCTCTGTGTGTTATATTTATACAATTTATATCTTAGTTCTTCATAATTTATGTATGTTAATCTTAATCAGGTTAATGTCACTTTGTAAAGAGCTTAGAGCCCACATTGTTGTGGATTTCGCGCTATGCAGGAATTATTATTTTATTTTCATGTGCTGCAAAACGTTATGCACCGGTACCTGATCATAAGACAAAAAAGAAATTTTGGATGGTGTAGGGACACAACTGTACTTGTGCATGATCTTAGCTGTTCCGATACCGGCACAGACACACAGACGAGAGAGACTCAGAGAGGGGGAAAAAAAGGGGTGGTTGGGGGGGGGGGTGGAAGATGATGTATTTGGTTTGAAATTGAATGTGTGAAAATCGTTACTGTCCTGGTAATCGTTACTGTCCTTTGGTTGTTAAAATGTCTCTTTTCTCATTGCAGAGACCATGTCTTGGACCAAACCAACTATCCATGGGATCCCGCCTTTGCCGCGCAGCTTACACTCTTCAACCGTCATTGGCAACCGCATGTTTGTGTTCGGGGGCTGGGTACCTCTTGTCATGGACGATGTCAAAGTCGCAACACACGAGAAGGAATGGAAGTGTACCAACACGCTGGCCTCTCTCAACTTGAGTAAGTGGTCAGATCTGGAAATTTGGGTGGTCGGTGGTCTAGTGGTTAAAAGACTTGTCACCAATGCGAGAGGTCAGGGGTTCAAGTCCCACTCGGGGCACAGAATTTTTCCTTCTCGTATGTGGCACCGTTCATTCGGGCTGATCATCGGGGGTTCTCTCCGGGTACTCCGGCTTCCTCCCCCTTTGCTTTGGAAATGTTCAGCCCACCAAACTTGAAAAATAAATGCAATTCTAAACTCCGAAATTTAAATAGCTGAACTGACCCTTCGCACCACGTGATTGTAATGTGTTTATGTCCAGTGTGTGAGAGAATTTGTGTGATTCACGTGCGCGTGCGTGTTGGGTCGAGTTCGCGGCGCTTTGAACCGATTCATGAAATTGGGTAAAGAGCCTATACAATACTCATTATTATTATTATTAAACTGCAAATCAAATGATCGGCATCTTAAAAAGAGCAAATCTGCTTTTGATTTTGATTTGTATTCTCTTTTAGAACTATCCTCATAAGAAAGTAGTTGTTAGTTACCCGCTCACCTACCTCTGTGTCCCCCCTACACCGCTAGTATTATGCTGTGCACTTGTGCATGTCTACAGTTTCAATTCCTTTGCCTTGTCAAACACAGACTGGGGAATTTTCAGTCATTTGGCAGTTTTCAGCCTAATTTCTTATCCTTTCAGCCAAAAAAAATCTAAGTTTCAGCCAGTGAAAAGGAAGGATGAAAAAGGTTGCACACACAGTCATGATACATGTAATGCCATATGGGGCAGTCTAACTTTGTGAAGACTTGCATGTCAGTATCAAGGCAGTATTTCATGTTTGGGTGCAAGGAGAGGTTACAACTAAATGCCTTGAAAAATGCTAAAATTTGTTGTCTTAAGTGGGACATTTTCCCCTGTGGTCCCGCAGCAGGGCGCTGCCTCTGCACCCCAGCCTAGGTTTCAGTCTCTCTTCTTCTCAGCAGTTCCCCAGCCTGCAGACAAATATGCAAGTAGATTAAATGAAACATGTTTTCGGACGCACTGGTAATTTCTGTTTGGGTGTGCTGTAGCTTTTATGTTTCTAGATAAGTCGCGCGAGTTAACTTTGTACTTGGATGTATAGGTACCATGACATGGGAGCCGCTGGCGATGGAAGTGTTTGAAGATGCTTTGCCCCGTGCACGAGCTGGTCATTGTGCAGTTGCGATCAACACAAGACTCTACATCTGGAGCGGTAGGGATGGCTATCGCAAGGCTTGGAACAACCAGGTAAGCCTTCCCAGTTTCATGCGAAATTATGTTCTTGCCTTTTCATGCTCCAACCCATTGTTTCGTCATGTATCTGAGGCCACAAACTACTAACACCAGTTATTTTAACTAGTCAGTTTCACCAGTGTATGTCTGTTCATCGTTGTATGATGTGCGTGAGTGTGAGTGAGTGATAGGCGCATTGAGTTTTATTTAAAGAAATGCGCCCTAGAAATACCATTTATTATTATTATTATCTTAGTTTTGCGTTAGTATGTTTTTTGAAATACGTGTTTTTGTTAGAATTGGTGGTGATGGGTGGAAATGTTTGTGCAGATCAACGTCTGTTTTGTTTAATGACTCGTGTTTGTGCTTGGGTCTGGTTGTTGCACTCTAGTAATGGTGTTATAGAGTCCTGATCTGTCGCAGGTGTGCTTCAAAGACCTGTGGTTCCTGGAGACAGGTATGTGTCCATTGAAATATTTATTGTAACGCTGCTCACTCACATGGGGGGGGGGGAATGAAGATCTGATTGCATGGTTAAAACAGCTGTGGGTGTGAATTTGCCATGCATTTGTAAAGGAAACACACTTCTGTGTCCTTCAAAGACATAATGATATTAATCATGAGCAGGGTTGCACATTTAAGTCGGTCCCAGGACATTGACCTATAAAAATTTCAAATGTCCTATTTTTCCCACCTCAAGCGGACATTTGTCCTATTAAAATTTTTATTGCCACTAAGTGGCCAGGACACTGTGTCCTATCACTTTGCTGTTTCCAGGACACTTTGTCCTATAGAAACTGTGGAAAATGTGCAACCCTGCATGAGACAGTTTGCCTGGACGAATTATGTGGTAAAGAGCCAACTTACTACAGTAGTTGGCTGTAATACTAATACAGGTCACTTTCAGTATGGTGTGAAGAAACTAGGACCCCAATAAGACATGTTTGCAGTATCCTAAAGGCCACTTGACATGACTTCAGAAAGGATATTTTGGAGCTACAAGTCTGATCATGGTACAGTTACAGTTTTTCTGCACATTGCAGTATGTTAATGGTGAAGTGTTCTGTCCCACAGAAAAGCCGCCTGCACCAACTCGGGTGCAGCTTGTAAGAGCCAGCACCAACACACTGGAGGTCTGCTGGGGTGCCGTACCCACTGCTGATGCCTACCTCCTGCAGCTGCAGAAATATGATCTGCCACCCTCACAGGCCCCCACGGCAACAGCTGCGGCAGTCACACCCACAACCCCTGGTGCCCCAGTTGTGCGACCGCTGACACCCAACGCACCTGGCGCACCCACCTTCCTCAGGGCGGCCACCACAGGTGTGTAGAGGATCACTTACTGTTCACAAGTCTGACATAGCCCACTAGCTGGGATGTGTGTGTGTGTGTGTGTGTGTATGTGTGTGTGTGTGTGTGTGTGCAGTCTCATTTGGCTTTTCTCCACATGTATAGAAAGTCAGGAAGGAGAGGTTGCGTGGTATTGCTCAGGCAGGGCTGGTGTTACCAGTTTTGCTACAGCCCTTTCCTTTTGATGTCCGTGCCATGTCCCCATGAGCATATTTTCCAACCAGCACGGGCAAAACAGAGACTTACAGTGTTTTTTGCACATTACTGCTTGCACACTGCAGTCATCAGAGAATGCATCCAGTCCTTGCGACCAGCACCTTCCGTTTCCAATATTTTATTTTCAGAATCGATAGTTTTACAATTGATAGCAAGCTTATCGTCATTCTGATTCCTCCCAGGTTTGTTAATCAGTGATGCTAGCACATTATAGATTTTGTGGTACTGTGCACACCAGGATGATATTGCTTGAACTTTCAAAAATGGGAGCATTTGATTTGAAGTCAGGTAAATAATGATAGGGACAAAGAATGGTTATTACACGCAGTTCTTTTCTTCCACAGCTACAGGGCTTGCACGCCCTGTGTTAGGATCAGCTTTGTCTGGTCTGGGAGTGGCCCAGCCTCAGACTGTGCGAGGTACATGCCGTTCATTTCGTCTGCATGCCGTTGTACAGTTCTGGGCTGGTTTTGTTTTGTTTTTTGTTCTTTACCCTGATCATGTTCTCTCTGCTAATCACGTTATTGTTGAAGTTCTTGTTGTTGATGCCTGGTAATATCCCTTTTCCCCATCAGTGCTTGCATTGATCGATCTCTCACATGTACTGACGTAGTGTGTTGTACAATAATTATAGAACAAGGGATTTACATCTGTTTTGTGAATATATGCTGTTGCTGTATCGTGCATGACTTTAAGCTTATGAACTTCAGGAGAGCTGCTTCGTGGCATGGAAAATGGAATCATATTATCATGCAGCCATGCAGTGTTTGTTTTGAATTTGTTCCCGTTCTCACAGATTCACACGGCGAGGTGTTGGTGTTGGAAAGCAGTTTGGTCCAACAGAGATTTTGTGTTGTGGTCCTCTGTAACTTTTACATTGACTTCAACTGTATCCTCATGCTTGGCAGCTCCAGCTTGTATTTCTTGCATGTGGTTCATGGCTCCCAACTGTTTAGGGAAGCGGTTTGTTGTAGTTGTGGTGGGTTGCTTATGTGAACGAAAAAGTGAAGAAGTCAGTACCTGTGAAGCTGTTTGCATGATATAGGTTGTAGGATGTTTCCCTTACTCTATGCACATCGCAAGTCATCGGTTCCATATATCTGGCGTGCGTTCTGTCACAAGTGGGCCTGGCATGATCGTTTATGGACGTTGTGTGGGTGAGAGGGGGGAGGGTAGACAGGAACGTTGTTTGCTCAGTCAGTGTCTGTAAATGCTGTGCATGGATTCCCCTGTGTCCTACACCCATCCACCTCCTTTACTTACATTACAAGTTTTCTCTGTGCTAGTAATATTCCTCTCGCTGTCATCGTCATGTTGCAGTTCACATTGCTGACTGCCCGTTTAAAAAGACTGTTGCTGGTGTGGTCATTTGTTACTTCGTTTCATTAATTAAAAAGACACAAAACCCTGCACTTTCCTTTCATCGGAACAATTCCCTGTTATTTTTATTCACAGTTTGAAATTAAGGTTCTGAAAATGCTTTTTACATCACAGTGTCCCCAGTGACGTGACGGTTCACATCTTTCTCCTCCTTTGTTGCAGTGACGGCTGCTCCAAGGGGCAAGGCACCTGTAACCATCACCCCTGTTACTACAACAATTCGGGTGGCTGGATCACAGATTTTGACACAAGCACCCAGAGGAGCTACAGTTGTGACCACAGTAAGTTGCTCAAAACAGTGGCAGCTTTCATTGCTGTATTTAGTAACAAGTGCATGCCTCCTGGGCAGGCGCGCGCGTGTTGGACACCATCTGAGGTAGGAATTTCATGTTCGTGAACATAACGCTTACAGTCAACATGACATGATTTAACAGCGCTGATGTTGACAGATGCGGTGTAAATGAAATTGCGGAATAAATAGTTGTGTGGAAGAGTTGTTGAATAAACCTGTGATGCAATTACAAGGGCGATTTGATTCAGAGTCCAAGATTGAGGCCATCCTCATTGTTTTCTCTTTTCCATGTCCCTCTCAGATTCAGTAAATGGTGCAAATTGTTTGATTTCAGACCGGCAGTGGTCAGATGACCGGCATCGCAGCACTGGCAGCAGCAGCTGCAGCAACACAGAAGATCCCAGGCACAGCTGGTGTCACCACGACACCGGTTTCAGGTATCAAAGTGGTCACGCCCACTATCGTCACGCCAGCTGGGGTCAAGGTCACCTCTGTGCCTGGAAAACTCCAGGGTCAAGGTGAATTTAGAATGATTTCTGCCATTCTGTATTGAGCCTCAGTATTCAGTATGATGTAAAAGAAGGTGTGATGTGAAAGAAAGAAGTTGTGTTTATCACAAGTTGTTCAAACAAAAAACTTGAAATCTGTTTTATATTTGTTGCCCTGTGGCCAGTCTGCTAATTGAAACTTTTGTGTTTTCTTGTGGTCACCCAGTGGTGATAAAATACTGAGCGTTTAAGTGAAAAATGTTGCAGTCACAGTGCCATCTCCCGGGACACAGACGGTGCGTGTGGCACCCCCGGGGACGACCATCCTCAAACAAGGAACAGGCAGCATGGCAGGCAAACAGATCATCACAGTGCACAAAGGGGGCGCAGTGGCCAACCAACCGCAGATTGTCACACTCGTCAAGACAACGCAGGGCATGGCTGTGGCCTCCGTGAGTACTGCACAGCACTTGAGCAGCTTGAAATGTCAAAGTATTTGTGACCGTCCACGAGAAAACCCGGCGTAAGACGCACGCCGCTGTTCCGAGCTAGAGGCTTACAAAGGTCAGCGGGTGCTACATGTATCTGGTCGATATTGAGATTTTTGCCAAAATCAGGTAGTTCTGCTGGAAATTATGATGTCTTAAAAAAGAGTTTTTTGCACTGCAAAGAGCAAGGCTGTTTCTTCAAGATGGCTCCAAAAACAAAATATTGAAAATTTTGCACTTAGCCGGGTTTTCTCATGGAAGGTCACATTTATTGGTATTTGGGTGCTTGGTGGTCCTTGGGAAAACTTCTTCAGTATCAGTAACTTTCATTTGGCAGTAAGATACATGTAGCAGTTATTGTAAGTTATGTAACTTTACAGCTTGTATGTCAACTAAATAGTTATCTCGATTCGTTTTTGTCTACAGACCAAGGGTGGCCTCCCTCAAGGAGCGACCATCGTAAAGCTAGTGACAACTCAGGCGGGCGCTGGCAAGCCAGCGACCATCATCTCATCCTCAGGCCAGACTCCCTCCAACATCCTTGGCATCAGTAGCGTGCAGCCCAGTGTATGTATTTCTGTGATGGAGCTCCCAGAAATTGTTTTGGCTTTACATACCTCACCAGAAAGCATAGCAGTTGACTTTTGAATGCAGCCAGATCCCGCTTTTGTGTCCACTTTTGACAGCCCTGAAATCACAAACACCAACTGCGTGCAGAGATTCCCTGTTCTTTCTTTTTACCATCCTTCTTTTTTTTTATTTTATTGTTTTGCTTTTGTCTCAGTGTGAGCTGTCTCCCTAGCTCAAACTTGCTTTCATTTTTGTTTTTAACTTTGTGTATTTGAACAGATAATCTATAAATATTGAGCATCCAGCCTTCTGTACTTAGGCTTGTTTTTTGATTCGGGTTAAGGGTCGTGGATAATGTACTTGATACCATTGGGTTAACTGTCGGTCAGTGCTGTGATTGGTAAACGCTCCCTGTATTACGCAGATGGCAACGTCTCGCACCACGCTGATCAAGACCATCCCGTCCTCCATGCTGACCATGGCCAAGCCGGGCGGCGCAGTCAGCACGACCCAGGTGGGCACCAAGACCATCGTCATCGCCGCGCCCAAGGGCAGCACCAGCAACCTCTCCACGCCCACTAAGATCATCACGTCCGTCCCCAAGCTGGGCGGACAGGCCGGCAACACGCAGTTCATCGTCGTCAGTCCGCAGAGTGCTGCCGCGTCAGGGACAACCAGTAAGCGAGAGTTTACAGTTTCGATAATGTGGACTGTAACAATAATAATAATAATAAACTGTGCATTTAAAGCTCTGTTCTTATAACAGAAATGACTGTACAAATGAAGTTCATTTGTGAAGAGGTCTGTGCCTTATATTACAGCACACAAGCCAATTACAGTGTCGACGCTTGGGACAGCAGGGCACCAGATTGTCACTCCCTCTGCAAAACCAGTCATCAGCGTTCTGTCAGCGGGTATGTTAATATGTTCATGTGTCTCGTAACACTGATAAGTTCAGTGTTTACTGTGTAGCTCAAAAAAAAAAAAAAAAAAATTGAGTTCAGTGTGTAAAGATTACTTAGGAGCAGCCAGTTTCCTGCCTGCAATTATGAGATCATTTACTGTGTCTTGTGATGAAAAAAAACAACAAAAATACCAACCCAAATCTGGTTTATAAAACAATAAAAAACATGAACTTGAATTTGCTTGTGTTGTAGGTGACTTTATGAATATTTTTTGCTAGGGCTTCTGCCTTGCGTCGCAAAGAGGTGTTCTCCTTTTGTTTAGTCTTAGAATTCTTTTCCCCTTGATTTTTCAGGTGGTCAGACAGTAACAATGAGCGCTGCACATCAGACCACACCAGCAGCACCCCACATCGTCTCACAGCAGGGTGGCGCCACCAACGTCACGTCCATTCTCGGCACCCCTGTCATGAAATCGGCCACAGCCGGGGCTTCTGGCGCTTCTTCAACCATCTCTCTCATCGCACAACCTTCAGCTGGTGAGGTCCCGACCACGCTTGCAACTCGACAGATCGTCACTCTGCCCAACCAGATGGCTCTTGCAGGTTTGTATTGTACAAGATGTCTTTCTGAATGAGAACTTTAGGTCAGCGTGTCCTTCCATTGTCAGGTTATTAGGGCATTATGCATCCTCGCAGGTGAACAGTGTGTTTATTCTTGAAATGTGTAGAGCATTACTACGTTTGGCTTTTGTGATGTAGACAGGGTTTTTGTGGATTGATTGTACTTAACGGTATTTGCTTCCTAGAATGCTTGGAGTCTGTTCCTGTGGATAGGCACCGTAGACGTGTTGTTATTTCTGTCAGTTCCTTGGCACAGTCAGTGCGGTTGTTTGGCATTTCAGTTGTAATCAAATGGCACAGGTAGGCATGGTTTACAAGCTGCATGTGATGTGATATACCATAGGCGCTGGTATCTGACTTATATACTGCATATTAAATTACGGTTTGACTGGCAAACTGTCGCTGGCCTCCCGCACCCGTTAAATGTACATTGTCTGCAGAATTTTGTCTTTAATGTCTTCTTCTTGGCAGTTCGCATAATTTGCTGACTGTGACAGGTTGTTGGTGATAATTATGATAATACTCTACACTTTGTTTTGCCAACAGGAGGTGCTGGCAAGGGTCCTGTTCAGATCACCATCACCCCTGTGTCCCAGGGAGCAGGTGGTTCAGTCTCTGCTGCAAACATCGTAAGCTCTGTCGTCACTGCTCAGCCAACCATCGTCACGGCAACGCCTGCCATGGCGACTTCAGAACAGCAGGCAGCAGTGGAAGCGATCTCTGGTGATGCTGGTGAGGGCACAACAGTGGTCCTTCAGCCTGGCCAAGATGGAATCCAGGTGGCGCAAGAGTTTGCCGGTATTCAGGCCAGTTTTGACGAACATGATGGTGTCGACGGCCCTCCCGGTGACGGCAACAAGGAATCCGCTCCCAGTGAAATAGTGCACATATTCTCCGCTGACGAGCGGCGAGAGTGTCTTCAGAGAAACCAGGAATGTGGCGCAGCTCAGAACACATTGGCAAATGCCCCTGCTGTCAGCTTTGATTATGCTGACATGGACAGGTTACCTGGGTATGATGAACTAGACGATTACGACGAACCCGATGGTGTCTTGCCCGGTGAAGGGGGAGAACAGGAGAACCAAGACAGCGAGATAGTGCATGTTTTCAGTGGTACCGAGGGACAGCAAGAGGGCGGACAGGAAGCTGACGGAGCGAGCAATCTCTTGGCTGAGGGACAGCAGCAGGATCCACAGGTCGAGCAGGGCTTAGAAGGCGAGCAAGGGGAGGCCGCAGAAAATGCCAATGTGGCAGATTTGCTTGGCATCCCCACTGGTGAAGAAAGCCAGGGAGACGAACATGCGGCCACAGCATCTGATGCTCAGCCTGTCGAGATGTGCGATAACGAGGCTGCACAGCAAGCTGCAGGGGAGGAAACTCCCATGGACACGAGTAGCGGTGGCTTGGAACTGGGAACGAGCGCGGTGGACGGTGGGTTGACACACAGTACACAGGAACTCATGGCCCCGCCCATGGAGCTGTTGCAGTCGGAGCAGCCGGCAGATAAGTCGGAGGGCATTGACCTGGCATTGCCAGATGCCACCGCCCCTGTCAGCACGGCCACCACGCAGTCGGCAACCCCCGCAGTGCCGGAAATCAAGACAGAGGCGGATGAGACGAGCCAGGGAACCACACCCATGGACACAGCCTCTCTGCCTGTTGGTGCTGATGTCTCGGGTAAGAAAGAGTTGATCACTGTATGGTTCCTATGTTCACGATTCACTCCTGTCACAGGGCATAACATTGTACGCCGATCAGTGTGTTTACGCCGACCTGATTCCTCCGGTGTACTGATCTCGATGTGGCTTACACTGAAATGCCATATAAGCAAAGTATTCCCAAATTATTTGATTTCGGCATTAATCATCACTCTGTACCATTGTGGATCACCTTTAGGCAGTCGCACTTTCGTCAGCCATTGGTGCGCTAACTGGAGCAGAAAACGGTGATCGCTGAAAATGACCCAAGGAACGAACTTTGCTGATCGCGGCTGACCATGCTGTGATAAAAGTTTGTGCTATTCTTGGAACTGGGAGTGGGTGGATGAGGATTTCGTTACTGTCAACAAGGAAGGGAGGGAAGAGGGCCGGTAGAGTGAATGGCAGTTTCGGAAACAAACTGCCATAGCTGCAAGGCCTACTGCCAGATGTCCCGCAAAGAAATTGTTTACAGCAACAGGTGGGGTCTGTGACAGCTGCTCCTTCCCCCGGTACCCAAACCTAAGGCAAAACAATCCAAACTTCACTGTTTCTTTTCAAGAAAAAGATGACCACCCAAGCCAAAATATTGTAGTCCAGAATGGAGTTTTGCTCAAAAAGTGACTCGAAGTATGCTGCTGTAATGGCTGATAGTGATACTGTTATCATGGACATGTATTACAGTCTTTTGCCTGCAGTGTGTGTGATTAAAACAATGAGCAGTTTCTGAGTTTGCTGGAACTACATTTATCAATATTCGTACATTGAACTCTTTGGTAAATACACATATCATTTTATGTAATCTTGGTCTGTACTACTTTTGAGTAAATTTGACGTGTCGCAAAGCTTCATTAAAACCATGTAAAGATAAGCAGTTAATAACTATTTTCTCTCTGTATTGAATAAATGGTGACTGTGAGATAGTTTTGTAGGTTTTGGGGTCATCAACATGTTTGTTTAAAAAAAAAATAAAAATGTTCACGCCCGGTTTGATGCAGGTGTCACCACACAGGTCAAAGGTCACTGCTTTGACCCCCCCACCCCCCACCCCTACTCCTACACCTGGTTTGGTCCAGTTGTCACCACACAGATCAAAGGTCACTACCTTAAGCCCACCCCTACACCGGTTGTCACCACACAGGGTCAAAGGTCCCCACCCCTACTCCCACACCTGGTTTGATCCAGTTGTCACCACATATGGTTAAAGCAAATAAAGGTCACTACCTAAACCCCCCTGGCCCCACCCCTACCTCCACACCTGTTTTGATACAGTCGTCACCGCACGGGGTCAAAGGCTATTTACTGTTTGAGGAAACAAACATAATGTGTTGCACTTTTGTTTTCACTTTACTTTTGTAAAAGATGTCACGCCTTTGACTTAATTTCTGTTTAAAAAGAAATTTAAAAAGTCACATGTTTTGACTTGAGTTTTGTAAGATGTGTGGCTTTCACTAGATCCCCTGGCCACACTGGCATCAGCAGCCATCTCTACTGCCAGTGCAGCTGCGGCAGCTGTCAAACAGGAAAATGCAGCTGCGACCAATGGTGTCAAGGTGGAGACAAAGCCAGTAAGTTTCATTTATATATATATTCTTACTACTAATGGTGAATTTTTTTATTTTTTTTTTTAATGCAGTATTTCACAAAATTTTTGGCTCAGATTGAGATTGTGTGCTTCTGTTTGAGATCTATATCAGTTTTGTGTGTTAGTACGTTTTCAGTTGAAATTGCTATGTTGAATTTTTTTTTTTAATGAGGTTTGTCGTGCTCTGACTTACACAGTTACACAGCTTGCATTTTACCAGCGGTGTTAACTGACCATTCACCTGCTTGCAGGATGTAAAACCGGAAAAGACAGCAGTGAAGCGTGACGCAACTCAGTGGTTCGATGTGGGCATCATCAAAAATACATCCTGCATCGTTTCACACTACCATCTGCCCTCAGAGACAGGCCATGGCAATGGAGATGTAAGTTATTCCCTGCTGTAGGTGATATCAGTTTACTTCTGTGAAAGTCTGGCTGTGTGCAAAGGTAGGAGATGGTAAAGATGGTTTCATAGTAGTTTTATAGTAGTTTTAGTGAAGCTTTTCCTTAGGCTAGGAGTGCTCATCTCCTTTCCTTCACTGCTTTACTTTCCAAACCCAGAAGAAACTTGGAATACAGTTTGGCAGTTAGGTGTTGTACTTGTAAGAAGCGGGTTAGTTCTTTAATTCACGGCTGCTGTTGTCTGTGTGTTGGAGAGAAGACATATTGATGGTTGCTGAAGCCTATGTAGGCATGGGTAGTGAGGAAGGGTCTGGGAAAAGGTGCGCAACCTCGGTGGCCAAAACTTACTTGGCAGGAATTTAGTTCATATTACAATAATGTGTTCTGCCTCAGGATATTGACGTCGTGAATGTGCCCGACCACAGTGAGCTGAAGAAACAGGAGCTGCAGCCGGGTACAGCATACAAGTTCCGGGTGGCAGGAATCAACGCATGTGGGCGCGGACCGTTCAGCGATGTGTCGGCCTTCAAGACATGTCTGCCAGGATTCCCTGGAGCGCCATCTGCCATCAAGATCAGCAAGGTAAGGGTGTGTTGACGGTCATACTCGCACAATGTCTGCGAATTTGTGGAAATCCGCAAAAAAATAAAATCTCAACAACAAAAAAACCCCAAAACAACAACAAAAATGACACCAGGAGCTTCTCCGAAGCACTTAACAACATCCCCGAAATGCACTAAATTGCACAGATTTTAGTCAAGTAAAAAAAAAAAAAATTGTTGGCACCTTACCTGTACTGTGCAGATGTGCACTCGTTGCTTTGCCACTGTCTTCTGATTTTCAGTGAAAGTCGCTCTTCCCAGAGCAGCTTGCCCTCGTACTACACGGCAGCCATGAAATAGCAGAGCAGTAATTCAGTTTTACTCCTGACCAAAACATTAACTGTAGTGTACTGGCAGATTGGTCTCAATTTTGTGTTTGTTTTTGCATGCTCAAAGAAATGCTGTCTTTGATGGCTGCTCTTATGATGCTCAGACAGTGTCTTGCTGTAAAACTGAGATGGAAGTTGCCTCACCAAGTGGACTGGGGGATTTATTTTCCAGAGTGCAGAGGGAGCTCACCTGTCATGGGAACCTCCACAGAATACAGCCGGGAAGATCACCGAGTACTCTGTCTACCTCGCTGTCCGTAATGCTGCCACAGAGACCAAACCAGGCACGCCGTCACAGCTTGCGTTCGTGCGCGTTTTCTGCGGGCCCAGTCCTTCCTGCGTGGTCAGCAACGCCAGTCTTGCCTCGGCACACATCGACTACACCACTAAACCTGCCATCATCTTCCGCATCGCAGCACGGAATGAGAAGGGCTATGGTCCTGCCACCCAAGTCAGGTGGCTTCAGGGTCAGTACTGATAATGTATTTGCATTTTTACCTTTACTTCATTGTTGCCTTTTACCTGTCTTGCTGTACAGTCTGTGAGTGGTTAGTGAGAGTGTCACAGGACTTCACTGGTAAGTAGTATTGAAGAGGGCTTGTGTTTGTATCAGGCTGGGGAAATTTCAGTCATTCGGCAGTTTTCAGCCAAATCTCTCATTCTTTCAGCCCCAAAAATCTTAGCTTCAGCGAAAGAAAAGGAAGGGGAGAAAAATGAAGAGATTACACAGGCCGTCATACATCATGATACATGTAATGCCATATGGGACAGTATAACTTCATTTTAGAATACGTGCATGTCAGTACCATGGCAGTATTTTACTTTTGGGTGCCAGGAGAGGCTACTATATGCCTTTAGAAATGCTAGCATTTGTTTTGTGAAGTAGGGCATTGCCCCCATGGACCTCCAGCAGGACGCTGCCTCTGCACCCCGTCCTAGGTTTCAGTCTTTTTTCCCTCAGCAATTCCCCAGCCCGTTGTATACATGTACTGTGTTTGGCTTCACTTGAATTTGATACAGGTCAGGGAAATCAGAGAGAGAAATATGCTGCACATTGAGCTTGAATCAGACAGCATCTTCGGAAAAAGTAGACGTTGCTGGGGGCAGCTCACTTTGTTCTAGACTCGTTCAAGGAATTTGTTTTGGAACTGTAGTGTAGTGCGAAACTGAGGCTGATCTTGACTGTCTAGATGTTTGATTGTTTGTCAGCAGATGCGGCCCAGAGTCCCCAGGCAACTAAGGTGGCTGTCAAGAGAGGCCCTGTGACTGACTTGTAAGTTTGCACAATTCTCACCTTGTATTAGTGTTGATATTTCAAATGTTGTTTTTAATGCTATAATAGGCATGCAATTCTTGCACCTCTTCACTTGGTGAAAATCCCCAGGATGACTGCACAGTTTTAAACATTTCAAGGAAATATCATGTCCGACTCGAGAACCACAGGCATGTTTCATGAATTCTGAAGTTAAAGCACAGTAACAGAATGTGTGCAGTTTGAAATTTTTGTTAATAGTAATTTTTTTTTTTTTTTTTTTTTGGTGAGTAAAAGAAACACAATTCCTTTATTTTTTTTTTGTAATGTCCAGAGTTTGTTTTTTGACTCCAAGGATTGCAAAACGAGGTTCACACTGAAAGTGGTGCTTCTCTTTTTCTAGAAAAGCTGCCACCACCCCCGGCACCGTCATCAAGAAAATCAAAACTGATGAAGAGCAGTAGACATGGGACCGGACAGGCCGGTCGTTATTGAGGGGAGAGAGGTCTGCCAGTGAAAGCAGACGTTCAGCACTGCCTTGTTCTGCTTAGTGTACATACATGTTCTCTTGCCTGAGAGAGAGAGAGAACCAACAAGTATTTACAAGTATTGTGTATGATCTTCATCACAAGGAATGGCAGCAGCATACGTCGTTCACGTTCATGTAGCATGTCCCAGAATCACATCACCCTTTGCATGGTCTCCCAACACAAATACACAGAGTTAAGAGTTAGTTTCTGTATTATGTATTTGCGATTTTTGCAACTGATGTACAGACATACTATGCTTGCGTATGCAAAAGCTAGCACTCTTTCCATGCTTCTGGTAGTGGAGATGCCGTATGGAGTCACGACAGAACGCTCACTGTCAAAACAGGAGCACATACTGTTCCATTTTGTTCAGACTGCACATAACCCTTGAGGTGTTCGTATCTGGCAGAGAAGTTTCTAACCCTGCTAGTAGTACAGTAGATATATTAAGGCTAATGTGCATCTGGATGGCACGACATTGTAGACAAACGTTCAATGTTCGACAGTGTTTTTTGTGAGAGTTGTGGGGACAGGAGTTGGGGCACGTCACTACTGCTACAGGCCAAAGGACAAGAGAATTACTTCACACGTTTTTTTTTTTAACCAAGCGTCTGCTCTGAACTCGTGCTTAGTATGATCAAACACTGTGGATAGTGTTACTTCATTCAATATTCAGCTGCATTGGCTAACAATACCTTGTAATCAGTTGCGATGGTTACGGTGTATGCAGTGTCCCAGAATTCGTCCATAGAGGAGAGCCTGTAAAAAGTACTGTGTTGTTCAGTGTCACTGGGCCCATGGAACTTGATTGGGACTCCGAACACCAGTTACAGCTGACGTTAAAGGCAGACATTGTGGGTGACTCGTTTGCAAAGCTTGCATATAACTTTTATCCACTGGTTACTTGCAAACTGCACACTGCTCTGCTAAATGTACATTGCTTAGTTTATGTTCGCTGACTTTCAACACCAGTTGGAAGTGTGGGGCAGATTGCAAAATATTGTTAGTTTGGATATGTTGCAAGTATGTGTATTGTCTTCATTATCTGTGCCATGCATGAGCTCAGAGTCAGAGTATGTAATGTACAGTGATATTATCATCATTTGAAAGATTTGTTCATTCATTTTGTAGTTTGCCCATTTAAACTTTGTAAGTTTGTGTATTGTGTACAAGTCTGAGGGCATCTTTAAACTCAAACAAAATAAAAAGCTAAAAAAAAAAGGGGGGGGTGGGGGGCTTATTCTTGGGTTGGTTTAACCTATTTGGCAGCTGCTGTCTTCTTGTAATGGGAAAGGGATTTGATCCAAGTGTTTCGTTCCAGTGTATGATGTTGCTCAGACATTGTGAATAGCCTTTTTTGTTTGTTTGTTTGTTTGTATGGTGAACGTTCTTTTTAGAACAGAAGATGTGCGCTGTATCTTGTACATTTTGTAGGTGCTCCATTTACTGCATCAAAGTTTGGTCAAACAGATGTAGAAGCCTGTGTACTGTATCAGAAACTTCTGTCTACACTTCCAAGGTCCGTGTTTTCTTTTAAAAAAGTTGTTCGTAAGGTAATTGAAAATGGCAAATTTAAATTGAGGCAGGGTGTTTATTCTTCCGTCTCTGATTCTGGGGAGCTGGGGTGGCCAAATGGTAGAGCATTTGACTGCTGATGCTCGGGTTGTGAGTTCGTATCCCGGCTGGGGCCAAATATTTGTGCTGGCCTTTTCATCGTTGCCCTGTCTACAGTATCACACATGTGGTGGAAAAGGGCGTTAAACTCCCAAACACCCACCCACCCCCTGTCACTGATTCTGTTTTTAGTTTTTGCTGAGGCACTACCCCCTACCATGTTCCAGGCAAGCTGGTTACCCATACATTTATGGTGTAAACTGGTTCTGCCACCGTTTTCTGTCGTTAACGTGATATTTTTTCTTTGAAAATTTGCTGATTTTTCTACATGGGTCATTGTGTCAAGAATGCCTAGTGGAATTAGCAAACCGTTTTCTGCTATATAGTATAATTATTTGTATGTCTTCAAAAGCTTTTTTAAGAGTGTAGGAAGATTGTGAGAGAGACAGAGCTTTAGCTTGCTTCATTTCGTACATGTCACCACCTGGAGGTTTGCAGTCTCAGTTCATTTGTCACAGACTATTCATCACAGACACGCTAGTTATTCAAACTACATCCTGCCACAGTAATCCATTTTCTCATGTTGGGTAGGCACCAAAAAAAAAAAAAAAAAAAAAATGGGAGTCCATTTGAACTTGATAACATGGTTGTTGTGTACAAAGTTCCAAATAATGTAAATATATTTTCATTTTTTATCATGTCATATAGATGGCAAGTTAATCCAATAGGGCCCGAACTGCAGTGTTATTGGACTTGAACTGTGGAGTTGGCCGATTGCAAAACAGAATTTTGTGTGTCTTGTGTATACATTCAACATCCATCTTTTAGCTGCAGTGTATCGAGCAATATTCCTGCTCTCCATCGGTCGTTGGTTTGTCTAGTTTTGCTCATCAGGAAAAACGCATTGTACATACCATTCACTCATGTGTTACTATAGCCTCTGTTAAGTCTCTTTACCTTTCCCTCTTCCTAGGTCCCCCTAGTTTTTGTTCTCTTCATGTAGATCCAAACTCCATTTTTTACTTTTCTCTTGAAAAAGTTTACACAAGTCATTTCATTTAATTCATCTGCTCACCCTTGTTTTGAAATAGTGACCTTCGTTTTGTTACAATTCATGTACACCACACTTTGGATTTGAAGCAGTTCCTCCAAATAACTTGCATGTGGCAGTATTGTGTTTGAAATGCCGTTTGGCGTGACAAGGAAAACTTCTGAAAATGGCCCGAAATTAGATATCTTCTCAGTGTACATTACATAAAGTTCATGTGTTAGTGTTTATGCCAGTAGAGACTTCTAAGACTTCATGTTATTTTTAGCATTATGTGTATTTGTAAAAGAACAGATAAAATCCATGTTTATTCAAACAGTTGTGTTCATGTTTGAATGAGATGTGTGTGCATAGCTGTTTCTTGTGAAAGAGACTGTTTTGCAATTTTTATGTTGCCAACGCTTCGAAGCACACACACCCACACAGAGTTCCAATTATACAACTACAAGGGACCAACTACATGTAACATGAACTACATACATCAACAATACAATGAGATCTCATTTCTTTCCATTCTTTTTATTTGTATTAAATAGAAGCACCTGAAGTTATGAACACGTCTGGTATAAAAGACATGCAGTTCAAGGACATATTGGTGTGCAAAACATCAATATGTATGGAACGAGTTGTATGAAGTTTGACAATTCTGATGAGATGTACATTCAAGCAAAAACAAACACAAAAAAACCAGGAGTAAAATCAATGTACAACTGGGGAAAAAAAAAAGTTACCACCACCACTGTTCACTTTTCCGTCTTTAGGTGCAAGGGCCTCGTTTGGCTGATGTATTGGTTGCCAGTAGGAAACTCCCAAGCATTCACATACCACAACATGCATAGCCACAAGTGACAATACTGACATGGTCAAACAATCGTCCGCAGTTAATGTATAGAAAACCTTTACATTGGCATTTTCTCAGAATCTACAAACAGCAGAGGCACCAAACTTGGCATGCTGAGAGACAGCGATAAGACGATATATTTTGAAAGGTCTTATGGCTATCATTTTGAGTGACCTTGACTCAAGGTCAAGGTCACTAAAGCTGTCTGAAAATTTTACATTGGCATTTTCTTGGAATCTACAAACACCAGAGATTTTTAAACTTTGCATGATGATAGACATTGATAAGAACTTTACAGATATACATGTATTCAACGGCCTTGTGTCAAGGTCAAGGCCGTACAAGCTATTTTTGTGAAACCTTAATACTAGCATTTTCTCAGAATCTACAAACAGCAGAGGCGCCAAACCTGGCGTGCTAATAGACATTGATAAGACCTATGCATACATACATACCACTTTGAATGACCTTGACTCAAAGTCAAGGTCATTAAAGCTGTTGTGAATTTCAATATACATGTACCGTTTTCGGAGAAACTACAAATACTACAGGCTTCAAACTTGGCATAATGATAGACATTGATGACATCTCATTTGAATGACCTTGACCCAAGGTATTGTCAGTCAAACCACGATGTCTTGTTAATCGTGTGGTTCATTCATATTCTTTCGGAGTGTTGTGCTTGAAACAAATGCAGCTTGCTTCAGTTACACCCCGCACACTACTCAGTGAAGTCAGCATGATTGCAGAGACTATAATTACAGCTTTGGGTGTGTTTAAATCATTGAAATGAAAGTATGAGAAAAATAGTGTAATTTGTAAACAGCTTGTATTGGATAAGTAGCATAAATAATAGCAACAACAGCAGCTACTTGTTTGACAAGATGAGTGATTTTGGCCACTGCTAGCACTGTGATGACGATTTTATGCGTCCACCTTACCTTGAAATTCAAGCTCAGTGTGTGACAGGCATGCACAAACTGCTGTCTTTCATGTTTAATAGGTAAATCTGAAGTTTCTTACAAAACACCATAATGGCAATATGGATTATGTGTGAGATAAATGGTTTTAACTGCCTCTAAGTTAATACAAGTTTCCTGACAAAAGTAAGAGTAAAGTCTGTTTATAAATCTGAATATTTGTCACACGCGTTGCGCAACCGGGGCATCCGCCATATTGGGATGTGCGCTCGCGAGACAGTTGGAGTAGCCTAGTCGCGTCAGCGTTGAGAAGCAGAATAGAAAAGATGCCAGGAAAGTTTTGTTGCGTGAAAGATTGCCACAGTGCATCTCATGATCGTTCGGGGAAGAAACTGAACAATGCGCTTAGTTTTTTCGGCTTCCCGACGATCAAAACGCATCAAGGAAAGGTCAGGGCCTAACATTGGAAAAAGTGACTTCGGCTTACTAGGCCAGGGTCCAGGGGCCGCCTAGGTCCCTGGTGGGGTGCAGGGGCAACGCCCCGTTAGGGGGTCCAGGGGGGCGAAGCCCCCCGGCCGCTGACGAATTTTCATGATTTTGGGGAGGTTTTGGAGGCCTCTCCTGACAGCTGGTAACATAACAAACAACTTTATTCTGTCAACTAATAACTTGTACTGTGGCCATTTATGGGAAAAAAGAACAGTTTATAACCATTTTGAAAATTAAAAAAACACTTTTCTCAGTCACCATTTATTTAACACACTGAGAAAATATTTACACAGTTTTAACTTTTAATTAACCTTTGTGATGAACTGTCAAAAGATTGCATACACCATTACATGTGTGTACTTTCCAGTTTAATGTATGAATGTTGATTGCTAAATGTAGCTCACGCAAACTGCTCATGGTTTTCATCACACACTGCAGGCAAAAGAAAAGACTGTTTCACTATCAGCCATACTACTCCATTAGCAGACATGAAATCATACTTTGAGTTGCTTTTTAAAAAAAAAAAATTCATTCTGGACTGCAGTATTTTGGAATGGGTGGCCACTTGTTATTTGAAAAGGAAAGTGAACTTTGGATTGTTTTGCATCACGTTTGAAGGTTTGGGTACAGGAGAAGGAGCGGTTGTCACAGACTCTACCTGTTGCTGTATACAATTTCTTTCCGGCGCATGTGACAGTAGGCCTTGCAGCGATGGCAGTCAGTTTCCGAAACTGCTATTTACTGTACCGGCCCTTGAACTCTTCCTCCACTGGCTTGTTCACACTAACGAAATCCCAGACCACCCACTCCCAGGAATAGCACTAACTTTTATCATAGAATGGTTGGCCGCGATCAACGATGTCAGTTCCATGGGTCAGTTTCTGCTTTCTCGGTTTTCCGCTCTGGTTCGCACGTTAGTGGCCGACAGAAATGGCGCGATCCTTGCCTAAAGCTAACCCGCGTAGCCGTTTGAGAAGAGTACAGAATGCTGAGCGATCAAACCATTTGCTGATTTCGCGTTTCCGAAAGGCGTACGCCACATCGCGATCGGCGTACTGGCGGAACCCGAGTCGGCGTAAATACGCCGAACGGCGTATAATGTTAGGCCCTGAAAGGTGGTTGAAGAAGTGACTAGACGGCGACGCATGGCATGAGTGTCGGCTGTATCACAGTCGACAACATTACGAAGTCAATGCAAGTTTGTTCTCTTCACATCCATTCTGGTGAGTGTTGTTTTTGTGTGCTGTGAATGTGTGTACACGTAATTTACGTGAAATATGAAGAAATCGGTGTTGAGTGAGGGTGTCAGAATAGACCTAACTTGAGTAAAAGGTGTTTTTGAAAAGGATGTGTGTAAACGAAACATGTAATTGGCCTGGGGGGTTTGTTGTTGTTTTGTTTTGGGTATTTTTAAAAAAAAAACTTTTCAAATAGGTGTATGTCACTAATTACTCAGTTCCTGCAGAGTTGTCAATAACATGAGTATGTCAAGCACCGCCAGTGTGTACATTTCTGTATCAGTGTATGCGTTTGTAGTGCTACTGCTACTAAAACCCTATATCAGTAAATCATGTCAGTTTTGAGACTGACAACTGTGCAGATATGAGGAATACATCTATAGCGTTTTGACAAATTAAGCGTTCATTTTCAGGTGCACCTTCCTATGAAATGTTTGAGATGCATCCTGATTGGAAACCGTCTCTTCGCCTTGGACACAGTGAAATGAAGGAGACAGACTCGGTTCGTTTTGAACGACAGCAAGACAGGGAACGGAAAAAGAGAGAAGACAAAGAAAGGAGCGAGAGAGAGGAGAGGGCAAGGAGAGAGGAAGATGAGAGGGCACAGATTGGTGAAGAAGAGAGGGCACAGAGAGAGGAAGAAGAGAGGGCACAGAGAGAGGAAGAAGAGAGGGCAAAGAGAGGGGAAGAAGAGAGGGCACAGAGAGGGGAAGAAGAGAGGGCTCACGGAGAAGAGGAGAGAGCACAGAGAGGAAATGAAGATGTGGAAGATACTCCAGGTGATATTTCCACCCCAGAAGAATGCGATTTTTGCAAGTTAAGGCAAGATGAGATCAATCGCTTGCTGGAAGAGAACAGAGAGCTGAAGCAGGAACTGGAAAAGAAGAAAATGACTGAACAGTTTTTAAAAGATGATGATGTCAAGGTCAAGTATTACACGGGCCTTCCAAGCTTTGCATCGTTTTGTGTGGTGTTTGCACGCATTGTGGCGTTTCTTCCAAAAGGTGGGAGACGAATTCTGTCACCATTTCAGATGCTCCTGATAACACTGATGCGGCTTAGACTTAACCTTCCCATTCAGCACATTGCCTACCTTTTTGGGGTTGACAGGAAAACTATTTCCTCTGCATTTAGTGATACAGTGTGTGTGCTGTATGCTCGTTTGTCCCCATTTGTGCATTGGCCAGACAGAGACAGTTTAAGGGCCAGTATGCCACACCAGTTCGTGGAAGCCTTTGGAAAACGTGTTGCAGTGATTGTTGACTGTTTTGAAATATTCACAGAAAAACCTTCTAATCTTGAAGCACGTGCAAAGACCTTTTCAAACTACAAGCATAACCACACAGAGAAATACCTTATAGGTATCACACCTCAAGGGAGTATATCTTTCATCTCTAAGGGATGGGGTGGCCGGACCAGCGACAAACATATTACAGAGAACAGTGGCTTTTTGGACAATCTGCTGCCAGGCGACATGGTGTTGGCCGACCGTGGCTTCGACATACAAGAAAGTGTTGGGATGATGTGTGCAGAAGTGAAGATACCCGCATTTACTCGAGGGCGTGCGCAGATGGATGCAAAAGATGTGGAGGCAACAAGAGAGTTAGCCCATCTTCGTATTCACGTAGAAAGAGTCATTGGTACCGTGTGTAATAAATACACGATTTTGACTGAAACTGTGCCAATTAGCATGGTTTTGCCTTGTGAAGGTGAAGACTTGACATTTTTAGACAAGATTGTTACTGTATGTTGTGCTCTTACAAACATGTGCCCAAGTGTGGTGTAGAGTTGTCATGTGTCCCGTCATTCGCCAGCAGAGAATGTGATGACATATTTACTGATTTAGAGAACACCGTAACATGCATGCTCTGCTCTAACAAAAAATGTGACTTAAGTCAGCAAGTGTGGTCTAGGATTGTTTGACTGAACTGGGTATTCTATGTCTAGACTGTGATCCATGACATGTTGATTGTTGACATGTGAACTCTGTGAGATTGTACAGTCAATGGCAAATAAAGTGAGAGAGTGTGAAATGATGTTTGACTTGGTTTCAGTGCAAAGATGTTCTCTTTTTGTCCGTTACTGTGGCACTGCAAATGATCTAGCTAATGCAGGTGAGTTTGAACAGGACACATGGTCTGAAGAAAAAAGGCAACACCCTTGCATCACACTGAGCACTTGAACAATTGAAGGTTATTGGTTCAGAGGACAGGTTTGCAATACAAAATCAACCAGTCGCCTACATCAGTACATGAGCCAAGTTGATGACCTGCCCCAGTCTTTACATGAAGATCACGCGCATTCATCAAAGTGAATTCCAATATGGTGGCGCACCGCGTGACATCCCAATATGGCGGCTTAGTAACCACACCGCCTAGCAACCCATTCATTTCCCGAGCCCGATACAATACTTAGAATAAAACACATGGTCTTGAGTGCATTTTGCCTCAGCCTCTTGAAGTCTGTCTGTCTGTATATATACTGTTCAAAGTTCTCTCAGAATGATTTGGTGAGAACACAGCATAAAATTGTAGGATCATGGGTATTGCCTATATTTGTAATGTGTAGCAGATGATGCAAGGGAAGTAACCCTCAGGCGTTGAACTCCGCTACCTGGAATCTCAGACAAGCTCTCACACTATCAGCCAGATGAAGAGTATCTTCGCAGTACATGGCATTCCAGACGTCGTCATGTCAGACAACAGACCTCAGTTTGCCAGCGCAGAGATCAACGCCTTCGCAACCGAGTATGGTTTTACTCACACAAGCAGTTCTCCATGATACAATGTACAGTCGAACCTGCCAAGGCGGTCACCTGTATAAGCCATGCCACTGTCTAACCTGGTCACCCCAGATGATAACCTGACATGCTAACTGTTGACATGCCACCCTGGATAACCCGGTCACCTGTCTAAGGCGGTCAGTTTGGCCCAGTCCCTTGGGTGACCGCCTTACACAGGTTTGACTGTATCCACAAAGCAATGGCCAAGCCGACAGACAGTCAAAAACATGCTGAAAAAGTCCAAAGATCCCTACTCAGCCCTTCTTCTGTACAGGGCAACCCCACTTCAAAATGGTCTGTCCCCAGCTGAACTTCTCATGGGCAGAAAGTTGGAAACCAAACTTCCCATACTCCCAACCAAACTTACCCCCCAAACCCCAGACCATTCCCTTGTCCACTCCAAGGAAACCATCATGAAAGAAAAGCAACATGTAAACTACAACAGCCGACACGCAGCTGAAGACGCTCCACAGCTGAAAACTGGTGACCCAGTCTACATCAAGGACTTAGACATCTGGAGTAATCGCAGGAAAACACCACAACCCCAGATCGTACACCGTCAACACTGACAAAGGCCAAATTCAGCGTAACAGATCTCACCTCGTGGCCACACCCGCTCCCAGTCCCACAAGCTCAGTAACTCCTGCCAGCGTACCACCACCAGCGCCACCACAGCCTGCATCAGCCGCCACAGCGACAACACCACAACCAGCGCCAGTCAGAAGCCCACCACACTCTGCTTTGCATCATCAGCGGCCTGAGACACCACCGGCAACTTCAGCCCCAGCAAGTCCAGTCACCACCCGCACAAGATCAGGCAGAGTTGTGCACAAGCCTAATAAGCTTGATTTGTGAATCCGTGCAAAAGTGCCAAAAATCGCGTTTGATAATACTGTGGAAAAGTTCAAATGCGTTCGCCAAGAAATAGCAATATCTCTTAGCAAGCGCCTTTGAGCATGAAACTATCCAGTGATGTGTTCATGTATCTGATATGTATGGTAGCATAATATGGTGCTCATGTTCTTAATGTTTGCATTACTGTTTTTGTTAATGTGCTGTATTGCTCGGAAGGTATGTAGCATAGGTACATGTTTACTTTTATTTGGAAGTCCTTTATAACAGGCACGGATGTGTTCACACTTGCAACTAGCAATGAAGTCCTTTACAACAGGCACGGATGTGTTCACACTTGCAACTAGCAACGAAGTCCTTTACAACAGGCACGGATGTGTTCACACTTGCAACTAGCAACGAAGTCCTTTACAACAGGCACGGATGTGTTCACACTTGCAACTAGCAATGAAGTCCTTTACAACAGGCACGGATGTGTTCACACTTGCAACTAGCAATGAAGTCCTTTACAACAGGCACGGATGTGTTCACACTTGCAACTAGCAATGAAGTCCTTTACAACAGGCACGGATGTGTTCACACTTGCAACTAGCAATGAAGTCCTTTAGAAAAGGCATGGTCTACACTTTTGTTTTATAAAGTCCTTTATGATGGCAACTTTTAGTTCAAGTCCTTTATTATAGGCAATTTCCAGAACTACTTTGGTCAGGAAGTAAGTTTGGCACCGATTTACTGGACTCATAATAACAGGATTGGTTACACACAAGGACGTGTTACAGTCCAATGTAAACAGACATTGAAAACAAGACAAACCAGGACAAAGGAGAGTGAGTGAGTTTTTAGGGCTTAAAGCCGCGCAAGCCACAAAGACTAATTCGCGCCAGGACAAAGGAACATGTAAAGTGAACAAAAGACAATACCAGAGACAAACAATTTAAACAAGGGGGAGATGCAAGGAAGTCGACACCCCAAACACACATGGTCGCCTCTACTTTGTTCTGCACGCTTCCTTAACCCCGCACATGTTTATACGCACTCGCAATAACACAAAAATAAGGTACAGGGGTGGTGTGCATGAGCGTACTTACAGCACTACTTAACATTAAGCGTGCTTACTTAGTACAAAGTAAGCAAAACTGGTGTGCGTAGCTAACTTAAAAATTTTAAGTAACCTCTTTTTGACTTAACTTTAAGACTGTCTCAAAGCATTCCTTTAGCAAGTAGCCTAGCTTTCTGACTTTTTCGATTAAAGAGTTGTTCAAGATGGCGGCAATGCGGCTTGGCGAGGTTTGCATCATGAAAGAATATTTCGTGACCGGACAAATCCGTTTAACACCTACAACGTAGATCTGTACAAACGTTTTAGGTTTCGTCGTGACGACATTGTCTACCTCTGCGATATAATTGGAGATGACATCGACCATCCGGTGCCCAGGAAGGGATTTTTGCCGCCACTTGTTCAGGCCATGGTGGCTCTACGATACTACGCGTCAGGATCGTTTCAAGTTGTGATTGGAGACACTTTTGGTATAGACAGGTCAACTGTTAGCCGTATCATCGACCGAGTTTCTCGGGCATTTGACAGTCGGCTGAACGAATTTGTCAGATTCCCGGACCAACACATTTCCGAACGTTGTGGGCTGTTTGGACTGCACCCACGTTCGCATTCTAGCACCATCAGAAATGGAGGTGGCGTATGTGAACTGTAAACTGGCCAGGGTCAGTGCATGACTTAAGGATCTTGCGTGAAAGTAATGTGTGGGATGTGTTTGAGAGGGTCCATCGCCATACCACCTTCCACAACAAAGTCTGCCATCTTTGTGCACGGACTTGCGAAAATGCTGAACTTTGACTGGCTAATACACCCCGAGTAACGAGTGACGTAGGGAAATCCCTTCAATATCCAAAAACAGACGCTAAGTGAAGGGTCTGACCTACTTCTTAGCTGAGCAAGCGAGTAAGTCAGCCTACGCACACCAACATTACTTACGGCTGAGTAATGACTTTACTAAGTAAATACTGCTGCTAAGTAAGGTACTTTAAGACAGGAATTTGAGTTCGCCCATGCACACCGTCCCAGAGTCTGCTCAAAGTTATTATACTTAATAGTTTAATTACTTAGGAGCCAGTTCTGCTTCCTTTCCTCCCATTCAGTGTTGATATTACATGCACACTGGTGGGAGAAAATATCATGAGGTTGATTGGTTTTCAGGCACATCATCAAAGACAGCCCAGAAGATGCGACTATACAGAGAGGCTGTTCTGGAGGCGTGACTACACACAGGGTGGGTGGGTGGGTGTTTGGGGGTTTAACGTTCTTTTCCACCACATAGGGTGATATCAAAGACGGGGCAACGATGAAAAAGCCAGCACAAATATTTGGCCCCAGCCGGGATCGAACTCACGACCCGAGCATTAGAAGTCCAACGCTCTACCATTCGACCACCCCGGCTCCCCGACTACACACAGAGGCCATTCTGAAGATGTGACTATACAAGGAGGTGTTTCTGAAGATGCCGCTTCACAGAGAGGCCATTCTAAAAATACAGCTTTATACAGTGGCCGTTCTGAAGATGTGACTATGCACAGAGGCTGTTCTGAAAGTGTGACTACACACAGCGAACATTCTGAAAATGTGACTTCACACAGGGGGCGTTCTGAAGATGCAACTATGCACAGATGCTGTTCTGAGTGAGTGAGTTTTTAGGGCTTAAATCCGCGCAAGCCACAAAGACTAATTCGCGGCTGAGTGTGCCTGCACTACATGAAAAAAACAAAAATGTAACGTTGGACAAAAGATGCAAACTGGTCTACAGGGCAATATAAACCTAGGACATGCAGGAGACGCTGCATCTTCATGCTAATTTATCGAACTCCCGGTTACAAAAAAGCGTAGAAAACAAATAATTATAACTGGGTAAATCAAAGATAAATACTAAGCGCATATACAGCAAATATTGCAACTTATCATCTCCTAGGCGCAATAAACCAGTTCGCAGCATATGCCCAACATCACTTATTCCTCACCACCGGTAGTGCAGACGTGAGTGAGAGGTTAAAAAGAAGAAATATAGATGAAAGGGCCGAACTTAGAAATCAGCTGAGAGATGAGAGGAAGGACAGAGCGGCTAAATTCGGGAGGTTTTAAAGAGAAAGAGACAGGCGAATGGGCTGGTGAGGGATAGACAGAGAGGTAGGAAGGAAAATTCCTTAGTTGCCAATAAAGACAACATGCCTGGGATGGACAAGAAGCATGCATGCAAATATTGTGGAAAAACTTCTTGTTAAAATGAGTGATCATTTATATTGGGCCCATAAGGATGAAACTGAAGACGAAGAAAGGCTCACAGGAGCGACGAAAGGCATGGGGTGTCTTGATAAATGAAGATTTTCAGCAGAAGTATTCAGTGCTTCAGTCCAAGAAAGGAGTTGTTATACCCAAATACAGAAGTGGATCATGTGATAGGAAGAGCACAGATTTGGTGCCCTCCACTGTTTGCAAAAGATCCAGGTCAGGATATGTTTCTAGAACTACATGTACCACAGCATATTTACCCTTAGTTTTACTGTCATACATTTGCATTTGACATTGCAGGAAATGTCAGAACTTGTTGTAAGGCCACCTTGCATTTTCAGTTGATAGCACAGGTTGTGGACATCTTGTCCACAAGTGAGTTACATGTACCTGCATTTTCTGGTGTAAGTGGACTTCAGGTACCAGTGCCAGGTAAGGGCAAGCCTCTGCTGGACAGACCAATCCACTGACAGCGGAGAATGGCCCTCGGTCGAGACAAAGCGAGCAAAAATCGAGCAGCGGCAAAAAAAGGTTACAAGAGTCTACAAGATCGGTCTGAGGCCTACGAAAGAACAGCGCAAGGTTCTCAACGACTGCATTGTTGTTGCTAATCGGGCGTACAACCTTTGCATCGAGTTAGTAGAGTCGAAGGTGTGTCAACCCAACCAGTTCGACCTTCAGAAGATGGTTGTAAAAAAGAAAGAATGCACCGGAGAAGACGCTTGGTTCTGGAATTCATCCACGGTTGTACGGTTGTTAGCGACCAAGAGTTTTTGCTCCGCTGTCAAAGCGATCAATTAAAAAAAAAACGCGGCAATACAAAATGAAGTCGAAACAACACGACGATATCAACAAAATCCGACCACTGCAAGGTGTTTTTGGGTACCAAAAACAATACGCGGCACTAACAAACACTAATGCGATTCGGTTTCTCCCGAGGCTGTTTCCCAAAAATCAAGCGGAAATAAAACTCACAAAGCCCTGCAAGATACAAAATATCGAGCACGACTTCACCGTTGAGAAGACGCCGAAAGGCAAATTTGTGCTCTGCGTTCCGGTGCATGACATGAGCATCATGAGGAAATCCAAGCCATCACACGGAGAGACGACAGCTATGTGCGGAATCGACCCGGGCGTGAGAACATTCGTAACAGTCTACGACCCAACCAACCTCGAGACGTACCAGTTTGGCACGGTCGATGAAAAACGGCGACGTCTTATGCGATTCACCGAGCGGATCGACGATTGGAACGGTCGGAATCGAGCACACCTACCAAAGACGTCAGATGAGGAGAAAGAGTCTTGGTCACGCCACGCCAAAAAACTCTGGTACAAATTGAAAAATCAAATAAACAGTCTTCACGCCACCGTGATCGCTCATCTCGTCAAGACGTATAACTTTATTTCGCTGGGAAAGCTGGACGTTAGCAGCTTTCAAAAAGGTGACACGGGAAAAGCAACAAACCGATGGTTGAGACTGTACCGACACTACAGCTTCCGCGAAAAACTCCTGAACAGAGCAGAAGGAGAGGAGCGTTTGCGTGTAGAAATTACCGACAAACGATACACCTCTAAAACGTGCAGCCTGTGTAAGAGGAAAAACGAAAAATTGGGTGGAAAAGAAACTTTCGACTGTCCACACTGTGGATACTCGTGCCACAGAGACGTCAACGGAGCGCGCAACATCTTGCTCAAATCGTTAGGAATATTCTGTTGAACACACAAATTTTATATTTTTTTCACCCTTGACCCGAGGGTTGTCGACGCCTTTCATTATGCTCGTTCGCGGGCACTGAAGGCTCAGGCATTAATGGGTTAATGGTTAGGTACGTGCATATATAATTAATTATGGTCACGAGATACTGTTAAGTACGTACCAGTAGCGCTCACAAGTAAGGAGAACAACTGGAGTATGTTTGAATGTGTGTTATGTTTGTGTGTTGCAGGGGTTTTTTTGTTTTTTTTTGTGGGGAAGCGTAGGGTTATTTTGTGGTCCCCTAGGTTTAGGACTGCTCCTTTGTAGTAATTGCTAAACCCTTGTGCAGGGTTAGGAGTGCTGCGCATTTCATTTGCTAAACCCTCGCGCAGGGTTAGGATTGTTGTGCATCTTATTTGCTAAACCCTCGCGCAGGGTTAGGATTGTTGTGTACTGTATTTGCTAAACCCTCGTGCCGGGTTAGGAGTGTCGTGCATTTTATTTGCTAAACCCTCGTGAGGTTATGATTGTGGTGCATTTTGTTTGCTGAACCCAAGAGCTGGGTTGGGACGTTGGATTTTTTGGCCTTGAACGTGCCCTTATTTGGCCCTTGGTGCTCTTAAGTGGAATAAATAATTGGAACAAATAGTTTTTGTTCTTTTTACCTGGGGTTGGCACTGTGAATCTGCGTGAGCTACTCTGCGAAACAAATAAATTGGATCTGGGGATCGAGCTCAACTATTGAGGTTTAACTGTTTCACTTCTTGTCACTTGTCTGTGTCTTTGTGGCACTGAGCAGTCAGGAGTTTTTTGGTTTTTTTTGTGTTTTTTGCCACTCGGTCACATATATTAAGAATTTCTGATTTTAATCAACTGTGGGTTTTGGGATCTCTTAATCTGTTATACAAAAGCAACCTAACCTGAAGTTTGTTCCATTCTTCAAAAGGGCATTGGTGTTAGGCGCATTGAGTTTTATTTAAAGAAATGCGCCCTAGAAATACCATTTATTATTATTATTCAGATTTTCAGTTTTATGTTCAGTTGACACAAGAGCAGAAATAATAGATATGTAAGAATTATTTGTGTGATGTGTGTTTGCAGTCAGGCACTATCCATGTCCTGTAACTAGTTTAAGAGACTCGAAGAGTTAGTAAGACAGCATGGGTGGGGTTTTGTGTGTGTTTCTGATGCATCAGTCGTCTGCTTGAGAGCTGGCTGCCTCTGACAGATTACTTGAGTGAGTGAGTGAGTGAGTATTTTAAGGCTTAACGCCGCGTCAGCAACAAAGACTAATTCGCGGCAGCCACAAGTTTGAAGGCCTCTTCGTTAAAAGGTAAAAAGCTGGATTAAAACAACTAGTAAATATAGGCTAAAAATTTATAGGTTAAATGAGATTCTACCAGTCTTGGGTTACCACAATTTCAAAACTTTAAGCATGGGTTTTGTACATGAATAAGTAAAAACACAATGTTCAGATTTTATGAAGGTTGGTTAGTTATTTAATCAGATTTTATGGAACAAATTGACTTCCCGAAGGAAGCCAAAAATCTTGTCTGGAGGGACATTTTGGAACAAGAGCTCCATTGATTCGGCAGTGAAATACTTCTGTCGAACCTCCGTGAGGTCTGCACAAGATATCAAAATATGTTTAATGGTGTCTGGCTCATCGCAGCCGACAGATTACTTGAAGGCAGAGGTGGAGAAAGCCCCGGCCAAGAAGTCATCTGAGCAAGACGATGACAGTCCCAAGCCCTGCTCTATGAAGAAGGTGGAGAGCATCTATGACTTCATGCGATCTCCAACCAACCACCTGTACACCATGTTTCTGGCATACCCTGTCAAGGTCTATGATGGTGTACTGGTTAAACTTCAGGCAGAGGAGCCCATGATCCATCAGCTGCTGCCTTCTTTGAAGAAGTTGCTGCTGTCTCTCTACAGCAGGTTTCTGAAGCCTGTGGCTGTTGCTGGAAAAGAGGTAACAGAGGTGCAGTACCTGTTGCAGTCCAACCAGAAGACAGATTCTGATCTCCTTATTGGGGATGCAGCTAGACAGTTCATCACCAATGCTGGCAAGAACAAGCTGCGAGAGTCCAGGGTGAAGGAGTTCTACCTGAATGTGAGGAGGTATTATGAGGTCACCCTCACCTACCTGCTGAAGAAGCTGCCTCTGCAGGATGCACTACTGCAACATGCCCTCATTGTGGACCCAGCCATGCAGATGCAGGCAACCCTTGATGACCTGAGGTTTTTCATCAAGAAGTACCCTTGCCTCCTTCCCCAGGGTACTTCATCAGAAACTGTGGAGGAGTTTGCCACCTATCAAGTAGCAGATGTGGCTGGCCTCAAATCCAGCTCTGAGAGGGTGGATGTGTTCTGGGCAGGGGTGAAGCAGCAGCACCCAGTTAGTTAGTTAGTTATTTAGGGCTTAACGCCGCGCAAGCAAGCAGCAGCACCCAGACCTTGGCAACCTGGCCCAGGTGATGATGGGGGTGTGTACCATCCCACACAGCAGTGCTTCATGTGAAAGGGTTTTTAGCTGTGTCAGGAAGAACTTAACTGACCAGAGGTCCACCTTGCACCAGGACACTCTTGAGGCACTGCTGGTCCTCAAATCTCGCCCTGAGGAGACCAGAGAGTTCAGGCCAGAAGACATACTGTTCATATTGTTTCCTTCTTTTTATTTTATTCATACCTTGGTTGTTCAGAAACGCCGCGTTTCCTCGTGTCCATAGAATTAGTGTTACTGAAGGAAAATGCAAAATTACTGAAATTCACAGGGAAGACTACTGATGAGTAAAACATGAGGTAGGCAGGTCTGTAAAAGGCCCAGAAAAGATAATTTCAGTTCGGACGAAGTCCGGATTTTGCTCGAAGACATGCAGATGGAGCACGTGAAACTCTTCAGCTCCCGTTCTCCAAGTATCACGAAGCCCATAAAGAATGAAATTTGGCGCCATGTTACTGACCGAGTGAACGCCTGTGGTGAGGCACATCGCATGGTGCAAAACATCCAAGATAAATGGCGCGGGCTCCCAGGGGCCGTGCTAAACAAAAAGTGGGATGAAAGAAAGACAGGAAGAGCCTGCACCTGCACCAGGAACGTGATGAAAGAAATGAATATAGGGATGTCAACCCCTAAGAAAGACAAATGCAATCTTTGCATCGGCCATGATTATGGCAATATTGACGAAACTGAATACGCAGCACACATTCTCAGAAAGACAGAAGCACAGACAGAAAAGGAGAAAGACAAGGCAGAGGCAAACACAGATACTGTAGTCCTCACTATGGTTCTTATGGCGCCTAAATTGCTTGCTAATGCCAGTTACTTCAAAACAAAACTTACCTGCCATAATTTGACTTTGCAACGCATGAAGTAATGTGCTACTTTTGGAGTGAGTGAGTGAGTATTTTAAGGCTTAACGCCGCGTCAGCAACAAGGACTAATTCGCGGCAGCCACAAGTTTGAAGGCCCCTTCGTTAAAAGGTAAAAAGCTGGATTAAAACTACTAGTAAATATAGGCTAAAAGTTTATAGGTTAAATGAGATTCTACCAGTCTTGGGTTACAACAAGTTCAAAACGTCAAGCATGGGTCTTGTACATGAATAAGTAAAAACACAATGTTCAAATTTTATGAAACAAACTGACTTCCCGAAGGAAGCCCAAAAACTTGTCTGGAGGGACATTTCGGAAGAGCTCCATTGATTCGGCAGTGAAATACTTCTGTCGAACCTCCGTGAGGTCTGCACAAGAAATCAAAATACAGAAGAAACTTTTTTGAGCGACCTTTCACGGGACCGAGCAAAAACGGTTGTGAACAACAACTGGTCGCCCAAACTGCAGTCAGTCACGATGGCGTCCGGAACGAGCCCTGCCCGGCCGGGAGCCGCGCATATCAACCATAATAAGTACAGTGTGCACGCGTGGATTTGACTCAGAAGCAGAGTCTGGTGTTTCTGTGGAGTCTTCCAATAATCAAGATTGTGCGGCTTTACCTAAATTTCAGCGACGGAAAACATAAACAGTCGCTTGTGCCACCATGTTTTTAACCACTTCCGTTTCACATTGTCACGCATGTGGTGTCGTGAACTTGTGTGACGCGTTTAAATTTTACAGCGGGAAACAAGTACACACACACACACACACGAGCACAGCTTGCATGAGTTGAGTGACAACCACGATTCTCATTGCTTCTCTTTATTCCTCAACACGACAGAAAAACATAAAAAAGTGGGAGCCAGTGCACACTGGCACACACACACACGACGTACACACACACACACGACGTACACACACGCGCGCGCGACGACGACAACGTACGTTGACTCTGACAAAACACGTCACTCCTCTCTCTCACACACACACACACACCCCATGGCACACACACACACACACTGACACACAGACACTCTGAAGTCCTGGCGTTGTCAAATCTGTCACTGAGCTGCGCCGCCGCAGCGGCACCCCCTGGGCTCTCTCTCTCCCTCACACACATCGCACGCCGGCACACACGCGCAATCACGTGAAAAAGTCGCTGATGCGGCTCTGTTTGCCGCGCTCTCTAATTTTCTTTAGTGTCAAGCACTGCACCATGTCATGGGTTTTGGACAGCATGCTGTGACCGAGGAACCGCCGCCTCCTCTTCATCAGCATCTTCCTCCTCAACTGCTGGGCAACCATCCTTCCCACCCTGAACAATTCTCTGCTCCCAGTCGTCATGGTCATCTTCATGGCTAGTGTAGAGGTCGTGGTCCATGTCTGCGAATTCCGAGAGGGTCATGCCGTCCAGAAGTGCCTCCATCTCTGGAGCAACATCTCCGTTTGCTTCAGCATCATTTTCCCCGTCGGCACTGCAAGAAATGGAATGAAAAAATCAGTAAACAGCTGACAACTTCAGTTTCAGCCTGCTCAGTCAGTCAGTCTCTCTCTCTCTTTCACACACACACACAGAGTAGGAAATGGGTTAAAATTTGAAGGGCCAGAAGTGCTAACCTAGATTCGTTGGAAGAAATCCCACAGTGCGCGAAGCACTTCCTGATGGTTGACTCCTTCAGCAAGTCCCACGCTGACTTCAGCCACACAATTGCCTCGAAGAGGTCGACGTCTTTCGAAAGTTCTGAAACGGAGCCGCACTCACCAATTGCATACGCCACCCGGCGAAGAAGGGACTTCCTGTACAGAAGCTTGACAGCTTGGATAATTCCGGCGTCCAGGGGCTGCAGATGCGACATGGTGTTCTTGGGAAGAAACAAAAGTTCCATGTTGCCGAGTTCAACATGCGGATGGGCCGTGCAGTTGTCGAGGATCATAAGCACTTTTCTGTTCTGGGCTTTCATTCTCTTGTTGACCCATTCCAGGAAGAGCGCTTTAATCATCCAGGCACGCTTGTTGTTGCGATAAATGATCCCGACGTTCCGCAATGTTCTTGTTTTCGAAGCAGCGAGGCGTTTTAGATTTGCCAATGATCAATGGCTTGAGTTTTTCGCCGGTGGCCGAGCATGCCAGCATGACGGTGAACCAGTCTTTCGATTTCTTCCCGCCGTGGCACCGTTCTCCTTTCTGAACCAGAGTTTTATCGGGCAGCGCTCGGAAGAACAGCCCGGTCTCATCAACGTTGAATATGTTGTCTGGAGTGTACCCACCCTCTTGGATTAAAGCGGGTACACGTTTCAACCAATCTGTCACGTCTGCCTCATTAACTTCACCACTCTCTCCTGAAAGTGCCGCCGCACGGATGTTATGTCTGTTCTTGAAGCACTGGAGCCATCCGTTAGATGCAGTGAACTCGTCATGTCCGAGAGTCACGGAAATCATGGCTTTCTGCTGCAAAAGAAGACCTGAGACTGGCATTCCCTTCGCTCTTGCCGAGCAAAACCATTCCCACACAGCATCGATGTCCCCGTACAGCATATGGCGTGGCCATTTGTACTTCCGCGTGCATGAAGCACCATCCTTCCACTCTTGCTTGATTCCTTCTTTCGCCAGCAGAATCGACTGGATTTGTGTCTTGCCCACATCCATCTTTTCGGCAATTTTTCTGGCAGAATCTCCTTTCTCAGACAGCTCGATGACTTTAACTCGTTGCTCCAGAGTCAACACTTTCCGTTTTCTAGAAGCCATTCTGTCAGTAATGCAACAGTCTCTACGAAGTGCAGCCCGGCCTGTTCTCACACAAGTGGAGTCGATATGTGCAAGAAAAGTCAACTTATATGTGTGTGTAGCCGGAAGGTACGTCACAAAAACAAGAAACAGTTTCCGTTTTCTTTATTGTCAAACACAAAAGCAAGGATTAACAACCACATCATGGCTATCAAATATCCGCCTTACTTCACACACACAAAGACACGCGTTCACACGCACTGACACGCGCGTGATAGGTGTTTTAAGAAAACAATGATCAGTGATTTGACAGGTGTTAGGAACAACGGAACTGACACTTAAACAGGATGAGGTGATCACCACCCGCTTAACTGCAGTTGTGTTTAGGTGGCGCTAAGCTGTAACGATGCGATAATTGGCCTGTGACTGGTCACGCGTGGACCACGACTTGGCGGCCCGCGGGGTATGTCATGGATTGTGCCGTGGGCGGTCGGCGGTGCTGTCGGCAAGGTGTGAATCTGCGCAGACAAAGCTAGGGGTGGTCGCCAGCAAGAGAGGCGGGGGATGTTTTGCCAGCAGAATAGCGGTCTTAAGTCGCGTACTGCAGTTGGTCGGTCGTTGGAGATGCAATAAAGAAGAAAAACCGTCCATGCCGGAGGCAGAAATAAGAGTAAAGACAGAGCAAAAGGGGTGGGAAATGTGCAAATTTAATAGTTAATATTACACGCAGACACAAACAAAATCATTTTTTTTCTTCTTGTAATATTGATCTTTTATGCTTTTCAGTTATTAGCCAAAAGAAAATGTTCTGTAATGCTGGTCGTTGACATTGTATCACTACCAGTATCAGTGTATGCTAGCACAGCTTCGTACTGATTTGTTGACCATCATCCATGTTCCTACAGTGTATGACCTCACAGTTATATATCAGTTGACTATTCTGTTACCTGCACATGTATTCATTATTTGGGGAGCCAGGGTGGCTGAATGTTAGACTCAGTAAGTTACAGCATTGTACTTGTAACGCTTGGGTTGAGTTCGTATCCTGACTGGGGCCACATATATATCTACAGGTACACGCTATTTCATCGTTGCCCCGTCTTTGATATCACCCGTAAGTGGTGGAAAAGGATGTTCAAACATCCACCCCGTATTCATTATTAGCATTGTTTTGTGTTTGTGCTTTCACCAGCTGTCTGAGATTCCTGATCCCATCCCTGGTCCAGCTGCCAAGGTGACCAGCTGCAAGCAGATGACTGAGGAGGGTGGTGAAAATCTGCCTTTCTGTCAAGGGGACCTGTCCTTGCCCACAGTATCAGTGATGCTGCACGATTATGGTGGTGGTGTTGATGTGTCCACAGTTACCAACCCTGAGAAATGCACCACTGCATGCCAGACAACACCATCAGTAAAAGAGGCTGGTGTTCAGACAGGGCCCATCATCATGACTGAGAAGAACGAGACTGGAACTCAAACTGAGGACTATTTGCTATCCACACCTCTCAGGTACGAACATATCTGTGAAAACGATGACACTGTGCGAGTGTACACTGACTTGCCCAATGTGGACACATTCCACTCCGTGTTCGAGGAAATGTCAGGTGCTGAAGACGAGAGTGGACGGAATCAAACAGACTTATTGACCAATTCCTGATGACACAGATGCGTCTGAAACTGGGCTTAGTACTGGCTGACCTAAGTTTTACTTTTAGGTTTAAAGTCTCCAGAGCAACCTGCTCCAGGATAATCAACAAGTGGATCGACTACATGTATGTGCATCTATCCTTCTTAACATATTGGCCAACGAGGCAGCAAGTAGACAACACCATGCCAAGTGACTTTCAGGACATGTTCCCGAGAACACGGGTTGTTATTGACTGCACAGAACTGTTCACAGAGACGCCTAAATCTCTGGTTGAACAGTCAATGATGTACAGCCACTATAAGACACACATGACGTGGAAAACTCTAATTGGTGTGACACCAAATAGTGTGGTGTCATTTGTTTCTGACTTGTGGGGCGGTTCAATCAGCGACAAACAAATTGTTCGCAAGTCAGAAATCCTGAGGCTGTGCGAAAAGGGCGACGCAATAATGGCCGACAAAGGAGTTTTGATTTCAGATCTCACCACACCATCGCAAATAGAACTTAGAAATAGCAGCCGCAGTGTGGGGCGCCCATTCATCAAAACGCAGCCAGAAGTGATGGAGGCAATGAAGGAGTCACTATCAAGTGGAAAGAAACCAAAAACAGTGTACAACAAACACATCACAGATGAAGATCTAGCTGCAAAACCTCGCAGCCTAATCCCTTCCCGACAGGAGACCAGATGAGGTAACTCGTCGCCGGCCGGTTCCTTTCCATTCTTTTTATTTCTAACCAAGGGCCAGAACTGTGTTGCACTTCCTTTAAGTTGTGAGAACCATCATCCACGTGTATTTTGGTTCAAGTTTCATCGATTTTGCTTGAGAAATGGCCGAAAGTGTCGTGAAGCGCGTCAAACGCTCTCAGTACAAGAGGCAATTCAAGAACTGTTCATGAACAGCGACAATGAAGCTGAAGCGGAGGCTGAGTGCTCGGGAGCAGAAGAGAGCGATGAAGCTGACCTGGATGAACCCCAACCAAGTACTAGCGATGGTGGTTGCTCTGCTCAAGGGCAGTTAGTTAGTTAGGGCTTAACGCCGCGCAAGCAACAAAGGCTAATTCGCGGCTCATGGAGAGGAAGACTTTCATTTTGTATGTACATCCCCAGCAAGCCGCCAAGATATGGCATCAAGATGTACTGTGTATGCGATGCCGCTGCAGGGTATGTGTGTAAGATGGAAGTGTACACTGAAACAGGACCTGATGGTAGGGGGAAAAAAACACGGGACAAATGTCGTGGAGAGGCTGTCACAAGACTTTCAGGGCAAGGGGCATGTGGTGTATATGTAGCAGAGTGAATGCCTTTGTGTGTGTGTGTGTGTGTGTGTACACATAATGTTTGTACAATCCTGAATCGCGTCACGTTGTGACGCGAGTTGTTCTTCCGTTGTGTTTTTACGTCGTGTCGTGACGTAATTTTTTTTTTTTTTTTTTTTATCTGAACACACGGCTGATTGAAGGTTTTGTTATTGTCAGACATATTGATTTGCTGCAGTGTCCTTTGTCAAGCTGATAAGGTATGTACATGTACATGATTGTATTGATCAGAAGATGTGAGTGAGTATTTTAAGGCTTAACGCCGCGTCAGCGACTACCGGTAATTCGCGGCAGATCAGTAGATGTATCATTAGTAATGCTTTCATGGTATTTGTGTTGTTAACCAGTGCGGCTGGAATGATACAGTCTATAACTCTGAGTAGCTTTGGGGAAATCTGAATGTCAGAAGCAAATTATTTGACAACAGTATTTTCCATTGTTTTCAGAGTCGTTTGTTTTCACATCTTCATCCCTTCAGTCATTCTTCCGACGTTTTGTTTTCACTTCTTTCCATTTCATCTCTACATAGTCATCGAAAATAAACACTAAAGAAATCTCAGTGTGTCGTGTCAACCAGAGGTAACCCCGACCTGTGTTCTCGCTCTCTTAGGCTCATAAACTCTCGCAAGAGATTCCACGTTTCTAAACACGTTTATTCAGGAGGCTGCCATCTTGGTCCCATCTCGGGGCTTACAATTTCTCCGCGCAGGGAGTCCCCGGTCGTCTGCAACTTCCGGTTGGAAGAGTTCGTCTGCTAGACGCCAAGTGCCTACTTGTACAATACCATGACATCCCCCTTTGTTTTGAGATAAATTGAAATTAAAATATAGGAGACCTGTTATCATTGAGAGTCTTTAAAAAAATATATGGTCTCCCACAACTAAATCTTTAGTTATTGCAAATTACTTTATTTTGCAGGGATTGCCATGTTTTCAATTAAACTGAACTACCACAAATGAAAAGTCTTTGTCTTCCAGTCCATAGAGAGTTCTGCAATTCTGACTAGAATTCCACATTCACACAATGACAAAATACTTAAAAATGATTCAATGTTTAGCGTGACTAGTTTGGGAAAGAACAATAATACTAAAACTTGAACTTGGCACTGAAAAGTCTTTGCCCTGTAAACAGAGAAACTGAAATAATCGGTTTTCAGGAATTTTATTCATCCCTGTAACGGGCAGGTTTGATTATTGCCCGACCACTGCGGCTGCGTAACGGACTGGGTGTACTTAGAGGTGGTGCTTGTGGCTGTCCAGTATCAGTCTGTCCCGTATCAGTCGCGGTCATCAGTGTCTCAGTCTCTGATGTTTGACTCTGAGCTGGTGGTGTGTTTTGGGTTGTACTGAATTTCGGTATGACTGGTATGACTGGCCACGGTAGCTCGGTGCGCAACGGTGCTCGGTCAGATGTGTCAACGCGCAAGTTGCGGCGGTTTCTTCGGAGCTCACCTCTTTCTGTTTTGACCAAGTACGAGCGTGGAGCACATAATTTTATGACTTCTCCAGGCGTATTCCAACCTTTTTCCCGATCAGTTTTGACAAGAACCGGCTGTCCTGGTTTGAGTTCTGGCAGTGTTTGTGCACCGTGCCGCTTGTCGTAGTAGTGTTTCTGTTTCTGTTTTGCAACTTCCGGTTGGAAGAGTTCGTCTGCTAGACGCCAAGTGCCTACTTGTACAATACCATGACAATACCGAGATGGGACCAAGATGGCAGCCTCCTGAATAAACGTGTTTAGAAACGTGGAATCTCTTGCGAGAGTTTATGAGCCTAAGAGAGCGAGAACAACACATGGTGGCAGCGGTAAAAGCATAACAGAATGCCTTCGTTCAAGCCTCCAGCAGAATTTAACTTTGATAGGCCTGCAGAGTGGCCTAGTTGGAAGCAGAGGTTCGACAGATACAGATCAGCGTCACAGCTGTATGGGAAGCCTGGAGAAGACCAGGTGAGCGCGCTTATATATTCTATGGGCGAGAAAGCAGAACGCATTTTCGAACATCTGACATTTCCTGCTGCAACACAAGCAATTCCAGACCCAAAGAAGGACTATGAAACAGTGTGTCGCCTCCTAACTGACCATTTTCTGCCTCGTCGAATCAGGAATCTGATCCACGAGAGGGCTAAATTCAATACCAGAGTCCAACAGGAGGGCGAGTCGATCGAACAATACGTGCATGCGCTGCTAGATCTGTCACAGTTCTGTGATTTCACCGACAAGGACGAAAGAATCAGAGATCGAATGGTGGCCGGTGTCCGTGACGGAGAACTGGCACAGCGACTCCAATTGGAAATCACAGCGGCAACACCGTTACAAGACGCAATAGACTCAGCTCGCCATTTTGAGTTGGTGAAAAATCAAGTCTCCACTAAAAGTCAGACAGTGGAAGTGGACGCGGTCCGCGGAAGAAGACCGAGAGGAGGATCCAACAGTCGTAGACCAGCCAGAGGTTCCGGAAGCCGAGGAAGAGGACGGTACGAGAACCGAGGATATGACAACCATGCAGACTGCGGGAGATGTGGCAGAAATCACCAGAAAGGGAACTGCCCAGCAACAGGAAAAAAGTGCCTCGAGTGCGGGAAAATCGGACATTTTCGTGCCGTTTGCAGGAGCAGGAACAATGTGAACAATGTTGCGCACGTTGCAGAAGAAGAGCCGCGATACTTTATTGGTTCAACAGTGACGGAGATGTCAGAGCCCCCTTGGTTGAAACGCTTCGAGATGGAAGGGGCACGTACACAAGTGACTTTCAAGATCGACACTGGAGCAGATGTGAATGTGTTGTTCTCGCTCTCTTAGGCTCATAAACTCTCGCAAGAGATTCCACGTTTCTAAACACGTTTATTCAGGAGGCTGCCATCTTGGTCCCATCTCGGGGCTTACAATTTCTCCGCGCAGGGAGTCCCCGGTCGTCTGCAACTTCCGGTTGGAAGAGTTCGTCTGCTAGACGCCAAGTGCCTACTTGTACAATACCATGACAGTAGGGTGGTGTCAACTTCAACAATATCAAGCCCTCCTTGTACAATGGCGCCCAATAGGGGACGACACGATAAATGTCACTGAGCCTGCTGTTACGTTGCTGTTCAAGAAAAACTGAACATCTTACTCCTACGCCCACTTCAAGTTCTCTGGGACTACGCTGCTGCTTGGTCTTGCCTACAACCTCACTGAGCGGGGGAAAGGGAAATCGATACATCTGTCAAACATTTCCTGTGTTCATCCTTCTCCCAGTGTATAAACATTTACAACAGTTGATTTTGATACAACAGATATATTAGTTGAGGTCTTAGTTCACCTCTACATTATTCACAACTCACGCTTATGTTATTAGTGACACTAGGAATGATTTCTATGATGTGCACTTGTAGTATCACGTCACGACATGACGTAAAAAAACGAAGGAACAACTTGCGTCATGACGTGACACGATTCAGCAGTGTACAAACATTATGTATACACTCGCACGTGCACGTGCATGCGCGCGCACACACACACACACACACAAAATCATTCACTCTGCCCCGAAGGACTGTAAAATGGTGGAAGACGACTGCATTTCATCTTCCGCACCTGGGGTGGTATGCTCAACTGCTGACAATCAGCTTCACTGACTATAAGCTTACAATGAATTGTCAGCTGACTTTAAAGTCAGCCGTGAAAAATTGCAATGCTCAACCCCGTACAAAACCGCTGACAATAAAGTCAGTCGACTTTGAATGACCCTGTTTTGAGCGAGGCCGATCTATTTTTAAGCAGGGATTTTCCATCTCAAAATGCTTTTGGTTTAGGGCTAGGCATGCGCATTAGATTTGTTTACGTCTATTCCAACATGGCTGACGGATCGGAAGCATGTGCGTCTACGAAGGCAAAAAGAATGAAGAAGCCAAATTTTTCTCAGTTAGAAATGGAGGTGCTTCTCCATGAAGTACGCCTGAATCGGCGTTTGTTATTTTCAAACAAACTCCATCACGAATGAAAAGAAGAAAAAGAAGAAGTGGGAGAGTATCACCGAAAAATTGAATGCGATAGGAGGCAATGGTCGCACGACTGACCAAATTAAAAAGCGTTTCAAAGATGTCAAGAAGCAGTTCATAGACTTCAAAAGAGAAAGCTGCAAAACTGGAGGCGGCCCACCCCCTCCCCCTGTTCCATTTGCGGAGATCATCGCCGAAATCATTGGCGAAAATACCTGCCTGGCAAATGGAATTCCTGGAGGTAGGAAATTGTAGGCTTTTATTTTATTTAATTTTTTTCACCCCAGTTTTCAGCTGTAACAGCTTCATTGCTTCATTTGGTATGTGGGGCAAGGTGGGTGGGGGAGTGAGTGAGTGATTGAGTTTTTAGGGCTTAAAGCCGCGCGAGCCACAAAGACTAATTCGCGGCTGAGTGTGCCTGCACTACATGAAAAAAACAAAAATGTAACGTTGGACAAAGGGTGCAGACTGGTCTACGGGGCAATATAAACCTAGGACATGCAGGAGACGCTGCACCTTCATGCTAATTTCTCGAACTCCCGATTACAAAAAAGCGTAGAAAACAAATAACAATTACAACTGGGTAAAACAAAGATAAATACTAAGCGCATATACAGCAAATATTGCAACTTATCATCTCCTAGGCGCAATAAACCAGTCCGCAGCATATGCCCAACATCACTTATTCCTAACCACTGGTAGTGCAGACGTGAGTGAGAGGTTGAAAAGAAGAAACATAGATGAAAGGGCCGAACTTAGAAATCAGCTGAGAGATGAGAGGAAGGACAGAGCGGCTAAATTCGGGAGGTTTTAAAGAGAAAGAGACAGGCGAATGGGCTGGTGAGGGATAGACAGAGAGGTAGGAAGGAAAATTCCTTAGTTGCCAATGAAGACAACATGCCTGGGAGGCAGTTGGAGAACAGACCGCTCCAACACGGAACCTCCCCGCCGTGAGGCGGTTTGGGAAAACAACGCACCAGAGAGGGGTGCGTTGTGAAGGTCTTCAACGTGACAGGTGTTCAGCAGCACCAGCAGGGCGCTGCGAACAAAGCCCGCCAGGCTGAAGACCAGGTGGGGGGAATCCAGTGAAGTCGGCCTTCAGAAATGACCCTCAGATGTCTCACTGGACCAAGGGTCAGCAGACACCCGCCTACTGACCTCCCCCCGGAGGAGATTTTAAGAGAGCAAAAGACAGGTGAATGGACCGATGGAGGCAGAAATAAGAGTAAAGAAAGAGCAAAAGGGGTGGGCAAGCTTGGCGAAATCAGCCCCGCCGCGTGAAGGCGAGCCCATGGGGCCAGGTGGGTGGGGGAGTGAGTTGTATTATTATAAATGTTAATATTTATATCTACTTTATTAATCCAATTATAGTACGTAGTAATGATACCGACAATGATTCACACAATTATAAGCCACTAATGAAATAGGCCTCGATTTTGCAAGGGAAGAATGCCTTTCCTGTTACATTGTACTATGAATTAGATACCCTAGCTATGTTTTGTTTTTCATAATATATTATGAGGTTCAACAATAGTACTTAAAGAAGAACACAATACAGGTTTAAAGTGAGAGGATAGATAGCACTTTCACCTCTAAAAATGCATTAAAATGCTATAAAAAGTTGACATAGATATTTCCTGTTTTCAGCTGATGAGATGATCATGGTGGCTGACGATGAAGATTGCACATCAACACCTAGCAGCAGTTTCGAGAAGCAGTCAAGGTCATCTCCTCTCACAAGCTTTCAGTCAACATCAACCAGTTGCTTTGGTAAGTTAAAGGCAAATTTGCTCTCAAAAGATGTATTGTGTGTGTATGCGCGAGTGTGTGTGTGTGTGTGTGTGTGTGTGTGTGTGTGTGTGTGCGCACGCGCGTTATTGCACTTTACTTCTTGCACAGACTTTTATGTAAAGTATGTTTTATGTTTTGTTACACAAGGCAGATGAAAATTTGATCATCCTCTCCCTCCCCTAGTCACTATTCACATGTATAGAAATAAACCATTGTGTGTGTATGTTTTTTGTTTTTTGTGTGTGTCTCTGTGTGTATGAGAGAGAGAGAGAGAGAGAGAGAGAGACATCATAATTCTTGCCCAGTAGGAGTTCATCATCAGACTGGTGTAACAGCTGACAGAGGAAGTTCCTCGTTTGAAGGCTCCATCTCGACAGGTGCCGATGCACGCCAAAAGATTATCCGGGAAGGGGGTGGCGCATTACCCTAGATGAATTCCAGGTTCCACGGAGAAGAAAAGTGCGCAACGTACATTGTATCTGTGCCTGCTGTTCATTCAGGGATCCAAACAATGACAAGTAAGTTAGTTAGTTATTTAGGGCTTATCGCCGGGCAAGCAACAAAGGCCAATTCGCGGCTCATGGACCAAACAATGACAAACGGAAACCATATTTGCACTGCAAGTACACCACTTTTGAGTGCAAAAGATGTGGTGTTGGTCTCTGCGTCGACCCATGTTTCACCATCTACCATGAATACCAGGATGAAAAGCATAAAGTGAAGGAGGTGCTTGGTCTGGACTTTTGAACTTTTTGTGAAGACCGGGTGTAATGTGTGCGAGGACTTGTTTTGAGAGATTAGTGCTTAGCTTGTGAACTGACAGAAAATTTGAGTGTGTGTGTCGGACTTTTTGATAGTCGGTTTCCTTATGCACTGAACAGTGTTGTGGTCTTTCATTTGTTTTCTGTGTGGCCTATGGATTAAAGACACCAGGCATTTCGACATTAGGCAAAAGAAATTCTAAAACATTGCAGTTTGTGTAGGTACGTTTTAGTTATGTTATCTTGTTTGTCAGTCATGGTGTTCACCAGGCACTACATACATTAGTTTAGCTCCAAGGGTGAGTTTTTAGGGCTTAAAGCCGCGCAAGCCACAAAGACTAATTCGCGGCTGAGTGTGCCTGCACTACATGAAAAAAACAAAAATGTAACGTTGGACAAAGGATGCAAACTGGTCTACCGGGCAATATAAACCTAGGACATGCAGGAGACGCTGCACCTTCATGCTAATGGCTGAACATTGCCAAAGCAGAGGGGGAGGAAGCCGGAGTACCCGGAGAGAACCCCCGACGATCGGCCCGAATGAACGGTGCCACGTACGAGAAGGAAAAATTCTTTGCCCCGAGTGGGACTCGAACTCCTTACCTCTCGCATTGGTGACAAGTCTCTTAACCACTAGACCACCGACCGCCCCGAAGCCTATAACAATGTTGTGCTTTTTCAGACGAGGATATCCTCGCCAAACTGACGGTTCTCAGAAGTCAGTTTACCAGGGAGCTTCGAAAAATGAAAGACAGCAGGAAGAGCGGAAGTGGTACTGGTGATGTCTATCAGTCCAAGTGGCCTTACTTTGAGCAGTTACGATTTCTCACACCAGTCGATATTGTTACTCCATGTTCATCAAACTTGGTGAGTTGTTGATTTCAGCTTCACATTACAGTTTTTCAGACTGCAACCACGGTCTCACCCACCATCTTCTCTCCCTCTTCTTTTTATTTTGAGTCTCGTAATAGTGAGACAAAGCAGCAAAGAGCAGAATCTCGTCCTCACTGTCGCTACTCGACATGTACGCCGCCATCTTAGTTCAACGGCTTAAGGGAGAGCACTCTACGCATGTTTCGATGTTGTTTCGCTTAACATGTTTTCACGTGTGTCATGTATTGTTTCGGAAAGCATGTTTCGGGCGTTTTGCCTTTCAAAACATGTCGCCTTTAGACTAGTGAGGGCTGAATGAGTTAAAAACAAAGAGCGTAATTGTTGCATCTTCTCTCTTAGTAAACTCAATGTATGGGTCTTCAACTTTTTGCTCTCGTTTCAGGGGGTATGCGGTCAGTGTTGAGGGAAGTGGTGTTTCAACTGTTTCAAGTGTTTGCCTAGAGAAATGTCGAGAAATTCTTCGACTCCGTGCACAGAAAAAGTGTCAGAAGCTTGTTAATGGACAAGGGTGCAGCAGGGAAGTTGCTGCTGGTGAGTTTATTCCCACCGATGAGGACAAGACAGATGTTGATGCTGGTGGGTTTATTCCCCCCGATGAGGATAAGACAGATGTTGCTGCTGGTGGGTTTATTCCCCCCGATGAGGATAAGACAGATGTTGATGCTGGTGGGTTTATTCCCCCCGATGAGGATAAGACAGATGTTGATGCTGGTGGGTTTATTTCCCCCGATGAGGATCAGACAGATGTTGCTGCTGGTGGGTTTATTCCCCCCGATGAGGATCAGACAGATGTTGCTGCTGGTGGGTTTATTCCCCCCGATGAGGATCAGACAGATGTTGCTGCTGGTGGGTTTATTCCCACCGATGAGGATAAGACAGATGTTGATGCTGGTGGGTTTATTCCCACCGATGAGGATCAGACAGATGTTGATGCTGGTGGGTTTATTCCCACCGATGAGGATAAGACAGATGTTGCTGCTGGTGGGTTTATTCCCCCCCGATGAGGATAGGACAGATGTTGCTGCTGGTGGGTTTATTCCCACCGATGAGGATAAGACAGATGTTGCTGCTGGTGGGTTTATTCCCCCCGATGAGGATAAGACAGATGTTGCTGCTGGTGGGTTTATTCCCACCGATGAGGACAAGACAGATGTTGCTGCTGGTGGGTTTATTCCCCCCGATGAGGATAAGACAGATGTTGATGCTGGTGGGTTTATTCCCCCCGATGAGGATAAGACAGATGTTGCTGCTGGTGGGTTTATTCCCCCCCCCCCCCCCCCCCCCCCCCCCCCCCCCCCCCCGATGAGGATAAGACAGATGTTGCTGCTGGTGGGTTTATTTCCCCCCGATGAGGATAAGACAGATGTTGATGCTGGTGGGTTTATTCTCCCCGAGGATAAGACAGATGTTGATGCTGGTGGGTTTATTCCCCCCGATGAGGATAAGACAGATGTTGCTGCTGGTGGGTTTATTCCCACCAATGAGCATCAGACAGATGCTGATGCTGGTGGGTTTATTCCCCCCAATAAGGATCAGACAGATGCTGATGCTGGTGGGTTTATTCCCCTCAATAAGGATCAGACAGATGTTGACTCCAATGGGACAAAGGAAAGGTGAGAGTAACCACCACCTGCAATCTTCTCATTTAAAAAAAAAACAAACAAAAAAAAAACTGTTTTCCCTGATAGTAAGTAATAGAACCAAGGACTTTGGGTTAATTCCTTTCAGAGACCAGGTAGTGACATTGCCTTATTGGGCGTATAGAGTAGGCGCGTTCCTCCACAAATCAATGAGTTAGTTATTTAGGACTTAACACCGCGCAAGCGACAAAGGCTAATTTGTGGCATAAGAAAGTCCCTTCCTGCCACGTCTTTTAAAATATAAAATTCCCCTGTTAAAACAAGATGTAAATAGAAATTAAAAATTTGCACAAATCAATGAAACACTGAATTTTTTTAGTAATTTTTGTGCACACCACACTGTGTGTGTGATCTGACACTGTTTTAAAATAGTTTTAGGATTGGTTGGTTCACTATTTGTGTCGTGATAGCATAACACAATAACAGTACCAGACATCTGGCACCGCAGGCCCTTAAATGTGCAAAGCTAAAAATAATAGAACATGAAAACGACTGAATCAAGGGTATAGTCAGTTCCATATTCTTTTTTAGTCCTGCCATATTTTCCCTTGGCAATAATAAATAAAATGTGATGACTTGGTCAAGCTTGTAACTCAATCCAAACTGGCAACAAACATGGGTTGGTTTTTTGGGGTTTTTTTCCTCCAGTGATGATCAGGACGTAAAGACCTGTAGCACAGCTGGAGGCTATGAAAGTGAAATGTACCACAGCAGTGGTCAGGAGGTAAAGACCTGTAGCACAGCTGGAGGCTATGAAAGTGAAATGTACAACAGCAGTGGTCAGGACGTAAAGACCTGTAGCACAGCTGGAGGCTATGAAAGTGAAATGTACCACAGCAGTGGTCAGGACGTAAAGACCTGTAGCACAGCTGGAGGCTATGAAAGTGAAATGTACCACAGCAGTGGTGATGAGTGGAAGCCTAAGGTAAGCCACAAGAGTTACCATACTTACAGTTACACATAGTGGCATTGGTGAAAGGTTAGATACACTAACTGTCAAAGGCTGGAGTTAGTTACTTAGTTAATTAAGGCTTAACGCCGCGCAAGCAACAAAGACTATTTCGCGGCTAAACCGAGTCACATTCTGTGTACCACAGAGTAGCACATGAACTGCTGAAGGATGTCAAGGGAAAAGGAAAGCCTGAGGGCACTCAGGTCAAACAGAGAGAATCTGTGAGGAACCACCTCCTCTTGCAGATCGCCTTGTCACCAGGCAAGCGGTGTGGAGCACTTTGTGATATGTGGTGTACCCAGGTGATCAATCATTGACAATGCACAGCAAGTAGGTGAAGATGAGCGGGTCGTTTTGGTGGAGGATGGAAAAACCTTTCGCTCGTCAGGGGCTGCAGGAATCCATTCACCACCACCTCCAACTCCACCACCAGTTAGTTAGTTAGTTATTTAGGGCTTAACGCCGCGCAAGCAACAAAGACTATTTCGCGGCTAGCACAGTCTCATCCTGCCAGGTCCTTTAAAACATAAAAGGGCTAGCTTAAAACATGATGTAAATATATATAAAGAATTTGTGAGACTTAAATGAGATCCTGTACAAGATTGTATTCTTCCAGACTAAAAACAATATCACAGATTATGTTAGACTGAAAGACTGAATTTTATAAAAGAGGTTGACCTCCTTCAAGAAATTGAAGATGTTGTCAGGGGGGATATCCCTGAACAACATCTTCAATGAGTCAACAGAGTAAAACTTGGCACGAGTCTCGGCAAGATCCACGCACGAGATCAAAAACACCAGGGGGGATCTTCCCCTTTCAGCAGATGGGAATGCGTGATGTGTGTGTGCCCAATGTGGAGACGGCTAAGAACTACCTCCTCGCGCCGATTAGGACAGCAACGAGGGAGGCTATCACAGACGCTAGGTAAAACTTTGTACAGTTTGTTCTCCGGAAGGGCAGCCCATTGGGTCTGCCACTCCCTTTGAACAAACTTGGAAACTAGAAGTTTAAAATCACTACAGGCCATGCGCTCATCCTCCACAGGGCCATCGCGGGCAGCGTTTGCAGTTAGTTAGTTAGTTAGTTATTTAGTGCTTTACGCCGCGCAAGCTACAAAGACTATTTCGCGGCTATGCGAGGTCCCTTTCTCGGGCAGCGTTTGCAGCCCGGTCAGCGCACCTGTTTCCTCGGATGCCCACATGACCCGGAATCCAGATAAAAACAATGTCTTTGTTGTCGGCAATCAAGGATGCATGCAGTTCATGGATCAACACCAGAAGTGGGTGATCCAATCTCCTGCCATGCAGAGCCTGGAGAGCCGACAATGAATCTGACAATATTAAAAAATTCGAGTCTTTAGACTGGTATACGTGCCGAAGTGCGAGTAAAATGGCTCGCAACTCGGCACTATACACCGAACTATCATCCAATAAACGACGAGTAAAAGAATAACCATCCATGACGGCAGCAGCCCCAACACGACCATCCTCGGACTTGGATCCGTCAGTGAAGATCCGACGGAAGCCCGGGAAGTCGGCCAGGATCTGCTGCAGCCCGGTGAAAGTAAACAGGGTCGGGGGGTCTCGGCTTTCTTGTGTGAGGTCAGGTTCCAGCCTGACCTCGGGGATGGGGAGGGTCCAAGGAGGCGTGGCGGGAAAGACAGACTCTTCAACAGAATTGATGTCCACTCCGGCCGCCTGTAGAAGGGGTCGGACGCGGAGGGACAGGGGTTTAGGCTCGTTTTTATGGACATCATGAAGATCCTCAAAATCTGGTTTGAACACACAGTTATAGGCAGGGTTGTCCGGGTTGGCCTTCAGCTTCAGGACATAGTTGAGCATGAGACGAGTGCGGCGGAGCGCCAGAGAGGGTTCACCCGCCTCAGCGTACAGACTATGAACTGGGGACGTCCTGAAGGCGCCCAGACAAATGCGAACACCTTCATGATGGACAGTGTTAAGGAGTTTGAGTGTGGACTTGGATGCAGAGCTATAAACAATGCACCCATAGTCCAGACTCCACCACCAGATGCACCAATACACAGTCTATGTTAATTACCTTCATAATCTGTCCACAAATGTCGCTTAACCCTTTGGCTGCCCACAGACCGAATACTTGGTCGGCGAAAGTATAGGCCGAAAGTACCCACAGACCGAATATTTTTTAGAGCGCCATCCCGAGGAAACCACCTCCGTTAATTCTACGTCAGTTGAACCGTCAGCAAGCATAGGGTTCCCGTCTGTTTTTAGAGACTAGTGCAACACCTGGAAAGCTGGTAGTGTCAGCTGAAATACCAAGATCCCCCTTCTAGGTTTTTCCACAGATGCGTGTAAGCAAAGATGGCGGACCGCGCTGTTCCAGGCCCAAGTGGTGCTCGACCAAAACGCTCATTTTCGCTTCAGGAGACCATTTCAATGGTTGTGGGGGATGAATCTGATCTAGAATCTGTTGATTCTCTCGACGGATTCGAAAGTGATCATGAAATGGCGGACGAATTAGACGCTAGAGTGAAGAACAGTGGCGCGTTTTATAGAGCAAGGAAAGCAAGCCCCTACGAGCGGGAGAGAGCTAGGCGTTTTATTGGGCAAGGCGACAGCCCCTAGCCAAGGAAAGTTAGACCCCCGCAGGAGGTGCTACATTTGCTAGACAAAATGGCGGCTGTACGCATGGTGCGACTCGGCGCTATGTTTGATGATGGCAGTTTTTTCAATTTTGTGGTGAACGAATCAAGATGGAGGCGTCTGCAGAAAGGTATGTGTTATTCTTACATTCCACCATTTGCAGCTCTTTTGATGCATCGAAAAATAATTTGTATATGTATGGATGATCGTTTTTATTTGTGTGTGTGTGTGTGTGTGTGTGTGTGTGTGTGTGTGTGTGTGTGTGTGTGTGTGTGTGTGCGTGCGCTGGTTCGACTCAATGTTTGTAATCGTAATGATTTTTATCGTCAGTTTTGTCTGAGCGGACAGTACAATTTCCCTTCGAGGGACGAATAAAGTGATATGTTATCTTAACTGTGTTTCAAGTTCTTTTCCACAAACAAGAAGAAGTGCTTGAAGTGACTGTGCTTTTTACATTTTTTATCCCCCCCCCCCCCCACCCCGATGAGGATCGGACAGATGATGATGCTGGTGGGTTTATTCCCACCAATGGGACCCTTAAATGTGCGAAGCTAAAAATGATAGAACATGAAAATGACTGAATCAAGGTTATAGTCAGTTCCACATTCTTTTTTAGTCCTGCCATATTTTCCCTTGGCAATAATATATAAAATGTGATGACTTGGTCAAGCTTGTAACTCAATCCAGACTGGCAACAAACATGGGTTGGTTTTTTGGGGTTTTTTTCCTCCAGTGATGATCCGGACGTAAAGACCTGTAGCACAGCTGGAGGCTATGAAAGTGAAATGTACCACAGCAGTGGTCAGGACGTAAAGACATGTAGCACAGCTGGAGGCTATGAAAGTGAAATGTACCACAGCAGTGGTCAGGACGTAAAGACCTGTAGCACAGTTGGAGGCTATGAAAGTGAAATGTACGACAGCAGTGGTCAGGAGGTAAAGACCTGTAGCACAGCTGGAGGCTATGAAAGTGAAATGTACCACAGCAGTGGTGATGAGTGGAAGCCTGAGGTAAACCACAGAGTTACCATACTTACAGTTACACATAGTGGCATTGGTGAATGTGCCGGAAACGCAGCAGACGCTCTTTTTCCGTGCCCAACTATTTGTAAACCCCGTATCTCTTTTTTTTTTAACTGACGTTCTAACCTTGGTTTTGGTCTGGCCAAGTTGGCCGACGGTAGTTCGTTATCAGTAGTGTATTTGGACCTGACAGCTTCACACACTGTAAGTTTTAATTCTCAGTCTATTAGAAGTGTTTTTATGGATGTTTACGTCATTGATTACGCTATAAAGAGTTACTTTGATGGTTTTATTTGATCTACGATACCAGTGTTCTGTGAAATGACAAGTATCAGTTTTGGTTGGTTCGTTTGTTTTTATTATTGGAAGGCTGAAGGTGAACGTTTTTCTTATGAGGGTTTATTGTTTGTTTTCAGTTTTCCACCTTATGGCATTTTTATGGAACTGGGTTATAATAAAATTGCCGGTGGCACTAGCTGTGGACAGTGTTGGACTGTTATCTGGGATTGGTGCGACACCTGAAGACAGCTTAGTGAAAGGTTAGAGACACTCTAATTATCAAAAGGCTGGAGTGAGTGAGTGAGTGAGTTAAGTAAGGCTTAAGTTAATGCCGTGCAAGCAACAAAGACTATTTCATGGCCAAAGCGAGTCCCATTCTGTGTACCACAGAGTAGCACATGAACTGCTGAAGGACATCAAGGGAAAAGGAAAGCCTGAGGGCACCCTGAGGGTAACCCTTGGCTGATGTCACAAAAGCAGAAATCAAAGAAAAGCTGGACAGTAATGACTTTCTTGGGATTATTATCGATGAAACACTCAACTGTACCCTTGACAAGAAACTCATTTTGTACGCTTGGTGCGAGAACCGTGGTGATGTTGAAAACCCTTTTCTTGGGTACTAAACCATCGAAAATGGAACTGCCCAGTGCGTATTTTATTTCAAAGTGCTAGAGGAATGGGATATCACTGACAGACTGATTGGATTAGGGTCCTGAAAATAAGTTAGTTAGTTAGTTATTTAGGGCTTAACGCCGCGCAAGCAACAAAGACTATTTCGCGGTGGAGTCCTGAAAATAAAAGAAAACAAAGAGAAAGCCAAAATAATAAAATCAAATTCATGGTGGAACAAATTCTTGAAGAATGCTTCGGAGAAGACGCTTTTCCAATAGGAGTATTGGCTCAGCTGAAACTGATTGGGCAAGACAGACGTACCCCAGTGTTAGGAAGTCCGTCATCCTGACTACCAAAGGACGACAAGGAAAGGAGCCATTGACATGGGGAACAGTGAAGAACTACCAGTCAGCCTTCAGTCACTTCCTAGACTTTTTGGAGGCTTGTTACTCCTGCCACAATCTGCCAGTGCCACCACCACCACCACCTTCACCCTTTAGTCAGGTCCTCCCATGTTCAGTCCCTGCACAGAGTGCGGGTGGGTGGGTGTTTGGAGGTTTAACGTCCTTTTCCACCACATAGGGTGATATCAAAGACGGGGCAACGATGAAAAAGCCAGCACAAATATTTGGCCCCAGCCGGGATCAAACTCACCCCTGCACAGAGTGCAGCCTGAAAACCTCCCTTGTCTCCAAATACAAAGACCAGGAACATCAGAGAGCGGGAGGAACGGAAACAAGAGAAGTTAAAGCGCAAGTCGACAAACTGTCAAGAATCAGAAGCACTGTGGGACATTTTGCCTCCAAAAATGCGGCAACAAGGGAAAAAAGACTGTCAGGATTTTGGCCAAAAATGGATAGCTTGAGAGCTGAGCTTGCAGCAAAGGGTGATGTGCAACCTGAAGTCTCAAACCTGCAGGAAAAGTTAACAGCAATGGAATCACAACACGAGTTAGTTATTTTGTGCTTAGCAACAAAGACTATTTCGCGGCTAGAAATCACAACATGAAGACCTTATGAAAAGAGTAATAAGTGCAGAGAAGCGGGCCGTCTATTTGCACAGGCAGTATCAAGCTGCAAGAGGAAAAGCATCAAAAGCAAAAAAAGAGAAGGAAGAGCTGCTGAAGGAAAATGCTCGACTGTTGAAAGAAAATGCTTTGGTAGTAGCAGAGAATCAGGCCCTAAAACAAGAAGAAACACAACAGCTTTTCAAGCCAAAGAAGGAGGCGTGATCAGAGAGTGCATCAGAGAATGTGTGGCAGAACTTTTAGCATTGGAAGTTTCCACCCAAAATGTGTCGCCAGTGATACAGTCAGTTCTGAGAATGGTGGGCATTCATGCAACGCTTGAGGACTTGCCCAGTAGAGAAGGTGTGCACTTGCCCAGTAGAGAAGGTGTGCACTTGCCCAGCAGAGAAGTTGTGCACTTGCCCAGTAGAGAAGGTGTGCACTTGCCCAGTAGAGAAGGTGTGCACTTGCCCAGTAGAGAAGGTGTGCACTTGCCCAGTAGAGAAGGTGTGCACTTGCCCAGTAGACAAGGTGTGCACTTGCCCAGTAGACAAGGTGCGCACTTGCCCAGTAGAGAAGGTGTGCACTTGCCCAGTAGAGAAGGTGTGCACTTGCCCAGTAGACAGGTTAGTTAGTTATTTAGGGCTTAACGCCGCGCAAGCAACAGAGGCTAATTCGCGGCAAAGAGCGGTCCCTATCTGCCAGGTCATTAAAAATAAAAGAGCATACAATAAAACAGGATGTAAATATATACTAAAAATCTACTGTTGCCCAGTAGACAAGGTGTGCACTTGCCCAGTAGACAAGGTGTGCACTTGCCCAGTAGACAAGGTGTGCACTTGCCCAGTAGACAAGGTGTGCACTTGCCCAGTAGACAAGGTGAGCAGATCACAGCCAACAAGGCACAGTTTTTAGTGACGGAGGCCTATGCTGAAAAGTAAGTAAGTTATTTAGGGCTTAACGCCACGCAAGCAACAAAGACTATTTCGCGGCTTTACAGAGTCCCTTACTGCCAGGTCCTTTAAAACAAAGTATGTCCAGCTTCAAACATGATATAAATATATGTGGCTGTTGGTCTTTTGTTTTTGGTTTGATTCACATCATGTGGTGCAGTCTGCTGCAGTATCACTGTCTGAGGGCACATGAGGCTGCTGTTCTGATGAGCATACTTTTGCACAGACAGTTATCAGTCAGAGGAAATAACTGAGGTTATAAAAAAATGTTGCCCGGAGTTGGTCGTTTATGTAGTTGAAATCGATCAAAGATTTTATTTCCTGGAAATGACCAAACGTTATATAAGTGGCCGGTGGCCTTTTCTTTAGTTAAAATTAGTAACAGGGTGAGTGAGTGAGTTTTTAGGGGTTAAAGCCGCGCAAGCCACAAAGACTAATTCGCGCAAAATTAGTAACAGATTTTATTTTGGGGGATAAAGGCAAAAGGGTTCATTTCGGGCATAATCCTGTTGCGGTGGTTTTGGTGGTACTCAAATGCAAGCCGAATGGGCTATTTTTTTTTAATAACTAGGGTCGTCTGCTGTTTTTTGTAAAATTTATGGGAGAAGTGCAGTAAATTTGAATGTAAGCAAGTAGTATGTGCGTTAAAGGGACCCCAACAGGCTTTTTTTGGTGTAAAAACGCGTCCATTTGCGTTTTGGCGTGACTTAGGTTAACCAGACATATGCATGCCGTAGGAAATTGTTTTCTCACCTTCCCTCACAGCGTTTAGTTTATGTCAGAACCGTTTTGGGCCATAATCCGACGAATTTCGTGGCTGAAGCAAAGCGTTTTCGCGTTCCGATCTGACGGCCATTGTATCTCGAACAACCCGCGAGACTTCGGAAGTGGTGAAATCTGGGTAAAAATTCCGATGACGTCAGAAGCAGTATTCATGGCAGAAGCAACTTCAGCAGCTGAACCATACAGTTTTGAGCCGCCAGCATCTTTGCTAGAGTCTTCTGAAGATGAAGAAAGTGGCAGCAGCGACGTGAGCAGTACCGTGGACGAAGCTGACGATGACATCCCTGCTGCAGAAGATGATGGAAGGTAAAAAGCATGCACTCGTACGCGGCAAATCTGTCGTCTGCCACAGTCTGCTGATAACTTCTTTCGTGTTGCTTTGTTGTTCAAAATTCAGGTGTCAGCATTTGCTCGCTAGTGTGCAAGGGATTGTGTATATATATTGGTGAAGAGTTCATGTGAGAATCGTAATTTGGTACAGCTGTCTTTCTGAAGTTTGACCTTTACTCCTCACAACGGTACACATGTACCGTGTATCATTCTGTATGCATGTAATGATGTATGTAGTATTATGGAGAGACACGGAATTTTCACTTGTGAATCAAGTGTGATTACTAAAAAAAAAAAGAAAAAAAGTTATGACACAAGAGAAATGTCCGTACCAGAATGAATAGGTTGTGTATTACAAGGTAGAATTTTTATTGATTTCTCAATTTCAGGGCATGGTGTCAGTGTGGCCACTGTGTTGTGTGGCCTGGCCAGCGAAGGAGGGAGAAGGTGTGCTGCCACCACTACCCTCAAGTTACTGGAAAATTTGAGGGGGGAGGGATGCAGTGCATCACCACACACCAGGGTTTTCGCGACAACTGTCTCTCAAAATAACTGAATGTATTTATTGTGTTTTGTGTTTGTACGTAACATTGCATAGAGTTATAAAAGAGAATCACTTTGATCTGCATGTCACAAGTTACATTCACACACTGACATCAACTGACTTTCATGGTCACAGAGGAAATTTATTTTTTAAATTTCTCAACTCCTTATGAATTTAAATTCAACTGGAACTACCCACCCATCCAGCCCTATTAAAAAAAGAAAAAAAAAGTAATCAAGATTAGATCAATACTGCACTATTCCATTGCTTGCTATTGTTGATCAAGTAATAGAGTAGCTGATGTTTCGATTTTTGGTTTAGATGTATAAATGAATTTGTGCTGACAGAAATATCTCCTGCTTGTGTAGGGGGCGGCTGGTGGTCGGTTGCTGAAGCGGAGTAGGAGAATGCTGTCAGTTGACGCAGGGTGAGTGTTGATAAGGGAATCTTGGGGTGATGTGGTTGGTTTTTTTCTGGAATAAATTTGACAATGAACCGCTGGGTATTACCCCAAAGATAATTGCTGTGAAGGTATCCTAGGTTGATTCGTACAGCAGTTATGCCTCAATTGCTAGGTACGTGTATATATATATGGTCATGTGATACTGGTAAGTATGCACCTGCAGTGCTTGCAAGTGAAGAGAACTATTCGAGAATGATTTCAGTATGTTTGAATGTGTGTTATGTTTGTGTGTTGCGGGGGGGGGGGGGGGGGGGGGGGGGGGGGGGGGGGGGGGGGGGGGGGGGGGGGGGGGGGGGGGGGGGGGGGGGGGGGGGGGGGGGGGGGGGGGGGGGGGGGGGGGGGGGGGGGGGGGGGGGTGTGTTGTTATTTTGGTTTTTTTTCTTTTTTGGGGGAGTGTAGGGTTTTTTGTGGTCCCCTAGGTTTAGGACTTTGTGTAGTGTTTGCTAAACCCTCATGCAGGTTTAGGACTGTTCTTTTGTAGGATTCGCTAAGCCCTCATGTAGGGTTAGGACTGTTCTTTTGTAGGATTCGCTAAGCCCTCATGTAGGGTTAGGACTGTTCTTTTGTAGGATTCGCTAAGCCCTCATGTAGGGTTAGGACTGTTGTGTATTTTGTTTGCTAAACTCTCGTGTAGGGTTAGGACTGTTGTGTATTTTGTTTGCTAAACTCTCGTGTAGGGTTAGGACTGTGCTGTATTTTGTTTCCTGAACCCAAGAGCAGGGTTGGGATTTTTTTTATTTTTTATAGGCCTTGAACGTGCCTTTTTTTTTGGCCCTTGATGCTCGAAGTGGAATAAATAATTGAAACGAATAGTTTCTTTGTTTGTTGAACCTTGGGTTGGTACTGTGAACCTGCGGGAGCTATTCTGCGAAAAAACAAGTTTGGTGATCAAACTCAGTTTTTGAGGTTTAGTTTTTCATCCTCTTTCCCTTGTCTGTCTCTGCCAGTACTGAACAGAAAGTCAGTCAGTACTTTTGGTTTTTTTTTTTACTTTCATTTCTCCCCTCTCTTTCTCCTTCGTTTGTGTGTGTGTGTGTGTTGTGTGTGTGTGTGTGTGTGTGTGTGTGTGTGGTGTGTGTGTGTGCACTCGGTCACATATACATTAAAAAATGTTTGTAGCTTAACTTTTTTGCATCGCGCTGCGAGCGGGCTCGCGCCTAAGCCGTAGCCATCACATCGCAGGCCGGGTCGCGGCGGCAAAGCACATAGCTTCTAGCATCGTCACGCGAGACGACTTGCGTAAGTTCTAAATTTAACCTCGCTTTTAATATTCATGACAGTCGAAAACAACCCGTCAGTATACGTTTAGAGACCTATCATGCTTGCTGTGGATATGTATTCGCTGTCTGGCCGCTGTTATTGGCTCGCTATGGGGACATTGGTGACTGTTTCCCAAAATTACCGCGTGGTGGGGTCAAAGCGATAATGGCGGCTCGACGGAATGCACAGCATGCCTCCACCTTCGACACAATTAGAGCTGCAGAACTTGTTTTTGACGAAAGTTTTGACACCGAAGTTGTTGTAGAAGATGGGTCTGATGAAGATGAGGAGAAAGACCACTATTCGGTTAGTTAGTTTAGGGCTTTACGCCGCGCAAGCAACAAGGACTATTTTGCGGCTAAGCTAAGTCTTTCTCTGCCAAAAATAGAAGACCACTATTCGGACGAAAAGAAGCGTGATTTAGAGCCAGAGAGAGCGGTTCTCGATGATGGTCCCCAAGACAAAAATGAAGATGACAATGGCGCCGGCGCTGATCAAGCCTATGACACTCCCACAAACATCGACACGGACAGTGAAGAAGATGAAGGCGATGGAGGTGACTACGTAAACAACTGGACCAAGAATCTGAGACATTTTCCTCGTATTCTGCCGTTTACAGGTGAAACAGGTAAGCACAGTACATGTATCATTCCTTTCCACCTCTCTTACCAACTCGCTTTCCCTCACAGTCACACCAATTCCTCCTCCCCCCCCCCCCCACCCCATGCCTCTTTCAGGTTTCTTTGTTTTTCCAAATGATGTGTGACATTTTACACCAAGTGACTGTTCAAATTATGCTATTTATTTTTTTCAGGTATCAAAGTGGACCTAGGAGAAGACCCATCAGCATATGATGTCCACAAGCTGTTTTTTATACCTGACATGCTGAAGCACATCAAAACAGAAACCAACAGGTATGCACTCAGTGTATGACAGTATCTCATATTGAAGCAGTAAATGTGGTGTGTGTGTGTGTGTGTGTGTGTGTGTGTGTGTGTGTGTGTGAGTGAGTAATGTTTTTGCAGCAATAACAAGAAACAATGCTGATTCATTGCAGGTATACAAGAGCTGCAATCGAGCAGAAACTGAGAATGTGCTGAAACTGGCCAGCAACTCTCCAAGCGAAACCCGTTACCCTTGGAGAGCTGCGTGACTTCTTCGCCATATGTATTCATATGGGCCTGGTGAAGATACCGCGACTGACCGACTACTTGTCGAAGCATCCAGCTCTCCACACATCGTATGCTGCAAATTTGATGCAGCGAGATAGATTTATTTCTATCATGATGTTCCTTCACATCAATGACAATGCAACGTACATCCCAAGAGGACAAGTTAGTTAGTTAGTTATTTAGGGCTTAACGCCGCGCAAGCAACAAAGACTATTTTGCGGCTCCAAGAGGACAAGAAGGCCATGACCCCATCCACAAAGTGAGGCCCTTCCTCACCCACCTGCAAGGAAAATTCCCGGGGGTATACTACCCGCAGCAAAGCGTGTGCATCGATGAGGCGATAAGCCCATTCAAAGGGCGCAGTCACTTCAAGGTGTATATGAAGGACAAGCCCACCAAATGGGGATTTAAATTCTATGAACTTTGTGAATCATCAACGGGCTATGTGCATCAAATCGAGTTTTTCTGCGCCGAGCCTGGGGTGAGCAACAAGCCGTTTGACGTTGTTCTTCGCCTCATCACACCATCTTGGGCAGATGACACCACCTGTATATGGTAATGGAAGGAGGAAAGCAACCCCTATGCATAGGAGCAGGTGTGGCCCTGGCAGCAAGTTCTTTGAGTGGGGTGAGCATGACCAGCGATAAGAAGATCCTGGCAACCTTTTGGCTCTTAGCCAATCAGGAAGCATACAGAAGTGTTCGAGACAGATTTGTGCAACAGCTTGGATAGATTTATTCTTTAAAAAAAAAAAAATGAAATCTGTAAACGATTTCCTCACAAGAACTGTTTGTTGTTCGAAACTGACGCAATTTGTTTTAAAATAAATTTTTCTGTGACATTTAAATAAAATGTAGTCAACGATCTGGTGAACACAGGTAATTTACAGGTAAACTTTTGACAATCCTGGGGAATTATTAAGTGCATGGATTCTTCAACATCTAACAGTTTTTTTAATGTACATCTGTGAAACTGTTCAGTGTTAAGAAATCTTAAATATTCTATTTTAATTTATTTCTGTATGTGTATGTCTGTTTATTATGTTTTCAAATGAAATATTTTCAAATTAAATATTTATCCAACAGAGTAACGGTTTCAATAGACACAGCTCCACTTACCTTGCAGCAGAATCTGATCTTAAGAATAAGCTGGAGTGTTTTACCTTTATGTATTGCTATTTAATGTTGTGTAATATTGGCTGATGAGAGGAAGGACAGAGTGGATAAATTTGTATGCCATGCTGTCCGCCGTCAGAATAGCACAACAAATGGCCAGTGGGGTCTTTCAACTACATTTACTAATTAAGTTTCTGTATCTAGTGTCAGCAGAGATGGCAGATTTTTATGCCGACCTGAACCAGACCCGCGACAAGGCAGCAGTACTGAAGATAATTCCCAGGTACTGTGAAGAGTACAAGGACCCGGTGGAACCAGTGCTGCTACCAGTCACTCCGCTGCCTCCGTAACAAGGCATGTGATAGCTGGGATGCAGCCACATTACAAGAAGAATGCGAAAAAATCAGTGACAGTATTAACATTTCTGCTGAGCAGGCAGATAAAGTGGAGAGAGAAATCAGGAGACAGACAAGTTCGCCAGCTTCGTTCGCAGTCAGAGCTGGGTGAGTAACCGCCTGTAATCTGCAGTCTGTTCTGCAGACAAACCTGGACAGGCCATCTGCCACAATAGTGACCAAAGTTTGCTACCCTGAGAGAGGCAGGCAGCTGAAGGTGCCCGCAACGCAGTGGGGTGTATTAAACGAGGATACAGCCAGGTGCTACTCCAACTACATGAAAAGAAGCCACCATGGCCTGCATGTGGAGAGATGTGCGTTTATGATCAACCCTGCATACCCATATGTTGGCTGCTCACCTGATGGGCTCGTGCACTGTTCCTGCTGTGGGCAAGGCTGCTTGGAAATCAAGTGCCCGTACAAGCATAGAGACAGGACTATCAGGCAGGCATGTGATGACCCAGAATTTTGTCTGCAGCATGTGAACGGGGTGATTTGCCTAAAACAGAATCACCCGTATTATGCCCAGGCACAGTGCCTAATTTTTGTGTCAAATACCGATTACTGTGACTTTGTGGTATGGACACAACAAGACTTGTGTGTCCTGCAGATTGCAGCTGACGAGTTCTGGGGCTCTGCTGTGCTAAAAGCAGCAGCTTGCTTTCACAAGATCTGCCTCCCAGAACTTGTCACCCAACGCTACACGGTAGCTACCCCAGCAAAACCAAGTAATGGGGGACAGTGCAGAGTGCCCCTGTCGGTATCACCAAGGGCAGCAGCGAAAGACAACTCAGTGCCTCACCTAGGGGTGAGTGAGTGAGTTTTTAGGGCTTAAAGCCGCGCAAGCCACAAAGACTAATTCGCGGCTGAGTGTGCCTGCACTACATGAAAAAAACAAATGTAATGGTGGACGCCTCACCTAGGAAAAAAAAACCACAGCAGCAGCGGACAAAGGGACAGAAGGTACTATGTACTCTTCTCAGGGTCACGTTCAACTGCAAAAAGTGCTCCCATGTCTTCTCATGGAACAGCCAGCCCATCATAGGTTAGTTATAAATTCCACGAAAAACTGGGTCAAACCACTTGAGGTAAATATACGTCTGACGCCATGTGATACCACCGCGTTACCACGTGACAAGAGAAGGCTGTTATAAAAAAGCTATGATTTTTGGGGGGTGTGCTCTTTTGCCCTACACGCACTCAACTCTCTGGACGGCTGTTGAAAAGAAGTTTGCACAACGATGGCAGCAGCAGCAGCAGCATCGGTCGCTAGCGTATGGAGAAAAGGAGAAGCTCTCTACACCCTGACAAACAACAAGTTTGCTTCTGTCACGCGCTGGGAAGATCGAACACTGATCCATATTCGACAGTACACAAAAACAGACACGGGCGACCTGAAACCTACACGAAGGGGCTTTACGCTGTTACCAGAAGAGTTCAAGCAGTTGCTGTCCAGTAGTAGTGCTATCCTGCGCGATGTTGCCGCTTTGACACCGGCGCCTACATCAGACCAACAATGGCAACAGCAGCAGCTGCAGCAACAGACACCCCACCAGGCTGACAGCCGACGGTCGGCACTACCACCACCACCACCGACACCGACAACATCATCATCAGTCGCCACGCCGTTGCTGCAGAGACGTGAAACCAAGTCCACCATCAAGCCCCCAAAGAAACGTCTTCGACTGAATTTTCCCCCCTCAGCGGCAACTGCGACGACAACGTCTTCACCCGCTACAGCAGAAGGTGTGGAGATCCACATTCCGGACATCCAACCCCAGCTTTACACACAGAGTATTGACACTGTGGTGAACCAACTGCTTACCGGAGATGAGGCCATGTCTGGCTATTGACAAAACAAAAGAACAGTAACGTTGAGTTGTCAGACAATATCCTAGTACATCTATCTACGCCGCGCGCTATCCATGTACTTTAGATTTGTACAGTGTTGTTTGTTTTTTTGGTTTGTTTGTTGTTGTTTTTATTTTACAACAGAGTGTTAAAACAAAACAGTGAACGTGACGTGTGGACTTGACTGTATCTAACCTAATACACTAAGCATTGCATGTGTGGACCAGCCCCCTGTTTTGTATCGCTTTCGTACCTACTTTATGTCATTGCTTTCCCACACACTTTTATTTTTGTCTTGGCTCAGGCTTCTTAGCAATGTTTTGCAGGCGGTGGCGCCTGCAGTCGTTTGGCACTTGAGTTATTTCCTACAATCTACAGTATAAGTATTTTGTCAGCGTTTTGGTGTTTGTGGTGGGTCTGTGTTGTTTTGTTCTTTTTGTGTGCTACTGCGTTTGTCAGTATGTCATATTCATATGTCTGTATGTCTTTTGTGTGGATGCATTTCATGGCAAGCGGTCCGGTAGCGACGGAAAAACAGTTGTCAAACAAAACACTCACACCTCACGCTAAAGAGCAACACTCGAAACACGATATGTAAACAAATCCGATAAAGCTCCAGCTCAGAATTTTTGCCAGATGCTGGCCCGTGTTTATGCTACCCTGGAAAAGCAAGTTTGTCGACCTGAATCTTTATTCTGCATCCCGAGACGAATCTTTCTCTTTTACCGTCCCTTGCCGTCTACTTTCGGCTCAAACGTTCGGCCATTTTGAAGCGGTGTGCTTAGCCGCGGCTACGAAGAAAAAATGTATCTCAAACATCCGGCTGAAGATGGAAACAAACGTCTTGCTGTATTTTATTTTTCATGTATATAACATGATTGGTGTCTACACTGATAAAAAGCTTTATGTTTAAGCATAAACTTAATGAGGTCTCTTAGAAATGGGCAAGTTATGGGTTAGAGAGTAACAGTCTGTCAAAGATCAAATTATCAAAAGAATCATATTAATATTTCAGAATGAGATATGTCTCCTTCTTTTTCGGTAAAACGTAGCATTTAGTGCCCAAAATGAAATAAATACATGGGGGGAAAAAAAGGCTTTGCGAGAAAAGTCGTCTGCTCTTCCGGCCAGTGCCGGCACAGCTGCTCATCGCATGAAATGCACGTGTGGAATTCGGGTCGAGTGCATTTGTATTTCCCTAGGGTCTATGTCAGTTAACCTTTTCTTGCTTTTTCCTTTTGGGGTCTTCAGAGAAGTGTAAAGTCCGAAATTAGACGCCATAGGAACAATTTGCTAGAAATGTGAGGTCTTTTGATTGCCGGATCCACGCACTCATGATGACAAAATGTACCGCTATCCCGCCAACCCACTGGCATTAGCAACAAGAATAGCTCAGCTAGAACAGGCTGTATACCAAAGATTTAACTATTAGTTCACTTGCAAATGAGAATCAATCGTTTCTTGAGAAAACAGATTTCAAATAGATCAACTACCTCAAATTCTGCTGACCCAAACGACTGAGGCAGCAGGGGATAATAGTGTACTTCAGTTTTGTGACTAATCAGTTCAGTTAGAAGATTGGCCAGTGCGTCTGCTCCAACGTTCCCTCGTTTGACAGACCCGTCTGTTTTGTCAGCGACGGTGACCCGCAGGCCCTGGTGGACAACATGGTAGATTATCTTGAACAAATCTCCGACCATGCCTACAGTGTACTAAAGCCGCAGTTTGAGGATGTCTTCTGTCAGCTTCAAATGAAAGCCGCACAAGAAGAGGAAGAAAGACGAGAACAAGGTCAACGCGCCGTCAGAACCGGCTGGACAGCTCTGAGTGCCAACCTGCTTTCGGAACGTCTGACATCTGCCTGTTGTCGGATTCAACTCCGCAAGGTATGATGTCAACGTCATGAAGCCCTACTTTGTCCAGCGGTTTGTCGTATCAAAAGCCAAACAGATGGAACAGGGTACAAAAGACGAAGAGGAGGAGGAGGAGATGCAAACAGACCAGGAAGATCAAGATCAAGAGGAGGGAAAGGATGAAGAAGAGGAGGAGGAGGAGGAAGACAACCCGTTTCGGTTCATTGTGAAGAAAAACAATGATTTCATGTGCATCGCTACGGAAAAGCTCAAGTTCTTGGACTTTCTTCATTTTATTGCCCCAGGATTTTCATACGCCAAGTACCTTGCAGCTTATGATGTCGAAGAAACCAAGGGCTTTTTTCCGTATGAAGCTATCACCAGCTTAGAGGCACTACGGCAGACAAAACTACCCCCTCACTCTGCTTTCTTCAGCAGTCTGAAAAACTCTAACATTTCGGACCAAGACTACGCCTACTGTCAGCGTGTGTGGAGAGAAAAAAACATGAGCACCATGAGAGACTTTCTGGTCTGGTACAACAACAAAGATGTTGTGCCTTTTTTAGAAGCCCTGGACAAACAAACCAAGTTTTACGCCACCCTGGGCCTCGACATGTTAAAGGACGCAATTTCGGTACCAGGCCTGACTCTGCGGTATCTCTTCAAGACACTCTCTCCCCACGTGTACTTTGCCTTGGTCAATGAAGAAAACAAAGATCTTCATCAGCTGCTGAGGGACAATATTGTGGGGGGACCCTCCATCATTTTTCATCGTTATCATGAAAAAAACGTCGCCCACATCCGAGAGGGTAAAACAGTACAAAGTCTGCAGGGATTTGATGCAAATGCCCTTTACCTCTGGTCCTTGATGCAAGACATGCCTACAGAACATCCTATCCATCGTCGACAAGGGGCAACGATGAAAAGCCAGCACAAATATTTGGCCCCAGCCGGGATCGAACTCACGACCTGAGCATATAAAGTTAAAGGGATACGTGGCATCCGGGTGGCGCGCTCTGGGGAGAGCGCCGCTCGCTGTGTCCCAAGAAACGCAACTCCGCCGATACTCTTTGACATGATAGTTTCCCTTGCGCAAAATGGCGGAAAGATGGAAAGGCCGCTTCATCACGAAAAAGGAGAAGGGTAGGCGTCACATTGTCAGTAAAGTTTTGAAGAATACACCAGACAACCAAAGTAATAACGAATCAGCCGTGCATAATGATGAAATCGAGCCCGCGGAGGAGGAAACTGCACACGAGTGGCAGACGGGCCGGCGTATCGTTGAATTGCATCATTTGGCAGACGAACTTCGCTCATGCAAGTGTTGTGAGAAACCTCTGCACTTGCACAACATAACCAAAGAGCGAAGATACGGATACGCAAGCTTGTTCTATGTCAGGTGTGAGTGCGGATCGATCAACAAGGTGATGACCGGGAAACGCCATCGTGCTACAAATTCAAACAGCGTGGTCTACGACGTAAACACAAAAGCAGCCATCGGTGAGTAGATCTATATAGATGTAGGCCTCTCTCTCTCTCTCTCTCTCTGTGAGTGGAGATGTGATAGGAGTGCACTGTCCACTGTGCATACTGAGAGGGTGAGTGGTTGTACTGTTTTCCTTTTTTGTGCCGTTTTTATTTTCCCAGAAATTACAATTTACATTTTTTTTTGGTAATAAATACTGTGCATCCAGTCAAACTCCCATACTACAATGTTGGGTATGGATGCATTATTCTGTTATGTTATGTCTTCACAGTCTTGTACAGTTGTAGTTTGTCTTATTCATTTGTTTTTGTTTAGATGTTTTTTAAAACTTATTATCAAAAAATAAAAACACACGTGTATGACACACACGAAACAAGAATTTTTGGCAAAGCATGTATGTCTAACAACAACATTCTTGAAAATACTGCCCCCACTACCCCACATATATCTTTAGAACCCTGCCATACATGATACAAGTAGCTCTAATGATATTATTCCACGGTCATTTCTCTGTATTATATGAGAATGTGATTCTGTTTTGTACAGGCATGATGCATTCCGGCATCACCAACAGACAGATGACAAGTATGATGGCTACTCTGGAGATCCGTGGCCTGCACCATGAGTCAATGAAGAAGAGGGAAGAAGAAGTGCATCCACACATATATGACGTTGCAAAACAGTCCTGTGATCAAGCACTACTGGCTGAGGCAGTATCAGCAACGCCCGATTGTCAGACTAACAGGTGAGTTTTTTTTAAATATTTTGATTACCTCAATACCTGGTTCTTTTCCACTACTTTTTCTTTGTCTTTCTCTCTCACCAATTCCAACCCCCTCCCCCTCCACTCTTCTCTATCTTCCCATTCTCATACACTTATAAATTACTACTGATTGCTTTGGAGTTATAATTTGACTGCTGCTATGATACTGCTTCTGTATTTCTACTGGCTTATTTTTCTCACGCAGACAGGATAATACCCTGATTTACATTGAATTGTGCAAATAAAGCCCTGTGGTAATTTACTTATTTAGCTTTTGTTTACAAGTATTTCCTCGTTTCAGCCTACCGGAGGTTATGCAACACGTTGAAGGGGATACAGATGATTTGGTAGATACTGTTTTAATTAATGTTTCCTTCTCTTCCAGGTTGTCTCAAGTTTACTGTAATTTACATGTTGATTGGTTTCATATCAAATCTCTTGTTGCAGTCCAGAAGTCAGCCATCCTCATCTTGAGGAGAAGTGTGTACATTATCTATGGGTGTTGCTTCTCTAATTGTAGTGTAAAACTAAACGCGTTGTTCAACATTATGTTTTCAGAGTGCCTGCGTCAGATGGGGTTGAAAGGGGACAAGATGATGACGCAACAACACCCTGTAAGCAAGCAGCTTTCAAATATGATATGGGATGGCAGAGGAGAGGCTCTGGGCGTGCGTACAACAGCAAGTCTGGTGTAGGAACTGTCATTGGCAACTCTACGGGCAAGATTTGTGCTTATGGAGTTCGCATCGCTGATTGCAGAATGTGCAAGAAATATGAATTTTCAGGAAAAACTCCTCCCAAGCACACGTCATAAAAACTGGTCAGGCAGCGCCAAAGCAATGGAACCTGGTGTTGGATCTGAGCTTGTAAGTTCCATAGAAAAGAACGGTGTGCATGTGTCCACGCTCATTATGGATGACGACACAACTACCACGGCACGAATTCGCAAGGACGTGGACCATGAAGTGAAAAAACTGAGTGATATCAACCACACAACCAAGCACCTTGTGAACAGTTTGTATTCACTCCAAAAGAAACATAAATCTGTGCTCACGGGTGCTGATTGAGTGGCTGAAAAAGTGTTTCAGTTACGCCTTATCACAGACAAAAAATGACACAGAAGCTTGTCGCCAGCGGATCCTTCAGATCACTCCACCTGTTAATATACAAGAACTGCTTATAATGGCCCGCAACTCGGCACTATACACAGAACTATCATCCAATAAACGACAAGTAAAAGAATAGCCATCCATGACGGCAGCAGCCCCAACACGACCATCCTCGGACTTGGAACCGTCAGTGAAGAGAATGTGAAGTGCACAAGAACAGAACATACTGATAGGGTTTTTCACAAAAGCTATTCTTCCTACATAGGTTCTTTTCAAAATTCAACGTCATTCCTTGTTTTCAAATGCGAAAAGCTAGGAAAAGAAATCATTTGCACTTAGAATTTGTACCGTACTTAGATGCATATTTATGCATGTCTTATTTGTCTTAAAGGCTGTCCGACAACCACCTCAGCTGCCTACGCCTGTGGTGTACTACGACTTTGGTGATGTCCGGAAGGCTGCATCCAAACTGCAAGCTCCTTGGTACATTGTCACAGACACCGACGACAAAGTGGTGCTTGTCACACTCACGGAGAATGGAGTCAAACATCTGCAAGTGAGCCTAACGCCCGACTTTTCTGCAACAGTGCATGTTATGGGCTTTCCAGCTCCCCACCTCACTACTAATATCGAGACAACCAAGCTCCACAAACTGCTGGAAAATTTGCATCAGATGCATTTCTGCGCAGGTGTAATGGACCCAGCCTTGCAGGAATTTGCACAGCTCCCCAAAGGACAAGAACTTAACTTCAGACATGTGTCTTATCTATCAGATGGCACAGCAGTGAAGCACAGCTCTACGGTCAGATCAGCCTCTTGTCATCTGTTGACTGAGCAACTTCAATCAGTGGCAGAGAAAAAACTTAAGACTGCATTCAAGACTGCACGCATGCAAGAAACTAAGACCAGAAAGGAACTGGAGCAGTTTAAAGAATCGATGGACACTGAAGCTGTTGGCGTCAGTTCCAGTTTGCACGAGTCTCTGAAGAATGTGCTGGACGACTCTTATGTGGAAAAGGAATCCAAATTGACACAACTGTTTTGGGCTGAGCAGCAGAAAGAGTCAACAAAGTCACTGACATCCAAGTTGTACAGGTAAGAAATTGTATACATATCAATAATATATAATACGTACAACCCGCTGGGTTGTGCATGTTACCAAGCAACTAAAAGGAAACTCCGGTTGCCTTGCCGGCTAGGTAAGGGGGATAATCAGTTGAAATATCGTGATTCTAGAAATTGTTTTATTATTTTGTTTCATTTTATAATTGTTTCTTTTGTTTAAAGAAGTTTTAAAGAATAAGGGCTTTGTGTTTTTATTTGATTAGAAAAAAATCAATATATGCAAATTAGTTTTCCCAGGAGACACTGCGTTTTTGTCTCGTGCGTTGAGGAAGACTGGTTGTGTTGTATCCAAGTCTGTACAGCCACTGTGTGACAGAGACTGTGAGAGCATTTTACTCCCATTCACTTATCTGCACACATACCATGCTTTAAAAAGACCTAGAATTAGAAATTGAAAGGATACATGGACATGCATGTTTCTTCCTCCTGCTCCCCCCCCCCTACCCCCTTATTAAGATTGCCAATAAGGTTACATAAAAAAAATTTACTTGAACATTTGCATCATAGCCATGAAGGTTGTGCAGTCTCTCCAACATGGAGAAACCCAATGTGAAACTGAAACCGAATGCATAAATTAAAAAAAACAAAAAAACAAACGAAACAAAATCAGTGTCAAGTATTTTGTACGAAATAGGGAAACATGGTCCTCACATACTTAGCCTTTGCAGCAAGTAAGCATATCATTTCATACAACAGTGCCACATTCCACGTTCATCTGCCTGCTGGAAGACTAGCTGCATCCTGTATTAGGGATTACACAGCACAAAAATTTTGAAATGGCCTTTTTGGGAGGGATAGACTGAAGGAAAACTCAGTCAAAGCATTTTGTATAAATTCGGTAAGCACATTGGAAGAGAAGATCAGCGTGTGAACACTGACCTTTATAAAACAAATTCTGAATGTTGATGATGAAGAATGTTTGCTTGTGTTGCCAGGTGGTGCTGCTGAAAGCAAGGGAACTGAGGGTGGAAACCAGTTTGTGCGAGTGCAAGGCTGGCTCAGCAAAGTGCAGCCATCTTGTGGCACTGATGTACAGCCTAGCGCATTTCAAGAAACTAGGGTTTAAGGCGGTGCCGCCTGTGATCAGCAAAACCTCAAAGCCGCAGCAGTAGCATGTGCCTTCCAGAGACCAGGGCAATCGTCCTGATCTTGCAAACCAGTTGACTGTTTGCAAGGTGAAACCACCAAAGAGGTGTGAACCAGCCAAGAAGAGGAGGCGAGTAACGGAGGGGGTTTTGCTGAACCTCTACTGCCCATTTCCATCAGGAATTCCCTGGAGCGACATTTCTGGAGCCCTGAAGGAAGCCCTGAAATTCTCTGGTTCTGAGTGCCTGATCGAATGGCTTCTGCCAAACACTTTAGCAGAAAAAACGCAGTCAAATGGATTTGGGACTGTCCCGAAAGGGTCTGTGGTGGCAACACAACAGCCACATGGAAAATGGTGACATTATTTTTCACGATGCACCTGACTTCCCTAACGTGTTTTCTGGATGTCAGGAAACAAAATACCAGTGCGCCTTACCAAAAGCACAGGAGGATGTGTTTCTGTCACTGCAGTTTGATGTACACACATGTGCAGAAATTGAACAGAAGACTGTGGAGCAGTCCAAGACACCTCTGTGGAGGAGTGTAAGAGAGAAGAGACTGACAGCAAGCCAGTTTCATCGGATCATTCTAAGACGGAGAGACCATGAAAAACTGGCAGGTTCATTGCGCTCTGTAAAGAACATTCAGACAAAGGCTATGAAACAGGGAATCGAGAAAGAAGACCAGGCAGCAAAATCCTATGCAACCGTAACAGGCTACAACGTGTACCGAACTGGTTTTGTCATCAATGTTCATGCCCCTCATCTTGGTGTTCCCCAGACAGGAAGGTGTGCGACCCAACTGCAAATCCCCCCTTTGGCCTCCTAGAGATAAAATGCCCTTGGAACTAATTCTCATCGCTATTTTTAGCAGAGGGAACTCCCTTAGGAATGCGGTTGACTGCGCATGTGCGCACTGGCCTGTTTGGCCTTTCGGCAGTTCCACTTCCGCAGAGAAACGAAAATGGCATCACACACGGTCAAACGAGCCAGGAAAGCGAATTTTTCAGAGAAATTATTGCAATGTTGGAGGAGATTGGGATGGAGAAGAAAATACTGTTTTCGGCCTGCAACCGGGCAATAACAAACAAGAAAAAAAAAAAAAGTATGGCAGGCTATTGCTGAGCGCTTGACAAGGAAAGGAGTCGCCACGAGGGAGCCGGCGGAGGTAAAGGATAAATGGAAGGCCTTAAAGTCAGCGGCACTAAACTACCTGGAAAATCCGAGCCACCGGGGCCTTATGAAGACATTATCTTTGGAATCCTGGGAGAAAAGTCCAACCTGGTGAGCGTGATTTCAGGTCTGCACCAAATTGGTTCCAGTTTCATACTAAGATGCATGCCGAGTAGACTGACGGCCTTTTCTGTCGTGGTGCACCGAAAACAGTTTTCATAATCTTGACTGGTCAAAACATTCACTGAAGCATTCTTGACTCCAGACAAATTACATGAACTACCAAATAATTTACTTTGATGCTCACATCTGTTTGGTTTACAGTATTAATCAGTCTTCATGTAGCAAATGTTTTTTTACTCATCAAAATGTACTATGGTCAACTGAAGTTCTCAGCTCAACAGCCGCGAATTAGTCTTTGTGGCTTGTGCGGCTTTAAGTGAGTGAGTGAGTTTTTAGGGCTTAAAGCCGCGCAAGCCACAAAGACTAATTCGCGGCTGAGTGTGCCTGCACTACATGAAAAAAATCAAAAATGTAACGGTGGACAAAAGATGCAAACTGGTCTACGGGGCAATATAAACCCAGGACATGCAGGAGACGCTGCACCTTCATGCTAATTTCTCGAACTCCCGGTTACAAAAAAGCGTAGAAAACAAATGACAATTACAACTAGATAAAACAAAGATAAATACTAAACGCATATACAGCAAATATTGCAACTTATCATCTCCTAGGTTGCGCGGCTTTAAGCTCTAAAAACTCACTCTCAGCTCAAAGGTAAAATACAGCTACTGAGGTGAAAAGCTGCACACTTCAATTTTGTAGTAATATTCCAGTAACCCGCCTAAACATAGGCTAAACTGATTTCTTTCAAGCATAAATATGATAAGTTCTGTAGTACTAGTAGGTGTACCAAGTACTGCACAGTGTTAACGAGGGGAAGGGGGTGGGGGGGGGGGTGTCTAGAAAAGAAGCCATCATCTTACCTGCACACTGATGGAGTGGAAATTTTTCCTGTTTACATATTCAGCAGGCGCTTGTATCCGAATCTGTGTGCCATCAATACATCCCACAACATTGGGGAACCCATTTTCGGCAAAAGACTTTGCCTTCGTTGCATCGGCTTCTCGTTGAGTTGGGAGCTTCACGTACTGTGGAACTTCACGGAGCAAGGCTCTGGTCACTCGTGTGATTGTTCTACAGGTAGTTGCTTGATCAGCTCCCCTACCATGTCTTGAAAGCTCCCACTTGCATAAAAACGCAAGGTGAGAAGCACCTGCATCAAGGGTGGCAGGGAGCCCCTCCGGTTCGATACTTCTATGGCCTCGCTGATGCTGTCAGTGATATTTGTGATGTCCTTCTAAATATGAACTTTTTAAAAAGTTCTTCGTTGTTGAACATCTCAAATGGGGTGAGTGAGTGAGTTTTTAAGGCTCAAAGCCGTGCAAGCCACAAAGACTAATTCGCGGCTGAGTGTGCCTGCACTACAAGAAAAAAACAAAAATGTAACGTTGGACATAGGATGCAAACTGGTCTACGGGGCAATATAAACCTAGGACATGCAGGAGACGCTGCACCTTCATGCTAATTTCTCGAACGCCCGGTTACAAAAAAGTGTAGAAAACAAATCACATTTACAACTGGGTAAAACAAAGATAAATACTAAGTGCATATACAGCAAATATTGCAACTTATCATCTCCAAGGCGCAATAAACCAGTTCACAGCATACATGTGATGAGACAAGGAAAATATGTCACTGTCAGGAAATGCAGTATTTCGCTGCTAGACATTGATGCATTAAGAAGCAAGCTGCTTCGTTTTATTATGCACCATGATAACATTACCGATGACGATGAAATTGCAGTATTTCGCTGCTAGACATTGATGCATTAAGAAGCAAGCTGCTTCGTTTTATTATGCACCATGATAACATTACCGATGACGATGAAATTGTTGATGTTTGTGGTGATATTGGTGGAGGTGGTGGTAGGATAGATGGTGGAAGCAGGACACGAGACTCACACATTGATGTGAAATTAAGATGATGATGCGGGTCGCAGGGATGGTGGTGGGGGTGGTGGTGAAAGCGTAGATGGTGCGAACAAGAAATGCGAGGTCCCAAGATACACTGGGAAATGTTGGGACAAAATACACTGTTGCATGTACTGCTTGAAGTTGTATTCAAAATTGCCCAGACACCTTGAACAGGTTCACGCAGATGAGCTTGATGTAGCAAAAGCTCTGGCCTACCCAAAGAAAAGTACAGAGACAAAAGATGTGGCTGGAAATCAGGAATACAGATTTTGCTCATAACAGAAAGGTCATTGCAGAGCAGGATGGTCAGCTCATAACAAAAAGACAGGTGGGAGAAGTGAAAATTTCACATTTTGTTCCATGCCCCAGCTGCCTTGGAATGTTTTAGGGTAAAGATCTATGGCGACATGCTAAGAAATGCAAACTTCGAAACGAAACAGGTACCTCAAATAAGGGGCCAACACCAGACAGAAGGCAAATTCCTCCTGCCTGTTGCCTTGGATATAAATGTGTTAGTTAGTTAGTTATTTAGGGCTTAACGCCGCGCAAGCAACAAAGACTATTTCGCAGCTAGCACAGTCCCATCCTGCCAGGTTATAAATGAGTGAGCGAGTGAGTGAGTAAGTGAGTTTTTAGGGCTTAAAGCCGCGCAAGGAGATAAATGAGATGTTCAACAGAGAAATAGTGGCCACAATGCACAATGATGACGTAAGAGTAGTGGCCACTCAGGACGCGCTGATACTTAAGTGTGGCCAAAAACTATTTGCAACATGTTTCACGCAAAGGCACCAGTACCAATATGTAAAGCAGAAAATTAAAGTGCCAGATCAATGAAAAATAAACGTGCAAAAACGCCTGGAAAAACAAGTCAGTGATAAAGCCTCGAGTCTTTTAAAGTCACTTTCCATGCTTTCGTGAATAAAAAGTGACATTAAGTCGATCATTTTTAACGGAAAAGACGACGTTTCGCACTTCCGGTGAAAATGGCTCATTCCGCGCCATTACCCACTGCGCTAACGGGTAGTCAAACTGGTGACGTAAGCGAAGGGACCCAGCATCAGCTTCCGTAGTACCAAAAGCTAACGTCTTCTGCGAATTTGAGTCAGTAATGCCTTCAAGGTGTGTTGTTGGTGGGTGCAGCAACATAGCACGCAACAGAATTTCGCTGCATGGGTTTCCTGCCGACCAGAATGTGCGTCGGAAATGGGACAACTTTGTCCTCAACAGCCGGAAAGACTGGTGGGTGGGCAAAGGCGTTGGCAGCTTCACAAAATTATGTAGTGCGCATTTTCAGTCGTCCGACTTCGAAGGACAGGTAGCGGCAGCATTGGGTTATAAAAAAACTAACGTTAAAACGCTCCGCTGTCCCAACTATCTTGCAGCCAGTATCGAGAGAGGCCACCGAGCAGACGAACGCCGCCAGGAAGCGGAGAGCTGAAACGAAACTGGAAGTTGCCAGGGTGAGTATGTGCAGGTTCATCCCCAATGATGAAGGTGGAAGCTGCAAAGGTGATGTGGAGGTGCTCTGAAGCAACTCACAAGCTGTGTTACACCACCATGCTCTCTGATGGTGACACCAAGACATTCACTGTGCTGAATGAACTCAAACCCTCTGGTGAGGCAGTTGAAATCAGCAAGGAGGAGTGCATCAACCACGTCAGCAAGAGATTAGGCACTGCACTTCGAAATGTCCTCACAGATTGCAGGAAGCGGGGCATCACTCTTGGGGGGCGAGGCAAAGGTCAACTAACCCAAGCCGCCATCAGAAAGCTATTTACTACAACCGTGCTGTTCGGGGTAACAATACTGAGGATGGTATGCAGGCAGCTATTCTGGCATCTGTGTATCATTGTTTCTCTACTGACAAGAAACCTCAGCACCAGTACTGCCCCACAGGTGAGGGATCCTGGTGTTTCTTTCAGTCAGCGGTGTCCAGACATGAGGTGCCTGGCAACCATGACAAGTTGGTTCACACCCCCCTGAATTTTGAGAAGCCGAGTCCCCATCTCTTGCCCATCTATGAAAGACTGTCAGCAGACCACCTGTTGTCCAGATGTGTGGCAGGCAAGACATAAAATGCTAATGAAAGTCTGCATGGTGCTATTTGGTCACGTTGTGCCAAGGACACATTTGCATCCCGCAGGCGTGTCCACTTTGCTGTAGTAACAGCGATTCAGGAATTCAATTTTGGTCCTGCTGCAGCACATGACATTGCTGAATTCTAAGGGTTTGCAAGGGGAAAGAACATGGCTCAACTTGGTGCAGCAAGAACAAAGAAGAGACTGAGAAACAGCCTGAAGTGTGTGCGTGACAAGGAGTCCAAGAGGAGTTCGTTATTTGGGGCTTTACGCCGCGCAAGCAACAGAGACTATTTCGCGGCTAAGCTGTCTTTCCCTGCCCGGTCATTAAAAATAAAAGACAGGCGATAACACAGGGTGTAAATATATATATTAAAAATCTGTGTGGTTTAAATGAGTCGTTCCACGGTTTCATAAAAGACAGTATAGATAAGTCGGTGGAAGTCTGTACTATTTAAAGATACTATATCTTATAAAACAAATTTGCCTCTTTCAAGAAACTGAAGATGCTGTCAGGGAGTCCAAGAGGAGGGACAAAGTGCGGGCGGCAAAACTGAAGAGGGTGGAGGAGCTGATGGCCCTTGAGGGAGGACCTTCATACATCCCTGGAGGATTCTAGACAGCTGAGCAAACTGACAGGTTGAGTTAGTGTGAAAAGCAAGTGAAACCAAACACTCAAGTTTACATCTGGTGTGTGCAACAGCAGTTATACATTGTACTTCTTTTTCGTCTGTTTTCTCCGTTTTCTCTTTTCGCACTAAATACAAATTAAAGAAAGAATTGTCTCTGAAACTGCTTGTCATATTTTCTTGAAATTTGACACATACACAGCCATAGACATGCTTTGTAAAATTACAACACCTTTTTTTGGATATGTTCATTCCTTTTTTTAATTACTGACTATGGAATATGCCGTCGAGTCTTATCTCGGCATCTCTGGGACGTTGCATACCCCCCAAAAATTACATTTAAAAAAAAAGCAGTGGAAAAAGTAATTGCTGTTGTAATTTTACAAAGGACCTGGTTAATCATCAGCTTAACACACATGCTTTTTCATATTTCTAGTCATATACTATTACGATCATACACAAAAAATGATGATAAACTACTGTTTACAGAAAATAGATATTTCTCCAGCACATTCCCTTAAAGCCGCGCAAGCCACAAAGACTAATTCGCTGTTGAGTGTGCCTGCACTACATGAAAAAAAACAAAAATGTAACGTTGGACAAAGGATGAGATTTTGTTCCATGCCCCAGCTGCCTTGGAATGTTTCAGGGTAAAGATCTATGGCGACATGCTAAGAAATGCAAACTTCGAAAGGAGGCAGGTACCTCAAATAAGGGGCCAACACCAGACAAAGGGCAAATTCCTCCTGTCTGTTGCCTTGGAGATAAATGAGACGTTCAACAGAGAAATAGTGGCCACAATGCACAATGATGATGTAAGAGTAGACGGACAGGTAGCAGCAGCATTGGGTCATAAAAAAAACTCTAACGTTAAAACGCTCCGCTGTCCCAACTATCTTGCGGCCAGTATCGAGAGAGGCCACTGAGCAGACGAACGCCGCCAGGAAGCGGAGAGCTGAAACGAAACTGGAAGTTGCCAGGGTGAGCGAACGTTTGAAAACGCTTGTCCTTGAAGTGTAGGGACCACAGATTTGATTGTCTTACATAAGTGACTAGACTATCCAAATTACAACAGTCAAAAGGCCTCATGCTAATGTTGTGCCATATTCAATTCATGCTATTCATGTAGAAACAGAATTCCTGATATTATTCTGAAACGAGTAGCGGATCGGACTCGAGATCTTCTCGGGGGGGTCCGAGTCCGGAGTTAGAGGGCACACAAGCGTTGCCTTCCATCACTTCTTCCGAACTGCAGAGGCTGCAGTCGGAGGATAGGGAACTCAGGATCTTTTTGCGGTGGTTTAGTCGGCAGACATACCCCGCCAAGGAGGAACGTAAAGGGGCGGGCCGGTCGCTTGTGGTGCTGTTGCGACAGTGGGATCGCATGGCGCTTAAGGAAGGACTCTTGTACCGCAGGATGAAAACTGGAGATCAGTTGGTGGTGCCGGGGAGTCTTCGGCGAGCAGTATTTTCATCAGTGCACGGGACAGGGCATCAGGGGACTGAGCGTTGCGTGCAACTCTTGCAGCAGAGGGCTTATTGGCCAGGGATGCATGCAGATGTGGCGAGGTGGGTGAAGAGATGTGAGAGATGTGCTCACGCAAAGCTTCCTGGGGTAAGGGTGGCAGCGCCTATGGGGCATTTGTTGGCCACTCGACCGCTGGAGGATTTGGCCGTGGATTTCACCATTCTGGAGAAGTCATCTGATGGGCATGAGAATGTCCTAGTCATGACTGACGTGTTTACTAAGCTGACAATGGCAGTACCTACCCGAGACCAGAAAGCGCCTACTGTGGCGAAAGTACTGGTTCGGGAGTGGTTCCAGAAGTTTGGGATTCCCTGCAGGTTGCACAGTGACCAGGGGAGGAATTTTGAGTCTGAGGTGGTGCGGGAGCTCTGTTCTTTGTATGGGATACAGAAGTCTAGGACTACGCCGTATCACCCTCAGGGTAATGCACAGTGCGAGAGATTCAACAGAACGCTGCATGACTTGCTAAGGACGCTTCCGCAGAATCAAAAGAGGAAATGGCCCGGGTTGCTACCAGAACTATTGTATACATACAACGTTACTCCCCACGCATCCACGGGATTTTCCCCGTTCTACCTCATGTTTGGTCGAAACCCGAAGTTGCTGGTCGATTTCCTGTTGGGGACAGGACTAGGGGGGGGGACACGGCTCCGCAGGGTCGACTGGGTTCAGGAACATAGGGAACGCTTGGAGTTGGCGTTCGCAGCAAGGCTCAGAAGAGGTTGTACTCCGGCCGCCGCCGAGAGGAAACGGCGCCATGACCAAAAGGTGCCATTAGATCTGTTGAAAGTGGGAGACCGGGTTCTGTTGAGAGCACATCATGTGGGGAGGGCTAAGATACAGGACTCGTGGCAGCCTGAGGTTTACGTGGTGGTCAGGGTTCCGGATCGAGAAGATGGACCCTACTTAATTCAAGGAGAGAGCAGTGAGGTCCAAAGGGTGGTGAACCGGATGCAGCTGAAGAGATGTTGGTATCTTCCTAAGGAGGAGGCTACCATCTTGAGGAGTCCTCTACTTTCGAGGAGGCTGGTTCCCCAGGAGAAGGGAGGAAGACGGACGGTGACGCTTAGAAGGTCGGGAGAAGGGTTTCAGGAGTCTCAGTTCAAAGTCATGGTGCACTCTGAAGTGGCAGACCGGGTCCGGGAAGGTGATCACCCAGGGTCCAGACCACTGGCGGGTATGGGTGGGGCTGTGCAGGGGGGAAACTGACAGCCACCCCGGAGTCGGAGGTGGAGGAGGTTCCACCAGTTACATTGCATCGTAAATCTACGTCGGAATGGCCCAAGATGCCACCGGTCGATGCGGAACAGACCTCGGGATCTGAAGATGGGAAAGCAGTCCGTTAGGACCCCTATAGGAACCACTAGAGAACAGCTGGAAAGCATAGTAATCAGCACCATTTACCTTGCGGGTTTTGTGCAGAACATACAGGCGGAGGAATTCACGTTGCGGTTAATAGATCATTGACTCGCAGTGTAGCACAGATGGTGAAGGTCTGTGGGCAGCCGGGTGAGGCCTTGCGGATAGGAAGTAGACGCCATTTTTTTAGCGGCCGGGTCCCCGGGCATTTGGCTGCCCAAGTACGGCGTAGCGGCGACCGACCCGGTTGGGGGCACGCGAGGGAGGAGGCGAAATTGGATAAGGTCTGCTCGGACAGCCCTGGGCCAGCTGTCCGGGTGGTAGCTCATTCTACCTCAGGGGTAGTGGGACCGGAATTTGTCGCCGGGGATAGGTCAGATATATGTCTGTTGGTCTCTGGCGTTTGTTCTGACGTTAGTGTTAGGTTGATGTGTCTAGTAACACCTACCTAGCCTTAATTAGATTCGCCCGTAGTCTTTTGGGAAGGTTGAAGTGTGATGTTCTACTCAGCCCTAAAGGACTAATTTTCTGATTCAGGCTTAATATTACTAAAATGTTAAAATAGATCGTTTTCTGTGGTCTGGTTGTGTACAGAGTTCACCAGACCCAAAGGATACTCTCCCGATGATGAATATAAAGTATGTATTTGTCAAAAAATTTTACTGCCGACTCTCCAAGTTTCATCCGTGGTGGAAAACCTTCAGAGCAGGGAGTATTTGAAGTAAAAAGAGTAATAGTATACTGTAGTAAAAGTACTGCATACCTCGTGCATTTATTAATTTACGGTGGAAGACTAGTGTTGTTTTGTGCTGCACAGAAAGGAAGCTGCTCAGGTGCAGATCTTGTTCAGCACATGCGGTAGTAATACAAAGCATGCTTGTACCTCTGGTACATAAGTCACACTTGGTTCAAAACCTTAGGGTTAAAACTAAGGTAAAACGCATTTGCATTTTTATATTTATTCAGTTGGAACAGCTGATACATGACCTCCGGAGGCAGTTTTTCAAAAAAAAAAGAAAGAGGAAAGAAAAGAAGGGATACAAAATTTTTAACAAAACTGTTTTCAGTAAGACAGCATGGAACTTTCCTTGCGCAACTGTCTATACATTTCTTCACAAAGATAAAGGAGGTTAAAACTTAAATGAAGTGGTTAAAATACAGCCCATAAACAAAAAGACAAAAAAGCTTGACAGCATTTGTTCTCTTAAGAGCGAGGTGTGTCCATGAACAAGTATTAGGTTAGGGAGGATATTTTGAGGAAGGGAGGAGATAAGGTGCTGGTGTGGTCACCACCGGGCGTTAGTAGTAGGCCGTTTCACCTACGGGTGTTTAGTTCGGGACTGGGTAGTTCTTGTTTGTCCAACGCTAGTACGTTGTAGTGCGGCGTCCGGTTTTGTTTTTTTGTTATCTGGTCTCGTGACCGGGCTGGGTATATGACGGTTACCTCCATGAGGTATTGTAAGTTAAGTGATGGACATGGCTTCGGCCGTGTAGGTTGGATTTAGGTTATTTTGTAGATGCTGTAAATAAAAGTTTAAATGCTTGAAATTGTTTTAGGATGCCTCTTGTGCCATAAACTGTCAGGAGACAGTTCCCCGAGTTGGGGAGGATGTGACCGTTTGTCTTTTGTTTTCGGTTTGGTTTGTATTATGTAGTGCTGTCTGCGACAGTATTACCATATAAGGACATAAGCGAGCGAGTTTTTAGGGCTTAAAGCCGCGCAAGCCACAAAGACTAATTCGCGGCTGAGTGTGCCTGCACTACATGAAAAAAACAAAAATGGAACGGTGGACAAAGGATGCAAACTGGTCTACGGGGCAATATAAGGACATAAAAAAATGTGGCCCGGAGTTGGTTATTTATTCAGTTGAAATTAAGTATTTCTATTTTCTGTTAATGATCATAGGCTATAAAAGTGGCCGGTGGCCTTTTTCTTAGTTAAAATAAATAATAGATCTTATGTTTGGGATCGAGGTAGAAGGGTTCGTTTTGTGTAAAATCCCGTTGCGAGGCTTTGGTGGCACCCGAGTGCAGGCCGGATGGGGCTATTTTATAGCCTGGGTCGTCTGCTGTTTTTTGTAAAATTTATGGGAGAAGGGTCATAGATTTGGTTGTGAGCATGTAGTATGTGTGTTGAAGGGGTCAGGGGGAGTAGAAAACTGAAGGTGTTCTTATAAGACTTTAGGGAAAACCCGCGTATTGGAAGGGGACTCTTTATATCGCGGAAGGGTTTGGGCCTAGATTTGTGTTCCTCCGCGGTTTTCGCGCCGTTTTCGTCCTTTTTTTCTCCAAGATTTCGGAGGAGAAGGACGTGTTACTGTCCAGCTCTGGTTTAGGGCCAAGGCAGGGTTCGTGGACTTGAGCCACTGGAAGACTGGTTGTGTTCAGTGGTTAGCAGGACACAGCAGTTGTACTGTCGGCGTGTACATTCGCTGGAGACTCGTGGGACGACGGGTGGACGTGTGTTCTGTGACTACTGGGGCGCAGTTTTCGCTGGCGTGTATATTCGCCGGAGGCTAAGGTATGTGGAGCGCTCTGACGCTCTGGCTTTATTATTTTATTGCTTGACTCTAAGGCCGATCAAGTAGTATGGTAGCGGGTTTTTGGTTTTATGATTTTGGGGTTAGATGCCTATACGGATAAAGTGGTGTTGACCGAACGTTCTCCTGCTTGTGTAGGAGGCGGCTGGTGGTCGGTTCCTGACGCGGAGGATAGGAGATTGCTGTCGGTTGGTGCAGGGTGAGTGTTGTTATATGGGGATTTGGGGTGATGTGGTTTGTTTTTTTAAATAAATTAATAATGAACCGCTGGGTATTACCCCCAGGCATTATTGCTGTGCAGGTATTCTAGGACGATTTGCATGGCAATTAAGTCTTAATACATAATTAATTATGGTCATGAGATACCGTTAAGTAAGTACCAGTACGGCAGTAGCGCTCACAAATAAGAACTGGGGTATGTTTGAATGTGTGTTATGTTTGTGTGTTGCAGGGTTTCTTTTTTGGGGTTTCTTCTTGGGGAAGCGTGGGGTTATTTTGTAGTCCCCTAGGTCTAGGACTGCTTCTTCATTGTTTTTGCTAAACCCTCGTGTAGGGTTAGGATTGTGTATTTTGACTGCTACACTCTTGTGCTAGGTCTAGGACTGCTTCTTCATTGTTTTTGCTAAACCCTCGTGTAGGGTTAGGATTGTGTATTTTGACTGCTACACTCTTGTGCTAGGTCTAGGACTGCTTCTTCATTGTTTTTGCTAAACCCTCGTGTAGGGTTAGGATTGTGTATTTTGACTGCTACACTCTTGTGCTAGGTCTAGGACTGCTTCTTCATTGTTTTTGCTAAACCCTCGTGTAGGGTTAGGATTGTGTATTTTGACTGCTACACTCTTGTGCTAGGTCTAGGACTGCTTCTTCATTGTTTTTGCTAAACCCTCGTGTAGGGTTAGGATTGTGTATTTTGACTGCTACACTCTTGTGCTAGGTCTAGGACTGCTTCTTCATTGTTTTTGCTAAACCCTCGTGCAGGGTTAGGATTGTGCATTTTGATTGCTAAACCCTTGTGCAGGGTTAGGACTGCTCCTTTGCATTTTATTTGCTAAACCCTTGTGTAGGGTTAGGATTGTGTATTTTATTCGCTAAACCCTCGTGCCGGGGTAGGAGTGTTGTGTATTTTCTTATTTTTGCTAAACCCTCGTGAGGTTAGGATTGTGGTGCATTTTGTTCGCTGAACCCAAGAGCTGGGTTGGGACTTCGGATTTTTTTGGGCCTTGAACGTGCCCTTATTTGGCCCCTGGTGCTCTTAAGTGAAATAAATAATTGGAACAAACCGTTTTTTTTGTATTTTTTTTACCTGGGGTTGGCACTGTGAATCTGCGTGAGCTACTCTGTGAAACAAATAAATTTGATTTTGGGGATCGAGCTCAATTATTGAGGTTTAACCGTTTCACCTCTTGTCACCTGGCTGTGTCTTTATGGCACTGAGCAGTCAGGAGTTTTGTTGTTGTTGTTTTTTTTTTTCTTAGTCACTCGGTCACATTTCGCTTTGTTAATCCTTGAACGCTGATGAGGGCTTGATCAGCATATTAACCCCTTGACTGCCACACTATGTGAGAGTTACGTAGTGAAATCTCGATCGTCAGGTGCCACACTACGTGACTCTTACGTAGTAGTTTCAACGCCCTGGCTCTGTAACACGGTACAAGGGAGGGAATCAATACTTTCCCAAGTCAACACGGTACAAGGGAGGGAATCAATACTTTCCCAAGTCATAGTCGGGATGATAATACGCAGTTCCTTCCCATTGAACGTTGCCTTAGCAGTTACAGAGCCTCGTTTTGAATTTTTTTCATCACATGACAAAGCCAGGTTATCAAGATAGCTGACGCGCAAAGTAGGAGTGCTTCGAGATTCGGCCGTGTGTTTTCTTTGTCACAAGCTTGTGAGGAGGTGATGAGGGTTAGTTAGTTAGTTATTTAGGGCTTAACGCCGCGCAAGCAACAGAGGCTAATTCGCGGCAAAGAGCGGTCCCTTTCTGCCAGTTCATTAAAAATAAAAGGGCATACAATAAAACAGGATGTAAATATATACTAAAAATCTACTGGGTTTAAATGAGAAGTTCTTACAAGACTTGAAGTATTGAACGGACGGAGGTCAATGAAAGACAATGAATTTCCAATTAAATTTTATAAAACAGGTTGGCCTCCTTTAAGAAACTGAAGATGCTGTCAGGGGGGACATCCCTGAACAGCACCCTCAGCGAGTCCGGATACAGATAGTGATGATGAGGACTTTGGGAAACACGATAGCAGTAATGATGAAGAGGATGAGACTGATTTGAACCAACATCACCCGGTTATGAGGGCGATGTTAGAGCAAGAGGCTGAAGACAGTGGGAGTGACAGTGAGTTCTTTCCAGACCCTGTCAGTGAGAGTGATGAGATGGAGGTTGATGGAGGTGCAGCACCACCCCGTGGCAGAGGGGTAGGCCGTGGTAGGGGGAGAGGGAGAGGCAGAATGAGTGAACCAGTGAGTCGGGGCAGACGAGGAAGAGGAAGGGGGCGTGACTTAGCTTGACTTAGTGGCAGAGTGGGAAGAAGCTAGACACCAGGCTCCGAATACTGACATCCCATTCACTGGCGATCCTGGCGTGAAGAGAGACACAAATGGCTTCAAACCAGTTGACTTCATGGAACTTTACTTTTGCCAAGATTTGCTGAACCACTTAGTGATTCAAACAAACCTGTATGCCAGGCAGTTTATCGAGGCAAAGGAACTGAAAGACAAATCACGTGCCAGAGATTGGACACCAACCAATGTGGAGGAGATGAAGAAATTCCTTGGCATGGTCCTCCTAATGGGGATTGTGAAACTGCCTCAGATTGAGCTGTACTGGTCGACCAAGATCCTGTACAGCCGCGTGTTGCCTAAGACGAGAACTAGCGAGATCTTGCAAGAATACGCGAGTGTGCACGTTGCGTACCATTTCTTGCTCGCTAGTCTACGCGAGAAGCCGCGAGCACGCCGAATCGTGGATTGCACGCTAGTTTCAAGATGGCCGCCGAAGGACAACTGATTCTCAGATTCGCCCTCTCCAGCGGGCATTTTTTCAACGCAACTGTTTTGGCAACGATGTGGCGCGAAATACAGACAGGCAAGTATTGTGCTGATATGTTTTTGCTTCTATTTCGCCTTTTTTTTGCCTGAATTAAGTGTATTGTTAAGAGAATCCGATGTGTGATGGTCGCCGGGGATCAACTTTTCAAAACCATTTTTATTGGTATCATACTGAAGGCAATTGTATGAGGAAAAAAAAACACCAAAAATCTACAAATATTTCAATAAACAAAGGAGCAGTGAGCATTTTAGTCAGGGCACTCAAAAACAGGCAAATTTTCCCTAGCACACAGCAATCTCATACTGACAATTAGGCCTGGCAGTCAAGGGGTTAAGCTGCCTGGAACTCTTCTAGGCAGATGCTATCACTCTGAGGTATCTGATGTTCAAACAGAAACCTGTGTGCACAGTGAACATTCTCCTGAACTCACAAGTCACATGCACACTGTGCAAAACTTTCTATGAACAACATGTCATCTTGGATAATGATCAAATCAATTTGTTGAGGGCATCCACTAAAACTCAAGCATCATCTGCGACATGGTGGGATGCTAGGCGATTGACAATAACCACAAGTTCAGCAAAGAAAGTCCCTGTGAAAGCAACCACCAACCCCGACAATTTTATCAGGGAAAACTTGTACCCCTCCTTTTGGGGCAACCATGCCACAGAACATGGAAAAATTTCAGAGCCAAAGGCTATTCAAGCTCTCAAAGATATGGGGCTTTGCGTGTCTGCAGAGGGTACTGTTGTGTCTGAGAAAGAACCGTGGCTATCACTAGTATCAGGTAGCCCTGATGGTGTTACTGAAGATGGGAAGCTTGTTGAAGTTAAGTGCCCACTCATCAAGGAAGATGTGGAACAATTCAGTGACATGTTCAAAACATCTTTCTGTGATGTTCTTTTGCAGGATGGTAAACCAGTCTTAGATGAGAACCACCACCGATTGGCGATAGATTAATTTGGAAGAGAAATTGTGTTCCGACGCTTCATGGGACAGGTTGCACCACAGAGAATGCAAACTATACTGACTCTCCCTCTCCAATGGATAAAAAGAAAAGGATAAAGATGATGGTCTCATTTTGTATTGTGTATTCTTTTTATCTCTTTTTTTCAGCGGCGAACGAGGGGCAGAGATGGCTCCCACTTAGCAACAGTACCAGAGCCAGGGTCATTCCACAAGTTTGTCTGGGATGACAGCAAGGATTATCAGGGATGACAACAGTCTCGCCGTTCTCCGCCGTTCCGTTGTCTTTAAAAAAAAATCTCCGCTGTTCTAAAAAAATATCCGCCAAAAAAAAAAAAAATTTTAAAAATCAAAGCCGTAGAACTTCGTCACTGAGCGATTTTCCTCCGCTGATCGAAAGGCAGCATAATTATTATTCCCAAATGGGATGGTTTGTACTCGGCTGACAAGCACTGCCTAGTAAGCTTAAGTTGGCCACCTTTCGCGGCAGTGTGAGTTGACTCATTTAAGAGTGATCATGGCGGAGGAACCCGTGAAAAAAAAGAAAAAGTATCCAAATCGTTGGAAAGACAAGTGGTTAGATGAAGCGGTGTGCAAGAGTAGAGTTGGTGATGCCGTTCGTAAACCCAACTAAGAGCAGGCGTTATGTGTACCGTGCGACAAGAAAATCAACTACGCAAGTCGTGGTTTCATTAACATCGCCGACCACATGAAACGCCCGGCACACAAACAACGGTATTTTTAAACATTTTTTTTTAACACCATTTTATCCCTGAAAAACCTTCAGCCCCCTGACCCCCGGCAGGGCGTTGCCCCTGGGCCCCACTGGGGGCCTGCTGGCCCCCAGACCCGGGAAAATCTCCTCTGCTTTTTTAAAGTCTTGATCAACTGCAACACACTATGGTTATTGTTACAATGAATTTGTTTTTCTATCTTATTGTGTAACCTCTCAGACAGTGAAACCGCCATATATTACTAACTTCTAGTCATACATTAGACTGAAAACAAGCGATTCCTGCACACCGGTTATTCACTTACTGCCTATGTTGTCTCGCTCATTAGACTTGACTTTTAAGCTTGATTGTACTGAGAGTGAAACAACTGCAAATATATATATATATACATATGTAAAATTGTAATGCACACCCCACCCTATATTAAAGTGAAGCATATACGCTAAGTCTAGCCAAGCAGCACAATTTTCTTATTTCTTTATGTTGATTCAATTAGATTCTAGAATTGAAAATAGCAGGGGGGGAAAAAAAAACGATTATCTGCAGTTCCCTGGTAAGTTATGCGCAGTCATAATACACTGCTATCCAGTTTTGACACAACAGAAAGTCACGGAATACACCTATTTTATCTTGTATTACCAACATGAGAGTTGAATAGCATTCGTAGTGCTAAATTTCCATCGAACACAGTTAGCACGTGGCCCTTGTTTACGATCGACGAGCCACTTCCGGTTTTCTTTGTCTGTTCCATGTACATGTACCTCCAAAAACGTAAAAATACCTCAACCATCGGTTTAAATATGCATGTGAAAATTTTCAGTTGCTAATGTAATGCTTGTTTGATCACAATTTGGCAATATTTTTTACGCTAAGCCACGAGAAAAAATGTACTTCATCGTCTTCGTGCGCCGACTGTGTTGACCCTTTACCCGTGTGCCCATGCTCTACCGTAGCACCGATTAACGACTAAATAGTTTACCTAAATGTTCAAAATAAAATTTGAAAGAATATTTCAACAAACTAAGTGTTCTGAGATAAACAGGAAAGGTTTGATTACTTAAAGAGCTCGCATGTGAGGGGATCTCTGTCCCCAAGTTTCTGCTCGACACAAACGTTTGCGGAGTAGCCATTGTAGTGACTGAATGACGCACGGATTGTAGGGTTGTGCCTTTTGATTGGACGCCGCAGCGAGCATACAAAGCCAGACCCCATAAATTATATATCACCAGAAACTGCAGAAAACAAGCTTTACATCGGTTCGTATAACATTATAGTTATAATAAGTCTGAAGTCTGTAATTTTGAAATGAAAAATTGACCCAAATTTTCGACTGCAAAATAATACTTCCCGCGAGTGTTCGGGTTTAAAAGTTATATGAAACGATGCAGTGTCATCAGCACTATTTTTAGAAACAAAAGGTAGGTCGCTGCGATGTGTGTGGGCGGAGCGATTATCGATTTTCTGAGGCATGTGCTGTGCGAATCACTGAACCGGGACTCGACTTGGCTGCGGCGCGCGAGCCACGTGAGCGCAATCGCGGCGACGGTGGGTGTATTTCAGAACAAATAACTCGCTTCATCTTTCGTCCACAAAATAATAATAATAATAATAATAAATGGTATTTCTAGGGCGCATTTCTTTAAAATAAAACTCAATGCGCCTATCACTCACTCACACTCACGCACATCATACAACGATGAACAGACATACACTGGTGAAAACTGACTAGTTAAAATAACTGATGTTAGTTTGTGGCCTCATGCCGCTCAAGCAACAAAGAAAAGAAGCACACCAAACAAAAGAGGGAAAATAGATCTTTACTCACATACCAGTTCTAATTCATGGGGGTGGGAAATTTGGGAGATTGGGCCTGTGGAAAACATGCAATTTTGGCTATTCTGCTAGCTTTTCCTCCAGCGCTCAGCGCTGACTGCCCGTACCTAGTGCAATAGTTATGTCTCCAGAGCTTCTTAAAGTAACCCACCCAAAAACATGCCAAATTCCGCAAATCCTTATGGGAATAGGGACTTGATACAGGGAAAACCCAATGGGAAGTCAAGAGTTAACTTTAAAAAAGACCCCTTTTCCTACCAGTACTGAAGAAGGACTCATATGTGAAAGAATGGGCAAATGCTGATATTTTATATGTGAGAGATTTAGTAAATCACAAAACTGGGGAGTTCCCTTCATATGATGAATTTAAAGTTAAATACCCCACTGTGAGAAATGCAAAACTTTATTCTTGTAGAGGGGATTATACAGTCTATTAGATGTTACCAGCGCAGATCAGGGCCGCGTTTCTCTCACGCGTGCGTATGCAGAAGTCGCTCTGCCTCGTTCGGAAACGGCTAATTAGAATAAGGCGCTTTCAAAAATGGCAGCGGAATCACGAACATGGTTGTTGGCAAGGTTTAACAGGAAGGAGAAAACTCTAGTGCTCGCAGCTATCAGCCATCTTTTGAGCACAGAAGACGACGTTTTTGAGGAGCAGCAGCTACTCCAAATGATCGCAGCAAGGGACTTGCGGGTCAGAATGGCAGTCCTGGCAACTCTACAGCCATTGCGTCCAAGGGCAGTGCGAAACCCGGACGCTCACGTGGTGTAGAAGTACACAGACTATCAGTTCCGTGAGCACTTTTGGATGGGCCGTAAGACTTTTGAGATAAGTAACTTACTTACTTAGGCCCCTGGCTCCACGTGGAGCATAGGCCATCGACAACCCTTCGCCATCGCACTCTGTTCTGGGCTATTCTTGCCACTCCAGTCCAGTTGGTCCCCTGCTTATATAACTCTGCCTCAGTGTCCCGCCTCCAGCTGTTGCGAGGCCGGCCTCTCTTCCTTTTCCCCTGTGGGTTCCATGTCAGGGCTTGGCGTGTGGTGCTGGATGCTGGCTTCCTGAGGGTGTGTCCAATCCAGCCCCACTTCCTCCGCAGGATCTGCTTGGCCGCTGGTTCCTGCCCTGCTCGCTCCCACAGCTCTTCGTTCCGGATCTTCTCTGGCCATCGGATGTTGAAGATGCGCCTCAGACAGGTGTTGAGAAATGTCTGGATCTTCTGCTGCATCGTCTTCGTTGTCCTCCATGTTTCGCATCCGTAAAGCAGAACTGACTTCACGTTGGAGTTGAAGATGCGAAGTTTGGTTCTTATGCTGACAACTTTGGATGCCCAGATATTCTTCAGCATGACCATTGCTGCTCTTGCCTTGCCGATTCTGGCTGTGACGTCTCGGTCTGTGCCTCCCTGTCCATCAACCACACTCCCCAGGTAGACAAAGGACTCTACCTCCCTGATGGGCTCTCCACCGACTGTGACTGGTGTGTTGGCAGTGGTGTTGATCTTCATCAGCTCGGTTTTCCTCCTGTTGATCTTGAGCCCTGTTCCGGCTGATGTGGCTTCCAGGCATGTAGTCTTGTCCTGCATCTGGCTGTGGCTGTGAGACAGGAGCGCCAGGTCGTCCGCAAAGTCGAGGTCATCCAGCTGCGCCCAGAGTGTCCACTGTATCCCGTTTTTCCTGCCTGTTGTGGTGGTCTTCATGATCCAGTCGATGACCAGGAGGAAGAGGAACGGGGACAACAGGCATCCCTGGCGGACTCCGGTCTTCACCTCGAAGCTTTCTGACAACTGGCCGGCATGGGCAATCCTGCAGCTCATGTCTTTGTAGGTGCACTGGATCAGGGAGATGATCTTCCCGGGAACTCCATAGTGCCTTAGCAGCTTCCACAGCGCCTCTCTGTCTACGCTGTCGAAGGCCTTCTCATAGTCTATGAAGTTGATGTAGAGGGGGGAGTTCCACTCCAGTGACTGCTCAACAATGATGCGTAGGCTGGCGATCTGGTCAGCGCAGGACCTGTTCCTGCGAAAGCCCGCCTGCTGGTCTCGGAGCATAGGGTCGACTGCCTCCCTCATCCTCTCCAGTAGAATTCTGTTGAGAACCTTGCCTGGCACTGACAGGAGCATGATCCCTCGGTAGTTGCTGCAGTCCCTGAGATCCCCTTTCTTTGGCAGCTTGATGACGATCCCTTCTTTCCACTGGGCTGGCACCTCTTCCTTCTCCCAGATCTTGCTGAATAGGCTGTGCAGCATGTTGACGGCTGTCTCTGTGTCTGCTTTGATGGCTTCTGCTGGTATCTCGTCTGGCCCTGCAGCTTTCCCATTTCTCAGTGTCATGATGGCTTTCCTGATCTCCACCTTAGAGGGCTTGTCGCAGTTGATGGGTAGTTCTGTCTCAGCTGGCGGGATGTCTGGTGGTGTTTCAGGGATGGGGCGATTTAACAGCTCCCTGAAGTGTTCTGCCCATCGCTTCAGCTGTTCCTCAGTTGTTGTCAGTGGGTGCCCGTTCTTGTCCTTCACTGGTTTGTCTGTCTGCTGAAACTTGCCCGCGAGCTTCTTGGTCACCTGGTACAGGTCTTTTAGGTTCCCTTGTCCGGCTGCTTCCTCTGCTTGATTGGCCAGGTTGTCGATGTAGTCCCTCTTGTCCTTTCTGGTGCTCCTCTTCACTTCTCTGTCAGCTGCTGTGTATTCTTCCTGTGCCTTTGCCTTAGCTCTTCTTGTTCGGCTCGTGTTCAGTGCAGTTTTCTTCTTTTTCCTAACTTCCAGCTTCTGGATGGTATCAGCAGAGATCCATTCCTTGTGTTGGGTCTTTCTCTTGCCAAGGACCTCTTCGCATGTGTCGTGCCAGAGTTTCTTGCTGTGTTCCCACTGTGTCTCGATATCCATTCCACTGTCTTCTATCAGGTCTTGCAGTGGCTGGAACCTGTTGGAAAGGCTGATCCGGAATGCTGCTTGTGTCTCTGTGTTCCTGAGTAGGCCAACGTTGTACCTGGTCCGTGTGTTGTTGGCGTTGGTGTGTCTCTTAAGCCGAAGTCTCAGTGTTGTAGCAAGAAGGTGGTGGTCTGATGATACATCGGCACCCCTCATCACGCGCACATCTCGCCACGATCTCCTGAACTTCCGGCTGATGCAGATGTGATCAATCTGGTTCTCCGTGACATGGTCCGGCGATCTCCATGTGGCCTTGTGGATGCGCTTGTGTGGGAAGATGCTGCCTCCTATCACTAGCTGGTTCAGGGCACAGAAGTCTGCAAAGCGCTCGCCATTTTCGTTCATCTGTCCCAGTCCGTGTGTTCCCATGGTGTTCTCATAGCCTGTGTTGTCTGATCCAATCTTGGCGTTGAAGTCTCCCATCAGTATGGTCATGTCCTTGGCTCCTCCTCTATCTATCACTGTCTGTAGTTGTTGGTAGAAGTCGTCTTTTTTCTCCTCTTCCGCATCATTGGTGGGAGCGTAGCACTGGATGATGTTTAGCTTGATGTCTTTCTTCTTGGTGATGAATTTGGCTGTGATGATGCGGGAGTTGACAGGTTCCCAGCCGATGAGTGCCCGCTGTGCCTCCGGTGCCAGCATCAGGGCCACGCCCTCAGTGTGGGGGGCTCCATCCTCTGTGTGTCCCGAGTACAGCAATTGCTCTCCCGATGAAAATCTCAGCTGTCCTGTCTGTAGCCACCTTGTCTCACTCAGTCCCAGTACTCCTATCTTGTAGTTCTTCATCTCTCTTGCTACTTGTATGGTCCTTCCTACTTCATACATTGTCCTGATGTTCCATGTGGCTACTCTCGTCATTGTCCTGGGTGTTAGAAGGGGGGTCGGCCTTGCAGCTTCCTTTCGGCTTTCACTGCAATGCGTCATAGGTCTCCGGGATGGAGACCCTTCCTTGCCCAGGTGAATGTTTTGGTTTGTTGCTGTCGATGCTTCTGTAACGTTATGTTTTTTTTTACAGGTAGGGCTGTTAACCCTACGCAAACCCGTTTAGCCTCTTGGAGAGGTGGTCCACATTCGTCTGACCTCTACCCTTCGACCTGTCCAGCTTGGGTGACCCTGCCAGGAGCACGTGCTCCCGCTGGCGTAGCTCTCTGGGTCATTGAGGTACACAAGCCACTACCCCACGACAAGGGTTGGACCATGTAGGGTGAGATAAGTAAAGTCAGAGACAAATGGTGAGCAATGAAGTATGTAGAGAGCCATGTGCAGAGAGCCATGTGCAAAGGACGATTGTGGGGAATTTAGCATGTATAGCCTCAGAGACAGACCCATATGATCACCAATAAAGGCAAGACACATTTTGCTTTTTATCTGTTTGGTGTGTGTTTTTTGTGTACACATGTTCACTGTCCTCATTTTAAGAACTGAAATGCATTTCCGTCAAATTATGGCAGTTATCCGCCTTATGATGTATGAAATCAACTCTAACCGAAAAGCAGGGATCTCAAAGAAACTGGCACCAGTGTGGCGAGGACCCTTTGTGATAGAGGAAGTGATTTCGTCAATTCTCCTTAGAGTTGCTGATCGAAAGGGTAGCCGAGTAGTTCATCATGATCGGTTGAAGCTGTGTCATGACCGCTTAACTCATTCTACCCTGCGCCCGAGTAGAGCTCGGGCGGCCTTGCCTGCACTGTCAGCCTGCGCCCGAGCTGTACTCGTGCGTGAAACTCGTTTCGCGAAACCGGTTCGTTTGCGGTAAAAGCTAATTTAAGAAACAATCCAAGGGAAGTAACTCGTACTCTACTTCCTTCCTGTTCGACACACGTTTGAAAATTTGACGCAGAGCGTTTTTCTGGCGAGTATTTGACGGATTTGTGGGCGCTATGTCCAACCATCGGCGCCTGACTGCCAAGCAAGTGGCAGATGAGATATTTATGGACTCGGATTCCGATTTTGAGCCTGAAAGTTTTGAAATATCGTCGAATTCAACCGTGGACGAAGACGACGACTTGACTGCTGAAAGCGTGGAGAATGGAGGTGATGAAGCTGAAGTTTTCCTTCGGGAAAGTAACTGTTTGCAACCTTCTACGTCAGGTGGGCGTGGCCGAAAACGCTTACATCAAAATGTACAACAACACAACGCTTCAGACACTGAAAGTGAACAAGAAAACTTTGTTCCACAGACTGTAAACAGACCTGTTAGAGGACAGACAAGGGGTAGAGGGAGAGCAAGGAGACAAGTTCAAGCAAGAGAAAACTGTCTGAATCAGCCGGATGAAGATGCAGGCTGGAGTACTGAAGACAGGGAACCACAACTTGTCAACTTTTCTGGTGATCCTGGCGATCCTGGCATCCAAGAGTGCAGTGAAGGAGCAGCTGAACCTGGAGTTTTGAGTGCAAATTATCTCACCTGTGAGTGTGACACTGACAGTGCTTTGACTTTCTCAGTTTCTGTGAGACAATTTTTCATACCCAGGATTCATAAACTTTCATGGAACTGTGTAAGGAATCTGTGAACTGTGAGGATTGCTCATAGACAAAGTGTGCAATTTTGGTGGCAGTGAGTGAGTGACAAACTGTGTTTCTGCCAAACTGACTTCAGGACAGTTCATGTGTTGTTTACACAATGTCTGTCAGAGGAGCATGCGTGTTTATGACTGGAGTATGTGCAAAATTTCTGAACAGGAAGATGTAAGGTAAGAGATAAATGATCTTTTATTCAGCATGCCTTTGTGTTGTTCTATACGTGTTTCGAGCTGCATGATGCTACAAGTCTTCTTAGTCAACACCACAAACAGTTGTACACATTTTACACAAATCTGCATTTCACATTCTCATAAAAACAAAACCAATGCACTAAACAATACCAAAATCAAGTATAACATACAACAAATACTTGTTGGTCAAAGTGTAAATTTTGGTGGATGTAGGATATAAACTTTTTGAGTTACAGGCTTTTTAGTGGAGTGACTGCAATTTCTTAGCAGTACAGCTGAGACCCCCCCCCCCCCCCCCCCAGGCTGGGGAGGCTGCTTAGCCTGTTATGGCTCAGGGTAGAAAAGGGTTAATCCCGTTCTGGCTCAGAAGAAAAATAGTATTTTGAAATCTGGCTGTGCGGATGGTGTGAATGCAGACAGATTCATCCAATCTGAAGGTTCGACTGATATGAAATACTGTATTTGTCAAGGACCTGACGACGGAAGGATGATAGCATGTGATTACTGTGATAGTTGGTACTGTCTTGCCATTACACCAGAGGAAGCACAACAGATATTTTCATTTGTCCAAATTGTAAGGATAAGTGAAAGGTGTTGCTCTTCTAGTTAGTTAGTTATTTAGGGCTTAACGCCGCGCAAGCAACAAAGACTATTTCGCGGCTAGCACAGTCCCATCAGTTGCTCTTCTAATTTCAGACGCATTCTGTTTATTGCAGGAGTATGGCCAGCGCAAGCGGCGGTGACCCTGGTGGTGGGAAGGCACCACGGGGGAACAAGGGAGACTCGGGTGATGGCAATTCCTCACCAGGGACCCCAAAGAACTCCCGTGGTAAACTTCTACCACAACCTAGAGGGGCTCCTGAAGGTGACAAACGTGCACCTCAGGAAAACCCTCGTTCCAGAAGGGACAGAGGGGCTCTTGGCGGTGATAATCGTTCACCCCAGGAAAACCCTAGTTCCAGAAAAAGACCGGGAACTAGCGGGGACTCGGGAAGGTGCACAGAGATCACCAAAGGAGACCCAGGGACCTCAGACTCAGAGCAAGAAGAGTGATCGAGTCTCACGACAACGGCTCTTCTGACTGGCACTTGGTGACAGATAAAAAAAAAAATCAAGGAAAGAGCTATTGGAGGAGGCTCGGAGGGATTAAAAGAAACGCCGTAAGGCCCAATATAAGCTAAACAAGACTCGGAGGTTGGCAGAGCGGGATGGTGCTGGCGAGGGCTGTTCTGGAGAGTCTAGAGGGCCCAGAAACACTACAGGTGGCTCTGAAGTGACTGGCTCTTATGCCGACACTGTAAGACGTGTATCGCAGGGAGCTGGACCTGAAAGAGCTGCCACCAGTGCTCCAAATAGGGAGTCGAGGCCTTCGGGACAGCCTGAACGCAGGATCACCTGTCCAATTCCGATCTGTGGATCTGTGTTATTTGGGGATGGGTTTAAGCGTCACGTTCTGGATGAGCATGTTCACCCACTTTTCGCTGGCCCTGCTCGTGGAGAGTGGAATGAGAGGACATTCCTCTCACAGAGTTTGACGCTGACCCATCTTACTGTGGTACTCGGGCTGGGTCGGTGCCTTAAGGATCTAGCGACGATAAATGGAAGATAGAACATTCAATTCACTACCATTGTACAAACTTTCATGGCATTCCATGCACTCTTTTCTTTTTATGATGACATGGCCAGTTCTGGGCAAAATAATTCAGTCCAGGAGGCAAACCTTCATGAAAACTATTCAGTCAAGAAAGGGTGGGTGGGTGTTTTAGGAGTAACGTCCTTTTCCACCACGTAAGGGTGATATCAAAGACGGCAGGAAAGAGTTAAAACAAGTTCAGAACCTTAAATACTCTACAGCCAAGCAGGCAGAACAATCATCATCCAACAACTTCGCAGACCAGATCCAACAGGTGTTAGCCAAGTTCCATGTTGGGGACAATTTTATCCAGCAGGTATCGTTCTTACGTGACAGAAGTTAGTTATTTGGGGCTGAACGCCGCACAAGCAACAAAGACTATTTTGCGGCTTTACAGAATCCCTTACTGCCAGGTCCTTACGTGACAGAAGTCCTGTCATCATTTTGTACGACGACAGTTGAAAGACACTGAGGTTTTGTTGTTTACAACCCTTAGGTGAAATTTAACACGACGAGGAGAATTGGTCCCCAGGTATCATTCTTACATGACAGAAGCCCTGTCATCATTTTGTACAACAACAAACAGTTGAAAGACATTTCGAGGTTTTGTTGTTCACAACCCTTAGGTGAAATCACTGTCCTCGGCCTGGACAAAACCTATAATCTGGGCTCAGTATTTGTCACTGGCATGAAATTCAAACACCTTGGTGTGCAAAGATGAAATGAACAAATGAACACCCCATTACAATCAGGCCAGTAATATTTCATGGCAGCAGTCAAGAGGAAACATTTCAAGTCTCTTTTTTTTTTTTTTTGCACCTCTGCCACAAACTGAGAAAACTGTCATCACCAATTATTGGTTCAGATGATGAAGTAGCAATCAGGAATGCAGATGCACACCCTTTCTGGAGAGCAGCTTGCTGCTGTGCACCAGACATTTGAAGGAGAACTTGAGTCGGTGTATGGCAGACAAAATCGGCGTGACCGCAGAAATTCAACAACAGGTGGAAAGTAAGTTATTTAGGGCTTAAGTAAACGCCAAAGACTACTTCGAGGCTATGCAGGGTCCCTTACCGCCAGGTCCATTACATGTAAATGTATGTTAAAAATTCGTTTGGCTTAAATGAGAAGAACATATATACCAGATTAATTTCTTTCTTAGACTGTGAAAGAGACGATAAAGCTGTTATCACAGACTACAACTGGTGAAAGCACAGGTCTTCCAATGTCATCTGGAAAAGCAAGGTGGTGGCTCGGCTGAAGGCAAAAGCCTCGAAAAATTTCCCCACAATTGGAAAATTACGCGTCAGGAAGAGTTTTGAGGGCACTGCAGGGAAATAGACTGCAGCCCAGTATCCATTCATAACACTGAGCAAATGGACAAATAATGCTGAGAGTGTGAATCACATTTTCAAGCAAGCCATTGATTGGAAGCCGCAGCCACTGCACAAGCTGATTTCCAACGATAAAAGAAGTTAGTTATTTAGGGCTTAACGCCGCGCAAGCAACAAAGACTATTTCGCGGCTAAGCAATGTCCCTCTGTAACAATAAAAGAAACAGTCTTGGCACAGCAGAAGACCTTGGAAAAGTCATTGCTTTCAATGGGTGATTTTGCACTGGACGCCAGTTTCTCAAAACTATTAAGACCACCAGCTTCGTGGGCAAGTCTGACAGAGAAAGGAAAGAATGCTCTGCTTAAGCCTTAACAAGTTCTATTACACCATCAAGCCGGCCAGCAGCAAATACAATTGGCATCCGACAACAGCTTTGCAGCCTTTGAATCAAGACACGGAGGGAAAAAAACCAACCAACAAGAAAGGAGTGAGTGAGTGAGTTTTTAGGGCTTAAAGCCGCGCAAGCCACAAAGACTAATTCGCGGCTGAGTGTGCCTGCACTACATGAAAAAAAACAAAAAAGTAACGTTGGACAAAGGATGCAGACTGGTCTACGGGGCAATATAAACCTAGGACATGCAGGAGACGCTGCACCTTCATGCTAATTTATCGAACTCCCGGTTACAAAACAGCGTAGAAAACAAACGACAATTACAACTAGGTAAAACAAAGATAAATACTAAGCGCATATACAGCAAATATTACAACTTATCATCTCCTAGGCGCAATAAACCAGTTCGCAGCATATGCCCAACATCACTTATTCCTAACCACTGGTAGTGCAGACGTGAGTGAGAGGTTAAAAAGAAGAAACATAGATGAAAGGGCCGAACTTAGAAATCAGCTGAGAGAAGAGAGGAAGGACAGAGCGGCTAAATTCGGGAGGTTTTAAAGAGAAAGAGACAGGCGAATGGGCTGGTGAGGGATAGACAGAGAGGTAGGAAGGAAAATTCCTTAGTTGCCAATGAAGACAACATGCCTGGGAGGCAGTTGGAGAACAGACCGCTCCAACACGGAACTGCCAAGCAGTCTGTCGCTTAACAGTATCCTGGACAAACTGGCCAAAACGTTTTGCGAGTCTACTGTGGTGACGTAAAATACATCACCATCACACTGTACTACCACCTGAAAAATCAGACGAGAAGTGGAAGAGGTTCTTGCCTCATAGAGTCATACAAGGCAACATGATGGCACGGTGGACAAAATATGAGTTTGATATTCTCAAATTTAGTATGCCCAAGACTACGCTTGGAAAAAAACATGGCTTCCAAAACATGAGCGATCCACTCTGAGGCGACCAAAAGTAGCGAGTGAGTGAGTGAGTATTTTAAGGCTTAACGCCGCGTCAGCGACAAAGACTACCAAAAGTAGCGAAACAGTCGTTTCTTTTAGCAAGAAAACGATCCAGAGTCTAGGAATGTCGCGAAAGGTGGTCTTTGTTTGTCTGCACTCAAGGAGACGTCACTCATCATTCTTTGGAAGCCTTTAGTGACCTCAACGTCGACGAGGCAGGGTTTCACAAGAAATGCTACAATCGATTTACAGACAGTTCAAGGCAAGTTTCTGCAACTTTTATACTTGGTGCTTCGGATTAGATATGACTCATTAAATTGATTGAGAAGTTCGTGAAAATAGTATGTAACCACAATAATAACACGAGAGGTGGCAAGGCACCTTGTTCCCGTCTACAGGAAGGTCGCTGACCCTGAGCTGCTAGGGAGGTACCTGAGAGTCAAGTAAGTTAGTTATTTAGGGCTTAACGCCGCGCAAGCAACAAAGACTATTTCGCGGCGCCCGAGAGTCAAGACTCAGAACATGGTGTTATCTGGAGTCGCTGTTTAAAGCACACCTTTGCCTCCAGTGACAAAGTCAAGACAGCCACAATGGTCTCTGTTGGAGAATTCAACATGGGATCCACTGCAAGCTATACTTTTATGACAGCCCAATGTCTCTATGTTGAAGAGAACACAAAAAGTCTGCAGAAACAGACAGATTCCGAGAAAATGGCTGCTTCAGTTTATTCCTTAGGTATGCCTGTGTGTGTGTGTGTGTGTGTGTGTGTGTGTGTGTGTGTGTGTGTGAGCGATTGATTCAGTCTGCTCTATACAATGAACTTAAGACTTAGCACACAAATAGTGAAACCCACGATTTGTTGTGATCATTCATATCGGACCCAAGTACACTATCAGTCGCGAAGAGACCGCCTTTCCCGTTACTATAAATAGTACTTTATCCGGGTACTCTTTTGGTGCGGTCCTACGGCAAGATGGTGTGTGCAAGAAGAGAACTGAGAAGGTAAGTGATTTCCGATTATTGTCCGAAATACATGTTGCGTCCTTTCTTGTTTGTTCTGGTTGTTGCGATCGTTCATTTAAATCAAGTTCTCATGATCAATAATCACCAAATGGTGTGAAATATGTGCAAGTGGTGGTTTATCACCAGTTCTGGCGACATGTGGTCTGTGCTTGCTTTGATCAGACACGTGGTCTTCCTCTATTTGAAAAGCTGTTCTTTCACACAACAAGAAAAAAATTCTGTCGCTGTTTCAATTGTTCGTGGTTTCATGAGCTCTTTGTTGCATCCGTTCAGTGAGAAGTTGCAAAATACTTATGCCGATTTTGTTTGAAACTTTTTTTTGTGTAGTGTAATGTGTCGCATAAGTGTAGCTTGACAATGGATGCCTAACACAGCCACGATCATAACATCTGTGAGTAGAGCAGCTGTGGATGCGCTAGCCCGAGACCTCCTGCCCTCGGATGCTCCACCTAACCACACCTGCCTCTGGTAACTATGGGCGATGGAAACTGCAGTCTTAGGGCCCTAAGCACACTGTGTTTCGGGACTGAAGAAAATCACCTTGAGATGCGAGTCCGGCTTGTAATAGAGATGGCCCAGAAGCTCCAACTTTACACTGACCCCGGCTACCTAGCAAAGGGCACAACTGACAATGGCGACCACCTTCTGGGGCTTCTGAAGAAGTATGCGCTGTTCGAGATGTACGTTGCCTCCCAAGACAGCATGCTTGCCATAAAGACCAATAAAATTTGTGGCACGTAAGCCTGGCCAGGACTGCTCCATGTGGCACATGTATGGAGCATGCAACGTGGTGCCGGCGCCTCTGGTCAGCATGTACCCTGACTTAGGAATTGAGGAAATGCAGCACCTCTGTAAAGGCCGTTCTTAACCGGGCAGACTTTTGGTTCGCGAACTAGGTTTGGAGAGTACGGCGAACTAGGTTCGCGCACGTTGTTTCTTAACCGACCAAATACTTGTGCGGAAACCCTGGTTCGAAAGGTTCGGCGAACTAGGTTCGAGGACTGCATAGCGTGTCGTGGGAACCCTCGCGATCCTTTTGCCGATCCTGCGCTCTGATTGGTTGCTCGGGGAGAGCTGTTGTGCGCATGTACAAACTTGAGGAAAATGGCGGACGGCATCGCGGCTATCGACTCACTTCACATTTCCCTCTCTTGCGCTCTTTTCCTCGTATCTCCTCTTCCTCGGCTTCCAAGAGTTCACTCAAAACGATAACTACCGCAAATGCCTGGTCGTCTCGATCTACGAAGGCGGCCATTTTGGTTGTTTACGATTGTCTCAACTTTCGAGTCCGCCTTGTTCGGGCGACGACGTATGCATATCATTAACGGTCGGTTAAGAAAGAGAACTAGTCCGGCCGAACCTTTGGAACTATGTACGTGTGTGCGCTTGCCCTGTTCGTATACAATACACAGTTCGCCGAACAAGTTCGCCAGACTGGTGGTTCGCCCGGTTAAGAACGGCCTTAAAGGACCATCTTGCCTTCAGGTCAATCACTAGGTCCTGAAAAGCACATCATGTGAACAGCCAGTTGTCCAAACCAGAGACCAGAATATTGGGCACCCCGCCATTTTGTTCCACTACTCCGCATCCATCCAGAAAGTGTCCCGACAGTGGTGATGGAAGATGCTGCCGATGGCTACTCAAGTGATTAAAGGTATATGAAGGTATATTTCAGCGGGAAACCGGAAGTTCTGTATCAGTAGCGTCCCTTGATAGCCGGGGCGTTTGTATTTTCAAAATGGCCGATCCGTGTGTGTTCGAGTCGATGAAAGTGCAAGAACTGAAGCAATATTTGAAGGCGAATTCACAATGCACAAGTGGAAAAAAATCAGAACTCATCCGAAGAGCGAAGGGGACTTTTTCTTTGCTGCTTATGAAAGCTGTGGACGATTCGAAGCGCCCAGGAAGCAACAGTGACACTGCATTGTCGGAGAACAAAGGTAGGTGTTGATGTGTAGATGAGTGTTCATTCGTAGTCAGTCACTCAGTGGTCACAAAATAAATTTAAGTTACAGGGAACACGGAATGGGTTGCAGTTTGATAGCGTTTGTAACAGAGTAGGTTACTTGCTGAATGTTGGTCATTTCCCACTCGGAGGATGAACATGGAATCTGATGTGGGCACGTGGGGAGGCATGGAGAAAAAAATTCCATGGTCGATGTGGTACATGTAGGGGATAATGTACACATACGGAGATTTTTTTTTAATGTTTGGACTGTTTAAATGATTGTATATCATTTCACTGACCTGTAAATGATATATTCTGTTCATGATTTTTCCTTTTTTCTTTACAACAGATGGAGAGTTCCACCATGTAGCCAACCTGAATGGCTGGGTGGATGTGGAGGCTGTAGCCATGAGCCAGTGGCCTGAAGTGACAGACAAGGAGCTGTACAACTACCTTGTCTACACATGCAACAGGACGGTGGATTTGAAGAAAAAAAATGCCCGAAGACAGCTGGGTCCGATTGTATAGGCAGAGACTAGTTTAGTACAGAACTAGGCCCAAGTATTGTACTAGCTATACCCTGACTAGAGCAGTACTAAATTTGCATTGCGTAGGCAGAGACTAGTCAGAGACTAGCAAGTACAAAACTAGCCTGACTAGTCCAGAACTAAAGCTGTGACGTATGGGAATCCCGAGGAAACCCCCATGATCGCGCATGCGCCGCGGGTAAGAACCCACGTGTTCTCTCCCTGGAAAATTTTAATCTAGATCTAGTCAGAGTTGTACGACGTTTGATGAAATTGAGTGGTGAAGCCCACAAACGGCATCGGAAGCCAAACTGGACGGATGATGAAGTAGTAAAAATGTTGGAGGAAATTTCTTTTGAAAAAACCCTATTGATGAGTTCTTTCCAAAACATCACCCGAGCAAAGAAGAACATTGCGTGGGACCTCATCACCGAAAGGATCAACGCAGTCGGCGGAAATCAACGGGACGTCTGCGAAGTAAAAAAGAAGTGGAAAGACATGAAAAAGGCGGCGATCGACCGGCCTAATGTCATGAAAAAAACCGGAGGGGGCGGAAAGGTGCCAGAGGTACCGTATGAAGGATTAATCATGGACATAGTCGGCACCGACACCCACCTGAGATCCGGGATACCTGGCAGTAAGTACACACACAATCTCTACTTCTTTCTACTTATGCCATTTTCATCAAATCTTTCTTAGTAAGGATACATTTACTTTATTCCGTGTATACTTTGGCTTAATTTGTTTATGCTTTCTTTTGGTAAGTGGGGAATGTTGTTTACTATGTTTGGACTGACAAACTGACTGCGGGGGAAAAATAAACTTCACGGCCATGCCACACCATGGCCTTCACGTATGCCACGGATATGACTTAGTCTAAACTTTCGCCGGTCATTGTTTACACCCTTGTGTGTGTGTGTGTGTGTGTGTGTGTGTGTGTGTGTGTGTGCTTGTGTCACTGTGTGTGTATGTGTGTGTTTCAGTGCCAGTGTGTGTGTGTGTGTGTGCGTGTGTGTGCTTGTGCCACTGTGTGTGTGTGTGTGTGTGTGTGTGTGTGTGTGTGTGTGTGTGTGTGTGTGTGTGTGTGTGTGTGTGTGCAGACAGGTGATCAGACGAACAGACAGACAGACAGACAATTAATTGAATCTTGCAATAAGAATCATTAATCGGTTTACATTTATTATTTACAGGTCAGCTGACTGACAGTTGGAATAACACCGAGCTCGAGGAGACTGACAGTGTGCTTCTTCATGAAACACAGCTGGGTAAGCTACAACTAAATGCACAATGCTCCCCCTATTCTTTACCAGAAACATGACCCTCAATGAACATAATACCGTTTTGATTTTTGATTCAGACCTCTCGCAAATGTCCATTGTGTTTTCAAAACTATAGTGGTGTGTAAGCTTTCATTGCAATTCTGCGGCCATGTTTTTTTTCCTCTTAGTTAGGGACTAGGGCTTACACCCAGTAAATCGTGGGTATAAATTTGGGTAGTTTACACCCTGGGTTAGTATTATACTAGGCCTAGTCTCTGCTTATGCAAGGCGGAAAAAATCGCTAATACCGGGCGTAGGGAGCTAGTCTCGAGACTAGGCGCTATACCCTGCCTATGCAAGCGGCCCCTGAAGGCTAACACATATTATGAGGATGGGCACGTTCATTCACTGAGGTACAGTGTATGTACAGCTTAAATATATTTATCATTTATGTTTCGCTTGCTTCTTTTTTATGCTGATCAGTCTCTAAGTTCTCTACCTGAAGTGAATTTTCTTATTCACTATGAAAACCATGCGGATTGATTTTTGCTTTTTCATAGTCATGTACTGGGTGTGTTTGTGAAGGTCACCTTTTCAGTGTTCTTCATTGTATTTTGCACAGCCATGACTTAAGTCCCAGTATGATGATGATGATGATGAAACTTTATTACACAAGGATTGAGATATAGGTTCACGAGAACCTGTCTGACAATCTGTCCTTGCTAAACTACAACAACATAAGATTATAAAAACACGAAGGAGAAAGAGAAAAAGGCTAAATCAAAACACAAAACCAACATATGCATGTAGTACACACACACACACACACACACACACACACACACACACACACACACACACACACACCGTGCACACACACAATCTGTCTTTGCTAAACTACAACAACATAAGATTATAAAAACACGAAGGAGAAAGAGAAAAAGGATAAATCAAAACACAAAACCAACATATGCATGTAGTACACACACACACACACACACACACACACACACACACACACACACACACACACACAAATAATACGAGCGTGCGCTGAGACACGTGTCAGCTCGCATTTCTAGAAGCTGCGCATAGATCAAATTGCATATATACAAGTGATGTATATCCTGTATGACTGGTCATTTTGAGGGAGATAAGCCTCTACATTAGTACGTACATAAAAAGGCAATGCTGGGAGGATTTATCCCTGCTCTTGAAAGTGTTTAAAAACTTCTTTTTTGAACATCTTGCGTGAATGAATTGATTTTATGGTATTTGGAAGCCTGTTCCACAAAGAAGCACCCGAGAAAGAAAAGCTGTTTCTAAAGAGATCAATGCGAGGTCGTGGTAGCTGAAGTGTAGTGTTACGTGAACTTCGGTGTCGCTGAAGAGGAGTTTCAAAGAGGGAGGATAAGTAGGGTGGTGCGTCACCCCGGAATACTTTATGGAGTAACATACATTTTTTTAACTCTAGTTGTTGTTTTAAAGGTAAAAGATCTAATTTCTGTAGCTTTTCTTCTGTTGTCAGAGAAGAGTCACAAGTGACTAATTTAACTGCCCTTCGGTAGAGAGAGTCTAGTCTTTGAAAATGAACATGACTAACTCCATCCCATATGGTAGATGCATATTCAATAAGACTTTTAATATGGGCATGGAAAAAGAGTTTCCGACCTTCAATACTAATGATATCTTTTAATTTTGAAAGCAAAAATATATTTTTTTTGACACTGTATAAGGTAGTAAGAGTATGTCAGGGGTCAAACAGACCAAGATGTATGAATTGGGAAAATATCTGAATTATAAGGCCAAAAAAAAAAAAAAAAAAAAAATGTTTCTGGTAACCAAAAAAAAAAAAAAAGGTAGGTAGGTAGGTGGGGTTTAAGTTCACCCCCCTCCCCCCCCCCCACATACATATATATATATATATATGTTTTTTCTTGGTTGGTACTGTGCATTTTGATATAAATCAATTCTATGGTCATTATTGTGAGGTGAAATCATAAGTGGCCTGGACTAATTTTCTTCCAGAAATCCATTCTCATTGTTGAATTGGAAGGTCAGGCTTAAAGTGCCTCACAGAGAAAAACTAGGCTTTTCACTCAAACATTGTTACAACTAATACAAGCATTATAACTTTGTCTGAAATAGGTTTGCTGCAGTTCACAGTCATTCCCTAGGACATTTAGTGATTTACTTAGTTAATATTACTACAATTTATCTGTCCTTTGAACTGATTTGCATGTGTCAGCGTCACAGTTTCACCCTAAATTGTACTGTTTGTTTCCAATTCCAGGTCTTCGTGTTCTACTTCAACCTGATGTGACTGACAAAGAAAACGAGAAGAAGCGAAAGAATGCAGGAAAAAAGAGGTTCAGAGAAAAAATGAAAAATGATCCAGAATACAGAGAATACAACAAACAAAAATGCAAAGACTATCGCAGTCGTCCACTCACTGATGAACAGTTGGCGGCAAGGCGAGAAGCAGGAAGACTACGGGCACAGAAATACAGGTAAATACAGACGATTTTGTCTCACCTGGAATTTCCATTAATAGCTCGCTGTAAGCAATCCTGTATCTTTCTTTTGAATGCCATTTTTTCCCCCTGGAAATGGCGTGAGGATTTCCGCGGCGGTGAAGGCTAGTGTATTGTATTGTGAGCAACAGTATTGTGGAGGCCATGTCCGACGCAGTATGGGCTTCATGAGTTCATTTCTTGTCATTGCACTTCTACAGACTCTGATCCCCATCATGCCCGACGTCTCAAGGGACGAGACTCGTGGTGTTTCTACAATCGTGCTGAGGCGCGTGGAGATCCTCGCCCACGACACCAAGGGAATGTCACCACACCCATCAACAGAGAGGTGGCAAGGCAGATTGTTCCTGTCTACAGGAAGCTTGCTGACCCTGAGTTGCTAAGGAGGTGCCTGAGAGGCATGACTCGGAACACTAATGAGTCTCTCCATGGTGTCATCTGGAGTCGCTGTCTAAAGCACACCTTTGCCTCCCATGACAAGGTCGAGACAGCCACAATGGTCTCTGTTGGAGAATTCAACATGGGATCCACTGCAAGCTACATGTATAATTTTATGATAGCCCAAGGTCTCTATGTTGAAGAGAACACAAAAAGGCTGGGGAAACAGAGATTCAGAGAAAATGGCTGCTTGTTTATTCCTTAGGTACGCCTGGGTGTGTGTGTGTGTGTGTGTGCGTGTGTGTGTGTGTGTGTGTGTGTGTGTGTGTGTGTGTGTGTGTGTGTGTGTGTGCGTGCGATTGATTGATTCAGTGTGCTCTCTACAATGAAATCAGGTGTGGGAAACACTGAAAAGCTAGTATTAAGCGCAACCCCTCGCAAGAAAAGGTTGCTGAGGGAGAAATTGATATATATTCAGCCTAAGGTCAAAGAAGCAGCTCAATTTTGAGAGAGAAGCAACTGGATCAGTCAAAGCCACTCTCAACGGCCTGAAAAGGGCTCGCAGGAAAGAAGCCAACCACACAAGGCTCGAGCTTGTGTGCGCAATAAAGAAAAAATACACCATGAAACAGTACGCCGACCTAGGCATAGGCTACACACTGGCAAAGAAACTGTCAAATTGCTCCACTAACAGCTTTGAGAGGAAGAAGAGGTCAGATGCAGTCGGTGACGCCACAAAGCAAGGTGTGGAAGCTTTCTATAGAAAAACAGATCTCTCCTTCACTGCCTGATGCTGGGGGGGGGGGGGGGGGTGAAAAGGAAGAGAAATGAAGAGATGGTGAGTCGATGGGTGATGGAGAGGTCTGTTGTTTCAGCCCATGAGCTCTTCATGGCTGAGAACCCAGGTTGCCCTACTGGACGAAGTCTTTGCTTTTGCTGCAATGCGTCCCGAGGACATCCTTCCCTCAACAAGCTGCAGGAAGACAGACTGTTTGTGTGAATATTGTGCAAACATGGACCTGAAGCTTGAAGCATTGAGACTTTTTGTTGCCAAGAAAGGGCTTCAAGGGGCAACACATCAGGACAGGCATGATCTCTCGCGGTCTACACTGTGTGCAAAGGGGGTCACGGGAGAGTACCGCAGATTGTGCCTTGATAGAGCATGTGTCAGCTGCGGTACAACTGCCATTGAGAATCGGCTGCAGCCTCTGCTAGAAACACACACTGAAGAAGTCATTCAGTACCAGACGTGGGGCACAGTTGAGGAAGGGGTAAGGAAACGCACAATGCGTCAGCAGAAACGGTTGCCTGCTCCTCAGTTTGTGGAGGAACTGGACGAAGAAGCCATGCTGGAAACGCAGGAAACCCAAATTAAATCGCTGGCTGCCAGCTGGCAAATCCCCCTTGCCGGTGTCGGCGCGGCAATAGAAAGCCGTTCTATTTTTCCTGGCAGCCAGCTAGCCACAGGCAGCCGTACAGTCAATCAGCGGCGAGAACTAGTCAAATGTTCCTTTATTGCCAAGATGGCCACAATGAGTGATTCCGACATCTTTCGGCTGATTGAACTTGTCAGGGACCATCCCTGTATTTGGGACCAAAGATGTCAAGAATACAGAAACTGAGACTTGACGCACGAAGCGTACATCTATTCTATATCGTGCGAAGTCTTAACAACGGAATGACCGGTAAGTTCCAATTTCCAATGCCTTTTCTATCTAATCGGGTCGGCATCTTTGTTTTGTACTATATGCTGCTTTCTCACAGACTTTAAAGTGCACTTCTGTTGTGAAGTTTGTAGTAGTTTTTTGCATGGTATTTGACAGTGAGCCGCACAGTAATGAAGTTTACACAGACGCAAGGCATGTATTGTAAACACAGTGACCATCGGCTATTTTAATTTAAAACTGTCACTTCAACTTCAAGTTCCACAGGTATGCTGGTTCACAGTTAGTTACACATTGTTCACATGACAAAGACAATTTATATATATATGTTGTTGTTTATTCTTTTTTATATCAATTATGCTACGCTTTACTATACAAAATGCTTTTTTTGTTTCGATCAGGACTTTGTCAGTAAAACCAACAACATCATCACGCCGTATTCTTCTGATGATGACGAGATGCTTGAGGAGCCATTTCGATGGGAGTGTGCCATTTGTGGGGTGCGTGCACCCTTGGACAGGTTGCTGGTAAACGCTGAAAATTTTGGGGACTTAAAAGCAGTTGACAGCCGTGGCCATATCTGGATGCAGTGTGCGACGTTATACTGCCACAAGAAGGTCCACCTGCAGTGTACCCTGAAAGGCTGCAGCCCTCCAAGGAAGTTTTACCACTGCAAGGACCATGCAATTATATGTTGACATGTCTTTTCTCAGTACAGTTTTTTGTTTCACTTGTATTTTTTAATTCTGAAGTGAACCAGTGTGTGGTGAACATCATACTAACTAATACTATAGTATAATAACCTTACAGTTAAACTTATAATGGAGGTGGTGGTTGGATTTGGAAATTGGAGACAGTGCCTTTGTAACTATCAGTATCATTGTGTACTGTAACTCACAGTACAAGTTTCTACAAAAAAAAGTTACACTCTGGTATGACATATTCACTATTCAGGAGCGACCACATTGTGAAGCATTGGGGATCCACTTGGAATGGCTCGATCTGAAGGAAACTCTGCATCACCCAAGAACTGCTAGCACCAAAGTTGACATTACCATTGGAGCTGTCTTGGAGATATTTGCATGGCGTGAAAACATAGGTCAGACTCAAGAGGCTGCAGCTAAACTCGCGAGGTCCCTTGCGGGCTTACCTGTTGATACAATGGTGTCATCTACACGAGGTGCAATACTTAGGCAGCAGACAAAGAGGAAAAAGTCGAGAGGCCAGCGCTGCACAGGCTTTCTTCAGTCCCCGTTCCCTTTTCTGAAGAACAGAACTGAATTACCAGTGCCACAGACCTCTACACCTGTTCTTCCCCCCACAAATGTGTCTGTTTCAAACGACTCCTCCTCCATACCAGTACCATCAGTACCCAGTGTCCTACTACCAGCACACCCAGCTTTGAATCCAAGGCTCACATTCGTGTGCAGGGTCATTCACAAGTAAAGGAAGTGAACAGGGACATCCACCAGGCAGTGGTGAGGAAGAGGCACCTCCTTCAGCAGTTGAGGATGACAAACTCAAAGGTGGAGGAAAAGCGACGACAGTTGCAGAAGCTGAACCAGAGAATTGGACATGTGGCACCTAAAAACATGTTAAAAAGGGAGCAGATATCCAGGTCAAGTCATGCATGCCAACGAAGACACCTTTGACATTAACTTCCTCCACCCAGGGTCAGGAGGCCAATATAAGTACCCCTCAAGGCAGGATCGCGCTGAAGTGCAAAAACACTTAATCTTCATGGCACCCCTTTGTCCTCCGCAGCCCATTTCTGGAGGAAGAATTTTTTGCCTGCCTTACTTCTCCACCATCAGCAAAGAATACGACTTGTTCAGAAAAAGGTGCTTGTCTCTTACAGACTTCTCCACCATCAGCAAAGAATACGACTTGTTCAGAAAAAGGTGCTTGTCTCTTACAGACTTCTCCACCATCAGCAAAGAATACGACTTGTTCAGAAAAAGGTGCTTGTCTCTTACAGACTTCTCCACCATCAGCAAAGAATACGGACTTGTTCAGAAAAAGGTGCTTGTCTCTTACAGACTTCTCCACCATCAGCAAAGAATACGACTTGTTCAGAAAAAGGTGCTTGTCTCTTACAGACTTCTCCACCATCAGCAAAGAATACGGACTTGTTCAGAAAAAGGTGCTTGTCTCTTACAGACTTCTCCACCATCAGCAAAGAATACGACTTGTTCAGAAAAAGGTGCTTGTCTCTTACAGACTTCTCCACCATCAGCAAAGAATACGACTTGTTCAGAAAAAGGTGCTTGTCTCTTACAGACTTCTCCACCATCAGCAAAGAATACGACTTGTTCAGAAAAAGGTGCTTGTCTCTTACAGTACAGTCTTAGTCTCAGTTCTATGTTTTTATATTTAGTTTTCAGTAACGGTACACTAACATCAACATCTTTATTGCGATCACTAGTAATGGTATCAATACTAGTATCATGTTGCAAAGTGAAACAGTAACTGAGTAATATTACTAATAATACTGTCATCAGTTTTTGTCCACACTTAACTTATGGCAGCTGTCATACATTCTATGGACATTCTGAGACAGGACTGTGTGCTTCAACGTGGCAAGACACAAAAAGAGTCAATGTGCTGTCCACTGTTCATGGAAACACCGTGCATCAAGGACCTTCGAGATGCCATCATGAGCCAACAGGACACAGAAACATCTCAAAGCCAAGTATGACTCATGATTACAAGTTCATGTCAGGTGTGGACAGAATGGACCAGCACGTCATACTACCAGTACCGACATCGCCTGATAAAGAATTATATGGTGGTGTATCACTTCATAAAGGAAGTCGCACTCCACAATGCTTACGTAATGAGCAAAGGACAACTCTCGCTCTCGTCAAAACAGTTTTGTGACAGTGTCGCAACTGCGTTCCTTGATCAGTGCAAAGCATGTGACAGGTTTGTTGACCTGCAGAGAAGACCGCCCAACCCAATAGACATTCAGTAGGTAGGACCACCCTCTGTGAACCTTGTGGAGACAGTCGCAAAGCACAGCTGTTTGAGCCTATTTTCCAAACTTTACATCTGACAATACAATGCACCAACACCATAAAAAATGGCATGAATAAATAAAGCAATATGTCTACCTTCCTTCTAAGTCTTTTCATTTGATGTGAGAATGCGTATAGCTGCTACTTGTGCTTGTAAACACAACGTGCCGGTCAAACGAAACACGTGCGCGGCCATTTTTCGCTTGGGTTCGCGGCGAACAAAGCGTTTGGGTCATCCCCCAAAATGCGTCACGGATTTCCCGACTCTTGTCCAATCAGAACAAACCTTATATCAATGTAAAGCTTAGTTCCTGGGCTATGACGTCATACAAGTTTCGTAGTTAGTTTTTAATCCGATCGTAGGAAAAAATCCAGTTGAAATCAATGAGTCCACTTTCACTCGACACCAAACCCGCGCTATTAAATTTCGTGCCATGTATGATATATCAAAAGAAAGCGCGTTTTTTGCTGTTTAAAATGATGTATGGTATGACCCGGAAGTGCTTGTGTCGGAAAGTCCGTGGCGCGAAACGTGTGACCCCCATTCATCAATTGACCACGCTGAAGCATGGCGGCATGCACGCCTCGCGCTAACGCTGGCGGAAATGAGGAAAATTTGGATGCGATCACTTCACAGCTGAGTAAGTAACCAACAAAGCTCCTTTTTTCGCAGATTCAGAGATTTAATGTTGCAGTGATATATCCAACGCATATTTTTGCTAGATCGGTTGAAGTTTTTAAAATATCGCTTTCTGAATCGAGTGGTGACGGTGTCCTTTTGTTTGAACACGTGGAACGAGGGGTGGTCGTATTCAGCGTATTGTTACTAAGAAAAAAAGAGAAATAATCAGCAGTAACTGCCCTGATTTAGTAGATAGGACTTTGATAGTCCCGTCTTATTTTTTATTTTGTCGAAAATGGATGATAAATGTTTCATTTTTAAAGTTTAGCGATGAAACCACAAATCAAGAACGATAACTCGGATCGCGGTGCAGACGATTTTTTTTTGTTTTGGACCGAGTGTTGCGATTTTTTCCCCCAATACACTAGCGTTTACCAGAAACAGATAATCATGTTTGGGGCATATTTCCCTGATCATTATCTATCTCTTCCTTAGTAAGAAATTTTTTTGTGTACCTCCCTCCTGATTTTATGAAGAGGGGTGGTGTATGTGAATTGCAGAAGTAGACAGTAGTAGCGCATGTTTTAGTTCACAGGTAGTAATAACTAGCTTAACTGTTTCCAGAAAATGAACAGTTTGAGATCCTAACCAGTCGAGTGGGTCAGAAGCGATCAAAGGGGCGGCCAAGCCACAAAGATAAAATCAACGTTGCAGTGACCAACCAACTCCTTCTGCAACTCCACCTCATCCGACAAGAAACTGGATGTCAGCTCAGTGCCTTACAAGCCCTGTTTGGACTTGGACAGCGTAGCCTCCAAATTTGTGTTTGATTCAGACTTTGAAATCATGCTGAAAAACAGGACATGGCATGTAGAATGCAACAGATGGAAACTTCTTATGTCACGATGGGCTTCCTTTCAGAAGATGTTTGTCCATTAACAGCATCAAATGACTTCCAGCATGCTAAATTTTACATGATTTCACCTGGGAAGTCTCCCTTGCAAATGTAGATCATGAAATAAAGTGGTTTCTGTGAAAGTCATTTTTCAACATTTTTTCCTTTTTTTCCGTTGCGCAAATTGCACAAAACGCCATTTTTGATGCCCAATATCTTCAAAATTTAATTTTGATTTGATCTGAAAAAAATTGGAGGTAAAGACAGTAGTGCAGACAGTACATCTACCCAGTTTCAGGCTTCTGTTTCTAGTAATTAATTTTTTATGTGCTTTCAAAAATGGCAATTTGCATGATTTGCTCTATTGCGCAAATTGTTGTAATGTTCAGGCGGCTGTATCTCCCAAGGTTTTGGTCATAGAGCCTTGAAATTTTGCACACTTTCTAATCTTAGCAGTATTTAGGTTTCCTGCAAATTTCATTACATTTGAGAAATTTTTAAAAAATGGGTGGTCCTACCTACATTCAGAGACTTACTGGGATGCACTTTCCGGAAAGAACACCCTATTCTGGTGACTGTGCAGTGTGTACTGACAGGAAGAGGGGACGTCGCAAGACGAGTGTGTTTGTCTGCCGGAGTTGTGGTCCTGCGATACACCTGTGTGTTGGACAATATGACGTGCCCGATTGCTTTCAAATATTTCACGCCGTGGAGCATTAGAAATAACGGTCAGTTAATAAGGTTTCTACCTTCATAATCATATGGTGCCTAATACGCATGACTGTCTTGCATGGAATGGCAAAAATCATACTAATTCAAATCACACGCACCTGCAATCAGTCAAATTACATCACTGATGCATAACAATAGCCACTGGATTTAACTCTTACAAAACAAAAACACCAGGGATGGAAAACTTATCGCTAATTGCAAAAAGTATAAACTTCTGACGTGAAACGTGACGGGAAGGGGGCGCAACTCGGTTGTGACCCGTGGCTCACTTCGTCTGTGTTTATGTTGTTTACGTGAGGTCCCAGCTTGTATTTTTCTTCGGGATTGCGCATGCGGACATTTCATCATGGGAGAACAGTTATTTTTGCTCCTTGTGGCCGTATACCTCGTTTGTGACTTTGCTCCGGGAATTTTCGCCGTCTGTGACAATCGCCGGCCGGTCGGTCCCGCCATGTTTTCCTACTCGCGCGAGTTTTTGCTGTCGCTTCAGCACACACAAGGCGTGGATCTAGACTCGACACTGAAGCACAATATCACTGACTTTACAGACACTCTGAGATCAAGACGAAAACTGAAAAAGCGGGGTTCGAGGGGAGGAGTTAGACAGAGACTCAAACGACGAGGCAACAGACACCCCCTCCCAACCATCACACTTTCCAACGTTCGATCTCTACCCAATAAGATGGATGAACTAGAGGCCCTCATGCGTTTTGACGGAGATTTTCGTCGCAGTAATCTTCTCTGTTTTACAGAGACTTGGTTGTCAGAGGATAGTGGGGAGATTTCTCTGCCTGGTTTTTCTACTGTACGTGCCGACAGGGACAACACAAAAACACAGAAAAGTGTTGGTGGCGGAATGTGTATGTTTGTCAGTGGAGAATGGGCCACACAGTTTCGTGTGCGTGAGCAGATGTGTACCCGCGACCTTGAACTCCTGACTGTGTCATTCCGCCCCCACTACTTGCCACGCGAGTTTGGTCAACTGACTGTCATTCTCGTGTATGTACCGGGACCTGATTTCAAGGCTGCAGCGGAGACTATAGCCGAGGTTTACAATGCAGCACTGGCCTGCTCGGCTGACCAGCCTGTGTTGATACTCCGGGATTTCAACATGTGTGACGTTTCTCCCCTTCTCTCCCTTCAGCAATACATCACTTGTCCCACTAGACTGTACCGTACAATAGATCTGTGCTATGGCAACATTACCGATGCATACAAACCCGTATGCCGGCCCCCACTTGGGCAGTCCGACTACAACGTCATACACCTACTCTCTTGTCCCGAATAAGCGTCCACGTACGCGTATTTTTTTCGGGCAATTTGCGCCGCCCGTACGCGCTTATTTAAGTCCGTACGCTTATTAAATTTTGGCTTTTTTGCGCCGCCCGTACGCCTATTCAAACCCGTACGCTTTCTTTTTTTGCTGTTCGAAAATGAGAAGCCAAATCGTACCTTTTTGTGCGCTGTTTATCAACCGATCGGCATCACAACAAGCGGGCACGCGCAGCCATGCGTCAGAGCAACGTGTTCTGCGATTGGCCACAGTCAGTGGGTTTGGCCGGTTCTAAGCCAATCACGATTCGTTTATGAAAATCCGCGAAAACATGGATGCTGAAAAGCCGTCTGAAAATGCCACCCCGTACTATTATTCAAGCCCGTACTATTATTAATTTTCACTGAAAATGCCACCCCGTACTATTATTCAAACCCGTACTATTATTAATTTTCACTGAAAATGCCACCCCGTACTATTATTCACACCCGTACTATTATTCAGGACAAAAGAGTACTGCCTAAATATAGACAACAAGTGAAAAGGGACAAACCAGTGACGAAATCTGTGCAGCTGTGGACTCCCGATAGCACAGAGGAGTTGAGGGGGTGTTTTGAGGCCACTGACTGGGATGTGTTTATTGAGAGTTGCTCCGACCCAAATGAACTAGTGGAGACAGTGTCGTCATATGTTCGATTCTGTGAGGAAAAAGTTATCCAAACTAAGACCGTGAAAGTATACGCTAACAACAAGCCGTGGGTGACTAAAGACCTGAAGGCGCATCTAAATGCTAAAAAGCTAGCTTTCCTCAGCGGAAAACATGAAGAGTACCGCGAGAAAGAAAAAGAATTCCGGAGACTGTCGCGCATGGCGAAACTGAATTATAAAAACAAAGTGGAGGAGAAGTTTCGATCTGGTAATGCTAGAGACGCCTGGATCGGTTTAAAAACTATGATGGGCAACCAACAAAAGAAACAGTTAATGCCGAATACAGGCGATTCTCTCGAAACAGCTAACAGCTTAAATCACTTTTATTCTCGTTTTGACGTTAGAGACACGAGTGCTGAGTGTGATGCGTTCTGTCAGAATATTGTGCCTGAACAACTGTTGATTACAGAGGATGAGGTCGTGAGGGTCTTTTCACAAATGAATGCGTACAAAGCTCCTGGCCCTGATGGTATCAAAGGTAAAGTGCTGAAAACATGCGCAGGTCAGTTGGGGAAGATTTTCACAATCATCTATCAGTACTTACTGGACCTACATATTGTTCCGACTTCGTGGAAGTCCTCTACTATTATACCTGTGCCAAAGAAAACAAATGCTTGTCAGCCTAATGATTTCCGCCCAGTTGCCTTGACATCTGTGTTGGCCAAGTGTATGGAGAAGGTTGTGCATACTCACCTGTTGAACGATCTTTCTGGGCAACTTGACCCGCTTCAGTTCGCCTATAAGGCTCACAGAGGAGTGGAGGATGCTTGTCTGACGTTGTTTAACCTTGTTACTAAGCATCTTGAGGACCCAAAATCGTACATCCGGGTACTTTTCATAGATTTTTCTAGTGCTTTTAATACTGTGGAACCGCTTGTGCTTTTAAAACGGTTAGTTGATTTTAATGTCAATTCTAACATTGTACTGTGGGTGCGTGACTTTTTGAAGGACAGGCCGCAGAGGGTGAGGGTCAGTGGTGTCTTGTCCGACGAACTGGTGCTGAATTCCGGATGTCCACAGGGTTGTTGCCTTTCGCCAACAATGTTCTCCATCTATACCGGCCATATGCGCTCCAATACTGATGTAACCTGTTTGTTAAAGTTTGCCGATGACATGGCTTTAGTTGGCATGTTAAAAGACGAAGACTCCCTTGCCAGTTATTTTTCACTGATTGGTATGGTAGCTAGCTGGTGTACAGAGAGCTTCCTTCAGTTAAATGTGCAAAAAACAAAAGAACTTGTGATCGACCAAAGAAGAGACTGTGATCTTCCCTTCCAGCCGGTCATTGTGAACGACCACCCTGTGGAGGTAGTGTCTGAGTTTAAGTACCTCGGCACAATAGTAGACAACAAACTAGACTTCACTCAGAACACTGATTTTATCGTGAAGAAGGTCAACCAGCGTCTGTACCTCCTTAGAAAACTGAGAGCTTTTAATGTTTGTCCTGAAATTTTAGAAACTGTATATAGAAGTTTAATTGAAAGTGTACTGGCATTTAACATCGTAGTCTGGTACGGCAGTCTCAGCATGAAGAACAAAGCAAGGCTGTCTCGTATAGTCAGAGTGGCAGGAAAGATAGTTGGCCTGGGTCAGTACTCTCTAGATGATCTTTATATAACGGCTGTCAGGAGGAAGGCCACTACAATTGTCAACGACCCCACCCACCCCCTCCATGATCAGTTCCAAGAACTCCCGTCTGGGCGCCGCTACAGAGTACCGAGAGCGAGGAAAAATTTGTTTAAGAAATCTTTCATTCCCTCAGCAGTATCTATTTTAAACTCATGACTGTGTTTACTGCCCGTCCCCAGAATGTATAGATTTTATTTGTTGAGATTTTCAAAACTGGGCTTACTACTCAGCTGTGTCATGTCCGCTATGCCCTTGCCATCTTTTAGTTTAGATTTCTTAGTTTAGTTGCATAGTATTAGACTTGGACATCACACATTACTTTAGGATCTGTGTTTTATATGTCTAGATAAATTAATGTGTGTGTGTGTGTGTGTGTGTGTGTGTGAGAGCCAGAAGAAAATTTTCTGCCATCGACAGACAATAAAGTTATATTGAATTGAATTGAACTGAATTGAAACATGCCTTAAATGGTAACAAAATTAATTAAGTAGACCCACTAGGTGCGTGCTAGGGGCGTGCTGCAGCATGTCTGGAAACAGCCGAGCGTTTAGGGGGTAAGGCGGCATTCGTTTCTTAGAGGTCAGGAAAACTTGACATGGTGTGTGGAAGAGTTTACCTTGACTCAAGGTCAATGAATACAGGTAATGAGGTATATCAGTAAAGTCTCATCAATGTCAATCATCATGCAAGTTTGACGCCTCTGGTTACGTAGATTCAGAGAAAATGCATAGAAGTCAAATTTCTAGCCAGCTCTAGTGACCGTGACCTTGAGAATTCATCGACTCACTTTGTTACACAAATGAGACAAAAATGTACAAGTGTAAAGTACAACACGCACACACTCCACATATCAACGCGAACACACACACACACACGTACACACAAGCAGCTCACTTGGGAAGCATGCGCTCAGGGAAGTCACAATGCTGGCTTGCTGTTCCTCGCGCTGACAGCCGCTCTCACTATCCTGCTGTTCTTCTCTGCCAGCCGCTCAAGCTGTTTGACTGTTTTGGCAAAACTCCTGGATGTCTCAACCTGGGCAGCTGGGGGCGTGTAGGTCAGCCTCGCTTTACGAGGTCGCAGGAAATACTGGTACCTTCCTGGGGAGGTGTCCTGCAAACATATGGAGTACTCAACTAGACAAACAGGTCTTCATACCCCCCCCAAATGTCGCAACCATCTTTCATTTTGATCAAACTAAACTGATTCCGACTAGAAGACAAAACCAAAACAGTGTGAAGTATGCAATACAAAACCTAAAGCATAATTTTGGAAGATCGTTCACCACACAATATGTTAATAATGTTTCAAAATTCCTTCCAAATCGTCACAGCAAATAATAAGCGCATGTATAAGAATGCCTCCAAGACTGTTCTGACTTACTTTGGCTGGAGTCGATGCCCTACTGCTTCTGCTGGAGCCAGACTGACCACTGGAAGAATACTGTCCTGTGGATATCCATCGCTCCAACTGGCCTGACATCTCCTTCAGTGGAGTGGCGCTGCGCAAGTCTCGAAGCTCTGCAAGCAACGAGTCTGCACCAACTTCATCCGCAGAGCTTCCACCCAGTGTGTGTGCGGTCATGTAGCTGTCGGACTCGGCAACACTGGTGTTCTCATCTTGCAAGATGTAGGTCTGGTCGGAATCTGTGCTGTAGCTCTCTGTCTCCAACTCACTGCAACTGTCTGTCATATCCTCACTGGCTGATTTCACTGCACAGCAGAAAAAAAAATTTGTGTCATTTATCTGGTAAGTCAGGTCAAAGCAAATGAGCACTTTAACTGTAATGAAATCACTTAATGCAACATAAAATTGCAGCCATGTAACAGCAAAAATACTAACCTGCAAGAGCGTCAGGTTGCTCTGTTTTCACTGGCCGGGGCTGGATCCCTGCAACAACAAAAGATGACTCATTACTACAAAGCCCAGGCAAAAATAATAATAATCATTGTATGAATATAGGCGCTCTATCCCAAATACTTGGCTCAAAGCGCCACAAGACAAACCCAACATGCACGCTCGCATGAATCACACGTATTCTCTCACACACTGGACAAGAACATAATACGATCACATGGTGCGAAGGGCCAGTTCAGCAATTTAAGTTTCGGAAGTTTAGAATTGCATTTATTATCAAATTTTGTGGGTAGAAAATTTCCCACACCAACACAACCCTAAATTTGAAACTGAATGTGATGACATTGCGCTAGGTGCTCAAGATATATACAGAGTTTTAGAATTTTGTTAAAATCAACTGAGGTCTAAGAACTCTTACAGATCTACAAGACCAACATATCATACAAGGCAGATGGCTGGCCGTGGTGGAATCAACAGACTGTCACAGTACTTTCGGTAAGTCTACTTTACAAATGATGAAACTGTCCAAGTGAAAGCACTGAAAATGGCACACTGCACATTCACTTACCAAACAGGAGACGTTTCAGATCCGAGTTTTGTTTTCTGATCTCCACCAGCAGCAGGTTATTGGCAGCGTTGATGTCATGGTAGTTGTAGGCAAACAGTCCCAGTACCACCAAGCCCACACAAGCAAACAGCTTGCGACACAGGCCTCGCACCCAATAAAGCCAGTCCTGTCAACACCAAAAATAAAATTACTCAAATAGTTCAATATAAAAATAAATGACCAACAACAATAAATGTACCAACTGAATTTTTGTGCTGCCCCTGCGCTCCGTTATTCAGGGCCTAATATTGGAAAAAGTGACTTTGGCTTACCAGGCCGGGGTCCAGGGGATGCCTAGGTCCCTGGTGGGGTGTAGGGGCAACGCCCCACTAGGGGGTGCAAGGGGGCAAAGCCCCCGGCCGCTGACGAATTTCATGATTATGGGGAGGTTTTGGAGGCCTCTCCTGACAGCTGGTATCATGACAACTTTATTCTGTCAACTAATAACTTGTACTGTGGCCATTTATGGGAAAAAAGAACAGTCTATGATTAGTATGAACATTTTGAAAATTATGAAGAAAAAAAACCTTTTCTCAGTCACCATTTATTCAAGTCAACACACTGAGAAAATATTTTACTGCTTATCTTTACACAGTTTTAACTTTTAATGAACCTTTGTGATGAACTGTCAAAACATTACATACATCATTACATACATGTGTGTATTTTTCAGTTTAATGTATGTTGATTGCTAAATTGTAGCTCAAGCAAACTGCTCATTGTTTTTCTTTGTTTTGATTGTTTTTTTGCTGCCACAACTCTTTGCCAGCTCCAAAAGTGTTCCTCCCAGGTCATAGGTGGAACCCACGGAGGACTCGGAAGCTGGGACAATTTTTATTATGCATGATGATTGAGATGATGATAGTAAGATGATGCTATGGAGGTCCATGTGGTTTGGGACTGCGGGACAGGGCCGCATTCCACGCTTCCTGTCCAGGCCCGGGAACTACGGCACCTGCGGTGCCAGCCGTGTAATCATCCACATCATAAGACGTGTCATACTAAGGGAAGCACCCCCAAAGTCGCACCCGTGAAGTGGGTGAAACTCGGCTGTGTGGCAATAGCCCAGGGCTCCCTAAAAGCTACAGACCTAAAGGGTCCACTGACCCCCAGTTCAAAATTTTAGGGGGTCTTTGTACCTCCACTTTCAATTTTTAAAGGGTCAGAATCATTCCTCAAGTTTTTAGTGCATGGAATTATAAATTCAGTAAATACTGCTGAACAGGTAGGGGTGTGTGTGTGCGCGCGCAAAACTGAATTTTATCAACTTCAAATCATATATTCTAATTAAATGAAGTGGGTACAATTCAGTTTTGAAAGTTGGAAACTCTGACTTTTTGCTGCTCTGTGCCGACTCTGATGCGACGTCTGAATCGTAGCTATGCGACGCCAAAGTGCACCCGCTGCCGGGCGAGGGCTCGAGCCCCTCCACAACTTTTCCACTGATGAAAAAGTCCACAGTCTTTTGAACTTTCACTTTTCTCGGTGGCATGATTCGTCACAGAGAAAGCGAATGCTATCGGTAACAAGAGCACTGACTCTAAAATCTTTCGTCCATAGTTTCGAGCGCAGAAGCGGAAAAAGATGGGGCACGTTTACTACGCGCGAGTGGCTGTAGTAGCCGTCGATCTGCAGCAGAAGACAGTTAACGCCTGCGAGCGTTAAACAGAACCAAAAACAGAACCGAACTGAACGCGGCCATGGCAAGGGAGAACACTCACTCGATCACAAGCCTATAGGCGTACGCACAGTAGTGCAGAGGTAGTGCGTCAAACTAAGCACAGATCGCGTTCATATTATAATCATAATGCTTCAACGTACCCCCTCAAAAATTTTTTAGGACGTAAATTTTTATTTCAGTGCGTAAATTACGCACAGACGCACAGTTTAGGGGCCCGGATAGCCTCCCAATCGGGCCCATAGCACACCCGCTCTGGGTAGGAGCCGACCTAGGTAGGAAAAATCCCGCTTGCCTCAGCTGGGACTCGAACCCGGGTCTCCCGGTCCATGGTCCGAAGTGCTAACCACTACACTTTAGTGGCCGACAGATATGGCACGACCCTTGCCTAAAGCTAACCCACGTAGCCGTTTGAGAAGAGTACAGAATGCCGAGCGACCAAACCATTGCTGATTTGGCATTTCAGCGTACCGGCCGAACCCGAGTCGGCGTAAATACACCGAACGGCGTATGTTGTTAGGCCCTGGGTTTGTTTTTTTTAATTAAAAAAAATACTGCATGAGTTGTAGCCCGACTAAAAAAAAAAGGCAGTTTAGATTATGCTAGTTGAACACAAACACTGATGCTCCATTGGTACAATTTGCGCGCTTGTGACACTTGCACCTGCTGTAAGTGCACGACTGTCAACATAGCGAATGCACCATTAAAAGACCTGTAACCCCAAACCTAAACCTATCTAAGGCTAAGCAGGCGAACTATACTACCGGTAAATGAACATGGCTGTGTTGGTACAGTTCGCCCAATACCGCACAAGGGTGCAAACTATAACACTGAGCAACAGTTAGTCACTTACATCATGCACAGACAGGTCAACAGACCAAGCCACAAGGACAGCTGGGAGCCAGGCTGTGATCAGATACTCGCAGGCAATGCTGGCAGTAACAATACTGAACAGCCAGAATCTTGCACCACCAGTGCGGGCAGTCGACGTCAGCAGGTAGCACAGCAATACTGAGAAGAAATAGTACAGAATCGAGTAAAACCCTGAAAACTCTCCGACAACAGTCTGCTTCAAGCTGATCAGCTGGTCAAAAACATCTGTGATCAGCATACGCTGTTCTTTGGTTGTTTCTTTAAAAGTAAAGAACAGTCTGTTGATTTCTTCAGAAGAGTTGGCCAGAACTGATGTGAGGTTGGCGGCGTTGTTCATAAGGACCTTCTGGTTTTGAAGGCTGTCGTTTTGCTGTTTGATCATTTCATGCTGCAGTTCATGCGACTGCTGAAGCTGCTCTGCCACATGCGAGGAACTTTCTGCCAGCCGTGCAATAGTGTGTTCTGCTGCTTCATTCCAAATCTGTGCTTGCAGAAAATAGCAAATGTTTTGCGTGTGCGTAAAAAATGTTGTGAAAGAGCCTCGGTCCACATCACTCATTTCTCTTGTACAGTCCACCACAGGTGTACCCTGGCTGCATTCATACACATCTCTTCCTTGTAAGCTTAGAAAACAGTTAAGGTAGGCAAGCGCAAGCCTCCCTTGCATGTCATCAGACAGCCTCTTGCAACCATTCTGAATGAAGACCATAGCATCTTTCCAACACTGCCCGTACTGTGGGAGTTCCGACTGGTGCTGAATAAGTTCAAACTGTTTCCTGCCCTCCTCGTACGTACTGCGATCTAAGTGAGACAACTGAGCTGTTGCATGTGTAAATCTGCATATTGTGTAGACAGTCACCGAATTCAACAGCAGAAGGGCTCTAACGAAATATCCGCGCAAGGATGCCATGTTGAACGGTAGTTCAAGGCCGTCCTCCAATCACGACCTAAGACACGTTTTCGCCTCGGTCATTCAAACAATAACTGCAGCGAAGTCGAACAAAACAATGCAGAGTTCACAAGCTACACGTGGGGTTTCTTAAAACTTGACTACCAGTATCTGAGCAGCTCTAAAGCATGGGGATCAAACACAAAATTGAATGTACAGTGCGCTCTTGGAGCTGTCCATCTTCTTTCGTCTGCCGCGCGTCAGTCTATCAAGCTTCCGGTTGACACCGTCCAATCAAACAATCCTAAACTTATATTTTGACAATGGTCCAATCAAAAATCGAGACACAGCTCTGTTTGCGGAAGTTTCAGCTCCATGTGATCCAAGCAGACGCCCTCGTCCCAACTGTGCAATTTCCTTGTTACTTTTGATGCATTGTCACTTGATTTCAGCTTTAAAGAAATACATACATAAACAGAATGGCGACAGTTCTGCAGTACGTTCCGTTTTCAAGCATGATCGAACCTGGATTTTGGCACAAGCTCTCGGAAAACAAGCTAAATGTGTATGGACTTGATGACCAGGCTCAGAAAATAAAAGGATTCTACTTCAATGGTGCGTTATTATTATTTTGTTTTCATTGTGAATGGTTTACTTATCAGTATGTGGCAAGTACGGATGAAAGTGTTTATTTACGGTTTAAGAATAGTGTGTGTAATGTGAGACAAAGATCAGTTGTTGTTGTTTTTGTTATTTTGTTTTTTTACTGTAGTGGCATTCACTTTTTCTGAAGAATTTACACATGATCTTCCTGAATCACAGGTGATCCTGAAGGCTTAGCACCACGTCTGACCATTGACTATGCTGCATTTGACATGTGAGTTCGACAAAGTCACACTTGTTCTGACTGGCTAGTTGTTGATCAGGTTGAACTGGATGATATCACATTTATCAAAGGAACAAGTTAGTTATTTTTCTGGAAACATCAGTAGAATGCGGCATTAAATGGGACTGCCTTGATAAAATAATGGTTGTACATGTACAATAAATGGCTCGAAGCCAGACATGACTTTTCCTGTAAATTATGATATTTATTGGTCTGACAAATTCCACACTTTGTTTGCACCTGCATGCTAAAATGATATCTGACAACCGGACGTTTACATGATTTTTACAACTTCAAAGCAGCTATGACCCACCACATAATTTCTCTCTCTCTCTCTCTTTTGGAGGGGGTGGGTGGGTGGATTTTTTTGATTATGTTTTCTTTTAAGAATAACACCTTTCTTAATATTCATGGCTTTACAAGTTCAAAGCAACTACAACTCACTACACTTTTTTCTTTTGTGTGTGTGTGGGGGGGGGGGGATGTTTGTAGTACATTTTCATTTAAAAATAACAGCTTTCTTTATTCATGTCATTCTTATTCTGTTTAAATGTGCTGGAAGATCTGACACCATTCCTCCACGCAACTTCCCAGCATCAGGGCTTCTGCTGAATTCAAACACAGTGGAAGACTTCAAGAACTTGGACAAGAAACAAAAACTCACTGCTTTAGGGTCTGAGGTTCGTATCAACTCTCCTTTGTGTACATTCAGTGTGCAATAAACAGTTACGTTTAGTGCTGTCATTGTATACAGTGTTTGTACTGTCTTCACAACTTTGTGGTTTGGAAACATTGACAGTGTCATGAGTGCTGACCTCATTGTAATGTTACGTACATGTGCATATTATATATATATTACAGTGTACCTAAGGCTCATGACACTTGGGAGATGTTTTGGTTTGAGAAAAAAAATGTCTAACGCGGCTCATACACAATCTGAAAAAAAATAGAGCAAAGGCATGTTGTACAATGTAGTTGTATGTCGCATAAAAAACATCATGTTTTGCCACTGTTTCTTTGGACTAAGAATACTGTCGTTGACATGAGCCTAAGAGGAAAGTTCAAGTGACTATACATTGTCTGCTTGAGAGAGGTCCTGATCAGTTGATGGTTTTGTTTCCAAACATGCTGATGCAGGGAATCTCGTAACTGCGGGCGCTTGGAGAACACTATCATTATGTTGATGGTCTCATGTGACATTGAGTAAAGATTTTTTGGTTACAGATCTGGGAGAGCATCAAGAGTGGCGCTGCTTTGAAAGACCCAATGCTGCTTTCTCGCTTCATACTTCTCACTTATGCTGTAAGGAATCTATGATTCTACTGCCTGGCTTATTGTGTCGGCTGCTTTGTGTATGTGTGTGTGTGTGTGTGTGTGTATAAGCGCTTTGAGTCGCTTTGTGTGAATTTGCGCTGTATAAGTGCAGTTCATTATTATTAGTAGTATTCTTCTCAGTCATCAAAAGTTTTTGTGTGTGTATGTGTGTGTGTGTGTGTGTGCGTCCACTCCTATTTTGTCTCAGTGTACTATATCTCTGTGTGTGTGTGTGTGTATTGCATATTTGTTGGTATGAATGTAAGCGCATTGAGTCACTTTGTGTGAATTTGCGCTGTATAAATGCAGTTCGTTATTATTAGTAGTATTCTTTTCAGTAAATCTTCAGTCATCAAAAGTTTGTGTGTGCGTCCACTCCTATTTTGTCTCAGTGTATATATCTCTCTGTATGTTGTTGTTTTCCCCCAACATGGAGTGAACAATTCAAATCAGTGTACAACTTCTTGGTATTATTGTGCTGAATTATGCCATGTATAGCGGTATTTATTTCTCATGTCGTCAGGATCTGAAGAAGTACAAGTTTTTCTACTGGTTTGGAAGTCCTTGCTTGCTTGCTCCAGAGACTGTCATTTTGAATTCTCCTCCATGTCACCTCAACCAGAGGTTCAACGAAAAGCAGGTTAGCTGCTGAGATTTTAGTGAAAATATTATATAAGATCCAAGCACATTTGTAATTTTACTAATACATTTAGTGTAAAAGATTGAATGAAATTTACCACTTGGGGAAAGTCACTGGCCTTTGAGAAAAAAGAAACCTTTATCCTCCCAAATGGAAAAACTTGTCTCTGGCATGCTTGGAAATAATATTCAGCATGCACGTCAGGGTTGCACATTTTCCACAGCTTCTATAGGACAAAGTGTTCTGGAAACAGCAAAGTGATAGGACACAGTGTCCTGGCCACTTATTGGCAATAAAAATTTTAATAGGACAAATGTCCGCTTGGAGTGGGAAAAATAGGACATTTGAAATTTTTATGGGTCACTGTCCTGGGACCGACTTAAATGTGCAACCCTGGCATGTTGTCAATTTTTCTTTCTTTTCATTTCATCATTTCTAGCATAGTTTGGCCACCACTTTGTTTCAATATTTTTTCAGGCAGGAAGCAAGAGAAATTTAAAGAAATGCTGTGCTAATATAAACATTAGACACGTGTCATATTGTACATTGAGTAACAAAGTTAAGATTTTAAGTGGAGGAGTGGGTGAATGGGTAACAGGGGCTTATAAATATACAAGGTACATGATATTGGTGATTTTAGTTCTGTCACTGATGTTAGCTGTACTTATTGCTAATAACGCTTATGTGCTTGATTTCTTTTGTAGATCTCAAGTTTGCTGGAATCATATGACAACTTCCAGCAGCGGAAACTTGTCTTTGAAAACTACTTCATCCTTGTGGAGGAGGAAGGGGACAGGCTGTGTGTCCAGGAAGTGTCTGGCATCCAACGAGCTCTGGAAGAAAAGAAGAAGGTTTTGGCGGGATTCTGCGACCCCAGTACGCTGGAAAGCAACCCAGGATGGCCTCTCAGGAACTTCCTGACGCTTCTTGCATACCACTTGTTAGTACATGTATCAGTGAATTTTTGCTATGAAAAATCTGAAGTAAAAATTGTAAAAAATGTTAGAGGTGCGCCACTTTGTCACTTACAAAGTTTTAGCGTTGAGATGCTTGTAGTGGGATAGCAATAAAAACTGCTTCCACACTTAAGACCACTCGTAGGTTTCAGTCCTTCTTGGGGTATTAGATATTGTTTTGTTTTCTTTGTTTGTGTTTGTCACCTCTAGTATGGTTTGCTGTTTAATATGGGTCGGTCATCAGGGGTTCGCTCTGTATACTCCAGTTTCCTCCTTTGTTTTGCAACCCAAAAAAAAAAAAAATTCAAAAAAAATAAATAAATAAATAAATTTTAAAAAAGAAAGAAAAAAAGGAGTAAATGACAAGCAGTTACAAATTCTGATGATAGAAATTAATATCTGAGCTGATGTCCACAATGTGCAGTATCCCCCAAAGCACATGAGTTTGGCGCTTTGAGCCAAGTGACTGTCAAAATGCACCTGTGTTACATCATCTTATATTATTATCATTATTTACTTCCAGTGCCAAAGAGCTGCCAAATCTGGAAGTAGTCTGCCTGCGAGACCGGAGTCGGAAGGGTGAAAGAGAAATTACACACAGCATCGTTCTCTCTGTCCAGCTGTCTTCCATCGCCGACCTTGCAGGTACGTGTGTGTGTGTGTGTGTGTGTGTGTGTGTGTGTGTGTGTCCAGACAAAAGTTGTGAACCATAAGTATGTTTTTTGCTTCTCATCATTGCCCATACTTTCTGTCATACTGTACGCTTTCAATTTACAACAACAAAAATGACCTGAAATTTTTTTATTTTTTTTTTTTAAACAGAAACACCCAAGGTCCTTGGATGGGAACGAAATGAGCGACAGAAGATGGGAGCCCGAGTGGTCGACCTCAGTGCTTCCATGGACCCCACAAAGTAGGGATACGTGATCCAAAAAAAAAAATTGAACTCGCATATCAAAGGCTTTAGATAGCAGCTGACAGAGTGTGTGTGTGTGTGTGTGTGATTTGGGGGGAGGGGCACTTATGAAGCTCTAATTCTGTTTTGGAATGAAGTACATGTAGTTACTCATTTTGACATGTGACCATTTTGTAAATTTTGGAGGTGTTTATCAGACATTGTGACTTTTTTCTTCTTTTTTTTTTTTTTTTTTTTTTGACTTTGCAGTCTCTGATTAGGAGAATTAATGCAGCAGGCTAGTTGGTTGCTGCTTTTCCTAGGAGGGTGCCGAAGAAGACAGCACACCAACACCAGAGGGTGGATGACCGTAAATTTTCATCTTTTCCTGAAGGGATTTACCCAAATTATGCCTTAGATGAAACAGCAAATATCTTGGATGGTGTGTATCAATGGCTAGCAATATGTTCATGACGGACCTGAGAAGACTTTCTCGCTCCCTTTCAAGAAGCTTGCATGCCTCAGGTGCCAAGGAAATATCTAATACATGCTCATGCATTGTATTTCATCAGGCTAGCAGAGTCTGCTGTGAACTTGAATCTGAGGCTCATGCGATGGCGCCTGATGCCAGACCTGTGCCTGGATAAAATCGCTGCCACTCGCTGTCTGCTTCTGGGAGCAGGGACACTGGGCTGCAACGTTGCTCGCAATCTCGTGGTCAGTGTTATCAATGATGTTGTGTTGTATGACCATTTTCCACAGCAGATTGCTCATTTGAAAAGAGGGCTTTGTGTGTGTGTGTGTGTGGTGTGGTGTGGTGTGTGTGTGTGTGTGTGTGTGTGTGTGTGTGTGTGTGTGTGTGTGTGTGGTATGGTGTGTGTGCGCGTGTGTGCATTCCATTGTGTGCATACTGCTACTTAATTTGTACAGTACTCTTTGTACCCTCTGGCAACAAAATCTGATCATTCACTAACACTTGTCTACCCTGCCTCTGTGAGAGAAATTATTGTCAGATATTCGCATTGTCACTTGCAGTATTTAGCACACTTTCTTACTGCATGACATCATAGAGCTGTCACTGTCTTCGTTTATTCTTTATGAAGGCTACTCACAAGAAGTAGAAATAGATTTGTCTCTGACCTTACAGTGTCATTATCCCCTTCTCTTTTTTTTTTTTTTGGCATTCTGTTTTTCAGAGCTGGGGTGTTCATCACATCACTTTGGTGGACAACGCCCGTGTCAGTTACTCCAACCCTGTTCGACAGTCCCTCTTTACCTTTGAAGACTGTCTGAATGGTGGCAAGCCAAAGGCAGAGGCGGCAGCTGAAGCTTTGAGGCGGATTTTCCCAGGAGTGGTGAGTGTTGAAAACATACAGACTTTGGGAGAGACCCTCTTGATTTCAAGTCTCCCCCCCCCCCCCCCCCCCACACACACACACTGATTGATATAAAAATGAACAGTTTTTCAGGCAGACATGATCCAGAATGTGTTATTTCTTGAGCCTGAACCTGACCACCCCATGCCCACTGTATGATAAGACTGGTTAAAAAGAACAAGCCACTGCACACCAGTAGGTGCCACTTCAAGCCACTATGACGCAAGGCATGGGCCTTCCCTGCCAGGCCCGAGGCTGCTGCAGATTGCATAATAGTGGCTTGACATGGCCTCTTGTGATCTAAAGATTTCAAGTAAATGGATTTTTTTCATGGGATTTTAAGAGTTATTCAGCCTTTCCTTACCCAACAAATTTCTGCCCTAAGTCTGAATAAAGCAACCTGCCTCGTGTATAGAGACGTATGGAGTCAAATTACAAGTGGTTTCTCTGACCTCTGTGTGTGTGTTTTAGGTGTCTGAGGGAATATCGTTGTCAATTCCAATGCCAGGACATTCAGTGTCAGGTAAGTATTCGTTCTAATGCTGCAGATCAGAATTGAACACACTGACAGTCCGTTTCGTTCTGATACGTGTAGCAGTCGTCCTAGTCTGAGGTGCACTTTCTGCACTATTTTACCTGCATTTTACTTGTGGCACTCTCTTCCTGAGTCAATGAAGGAGTCAAACAACATCACTGCAGTCCGTAATCGACTGAAGACTCGTCTCTTCAGCACATCACTCTAAAAATCTTCCATCTTTCGGTGGAATTTCCACCTTTGGCTAAAATTTTTCTTTCTCCCACAAAGTGTGTCCTCCTCTGAATCACTAATGGCACAGATTTCTTTGGGCATTCCACCAGACACCCCTAGCATAATGTGTCTGCTTTGCAGACGTGCGCTCTCGGCTTTACCATTTAGTCACTTAATGCTACACGCTTTTCCTCCTTTTGATCCATGGACCATGTAAAGCCCTGGCTCCGCATGTAGAAGTCGAGGTTAGGGGTTTTAACCCCCAGGTTAGAGTCTAACCTTGAAATAAACTAGCTCGAGGGTTAAATTTTCTGTTGTTGTTGTTTTTTTTTAATCAGGAAGCGGGTCCATTCCAGCAAGATGCCAAAGCTGTTATAGAAGGATTTATTTCTTCCTTTCTTCACCTCCTTTCTTATATATTTCTGCTTTTCGGTTTCTTTTGTCCTAGTTTGGGTTAGGTCTGTAGCCGTGAGTTAAATTAACCTCGACTTTTACACTCTGGCCCTGCTCTGTTAACCATCTGCACTTTTCTTTTTTTATTCTTTGGGCGGTTGGGGGGGGGGGGGGGTCTTTCTTTCAAAAACTGCTCCCAAAACACTGTCAGCATGCAACAAGAAAAAAGCCATGCAGTGTATCAGGTCTCCATCATTATCATCATTGTCTCTCTGGACAGGTGGCCTAGAGAAGCAGGTGGAGGAGGACGTGAAGCGACTGGAGCAGCTGATCGAGAACCATGATGCCGTCTTTCTCCTGATGGACACACGTGAAAGTCGCTGGCTACCCACCTTGATTGCCGCGGCCAAGGGAAAGATCGTTATCAATGCTGCTCTTGGCTTTGACACGTTCCTGGTTCTGCGTCACGGTGTGAAAACAGGGGGACCTGTCCCACCTAAAGCGGCTGCTGCCTCGTGTATTGCAGAGGGTCTCGTGGGAAGCCAGCTTGGTTGCTACTTCTGCAACGATGTCGTTGCACCAGGAAATGTATGTAAAAATTGGACAAGGAACGTTGCGACATAAGCTTATTATTACCATGTTGTATGTGTGTTGTCAGTTAAGAATATCAAGATTTTGTCCCTGTAGTTTTCAGAAAAAGAATCAAGATGTTACAATAAATTACTGTCAAGCTTTTGCTCAGTTAAAATGTTTCGCACCCCTGGGCTGTATTGGGCGAACTATACCAACGCAACCACGCTAATTTAGTAGAGTTCGCCTGCTTAATAATAATAATAATAATAATAAAGGGTATTTGTGGCGCCCCATCTCACAAGAGCTCAGGGCGCGTACATAAACTACACATAACATTAAAAAAAAAAAAAACGTACAACACACACACACACACACACAGATTTTTTTGCAGGTGGCATGCAGAGATGGAGAGCGGGGAGGGGAGGGGCATGGGGGGTTGGTTCTACTGCATGCTTAGATTGGTTTAGGGTTAGGTTTAGGGTTGGGGTTACCTTGTGGTAATGTTGCAATCGCTATGTTGTTTCGACGGCCGCAGTGCATTTACAGCAGGTGCAAATGACACAAGGGGGCGAACTATACCAAAGCAGCCAAACTTTCTGATGGGAATTGGACTCTTAGCGTAGCATCAGTATTGCATACATACTGGTTGTGGTATACGTCGTCGTTGTCCTTTTTAACTACTGTTATCAGAAAATTTTGTTATTGTCTAAGAATTAAGATTGCCCAGTCCTTAACTGAAGTGATTGGAGCAAGCATCTAGTGCCAGTTATTAGACTTAACATACATGCATTTCTTGAGTGGATCAGCAGTGAGGGCAATTGTGTGCGGGAAAGACACCAGGTAAGTTAATGTTTGGTTGTGAGTGTGGGTCCCTGTTTTGCTGCCTTGGTTGTTGGTGGCAAAAAATCAGTAGATCTGCTTGATGTCTATCTCTTCAGTCCATGCGTGATCGGACCTTGGACCAGCAGTGCACTGTGACTCGCCCCGGTGTGTCCATGATGGCCAGCGCTTTGGCAGTGGAACTCCTCATTTCTGTGTTGCAACATCCCAAGGGGTAAGCATTGTTGTCGTGTAGAGCTGGGAGTACTGGCTGTGTAACTGAAGTCTTGTGCTTCTAGCAGCATCATACTTCACCCTTATCCTCATGCGTAAGAAACACTTGTTTCAGCTTCAGAGCCATCCATGGATTCGGGAAGGAATACTGCTTGAACTGATAAAGAGTTTTGGCAACAAAAATAACAACAAAACAAGAAGAATTTAAAAAAAACAAAAAAAGCATAAACAAAAAACCAAAACAGAAGAAAAACAACCAAAAAAACCCAGTTGTGCATTACTTTTCAATACATTCTCTGTTTTAGACAGGACGCCATTGTTGAGAATTTAAAATCACATGTCACTTGTTTTTGTCTGTGGAATATGGTCCTGAAAACCGCTCACTGTTAATGGTATCTTTCATGGCCCCATTTTTTACTAAGTTGGCTGTGGCTGAACTGTCCGTGTCTTCATTTCAGTGGAGATGCGCCCGCAGACACCAGTGCCCATGAGGACAACCTCACAAAAGAAGCTGAGTGTTCACTTGGGCTTGTACCTCACCAGGTAAGGCAGTGAATATAGTCACCAGAGAGAGATCACCCACTATCTTCCCAGCTTCACTACAAATTCTGACACTTATGAACTCTATGAGACACAGTTGCCACAATGCAGAATACAAAGGTGTACACATTTCCAAGAGAATTAAAGAAATAAGATAGTGATTGTAGCTAATACGCAACTATTGGTTTCTTGTAGGAATGCCGCTTAGGAACACTGTGTCAAGAATTTATTTTTTCATGTTACTGACAGATCCGAGGGTTCCTGTCCCGATTCCACCAGATCCTGCCAGCTGGCCAGGCTTTCGACAAATGTACTGCATGCAGTAGCACTGTGAGTATCTGTGCACATCGTGAACACTTACTGCACCATGCACACCCGGGGATTTTCTGTTTTTACTGGTTATCTTTCCACGACCTGCATACTTTCTGAATGCTTACTTCGACCGCTTAGACAAAACTCAGACAAGGGTAACAGTTCTGTAGTGCTTGTTTTGCAGTCTGTCTACCTGCACCATTAGCTAGATCTAGAATTTTTTACGTCTGCACTGGAGAGAAAACAAATGATGATTATTAGGCAGTGGAATAGGTCCCCGCATGACTTGCATGGTACAAATGGTCCTATCTCTATTATATTACTGAGCAGTGTCTGTCTGTGTGTGCACGATAAAACCTAATGTAGAGTTCTCACATCGCAATCAAAATTTGTGGGTGTACTCAGGGGAACTTTAGGCTCGTTCCAGCAGAAAAAAACACCTTTTCTACATGTATCACCAAACAGCAAGACCCACAACAATTTAGAGTTCTCGCATTGGAATCAAACTTGGTGGCTGTACTCGGGGGAGCCCAGAAACATTTTGGTGGGAAAATCAGAGTTTAGTGTCATTTTCCACTGAACAGGGATACCAGAAAACACTTACTAAAGAGATCACAGAGATCAGAGATCAGCCCGGGCAAAGCGGGTACATCAGCTAGGGGACAGATAAGAATCATTCTGTGCGTATGTTTATCTTGTCATCTGATCAGCCACAGATCTGGTTTTTGTAGCTGTTTTGTTGGTTGGTTGGCTTAGTCGCTCATGCCCCTGAGTACTTTGAACCTTCGAGCTTTCCGATCTGCATCCTTGCAGGTGTTGGACAGATACAGGCAAGATGGTTTCCAGTTCTTGCTGCAGGCTTTCAATGAGCCCTTGTTTCTGGAGGAGATGACCGGACTCACGCAGATGCACCAAGACACGCTGGATGCCGAGGTGAGTGCTGGTGGTGGTGGTGGTGGTGGTCTCATTTACTGGGATCATGATGTCAAACAATTCGTGCAGAGCATGCTCATAGTGTGAGGTATTTGGAGGGAAGGAATATAGAGGAATAAACAAGAAGAAAGAAGAGTTGCCTGCTTTCTGAAGTGTCAGAAGGGTTTTGGTTTGATGCTAGCAATGGAGGGAATCCAGATGGATGTGTGTGTGTGTGTGTGGGGGGGGGGGGGGGGGGGGGTTCTGCATTGGGCTTGACGTACGCAATTCCAGTCCTGAAACAGTCTGTGAATGCACTGGTGTTTCAAAGAGGCAGGTCTATTCTCTCTGAGTGTTTCTCCATTGCTGCCATTTTCAGATTTTTTGTTTCCTGCTCACAAAAGATTCCAGTCAATATATATAAATATGCACCATGTTGTTTAGGTCTGGGACCTGAGTGATGATGAAGATCTGTCAAGCATGGAGACATCCTGATGTGTGAACTGTACGTCCGTATCCAGACATTCCCAGCATGACCACATGACGTGTATACGTCAGGTTTGTCAATGTCATGTTCATATCCAGCGCAGACCACCTTGAACCTGTGCATGAAGTCGTTACCTGTACTTTCAGCAGATCCTCTGGATATTTGCTCAGAACAGCTGCATCATTTGGAAGGATCGTTTGGAGCACAATTTTGAGATAGGCATGTGTTTGAACATTCAGATTTGTCTGCAGGAAAACTCATTATGTAGAAGTTGGATACATTGTTAGTGCAGAACTTTGAGACACTCACATGTTTGGAACAGTCATGTTTTCATCAGAGCATGTATTTCAGAAGTCAGGTACATTTTGTGAATGTGTGCATTTGCTGCACCGACCATCGTACTCACAGTTCTACAGGCCGGGGGTTATCGTGCACAAGTCGTGAGGAAGGGACCCTTCTCGCATTCTTCAGCATCTCACGTCATCCTTTCTTCTCCATGTGTGGAGAGACAGGAGTGAGAGAAAAAGAGAGAAAGTGACACATCTGATTCATAACCATTGCATTCACCAGTCAGTGTGGTACATGTAATTGTAATTTATAGGCTTTTGTTGAAATTGAAAAGTCCCATATAAAGATGGGCGTTTGTGTGTGTGTGTGTGTGTGTGTAGGAAGACAGAAGAATGTGGCATGCCCTGTTCACAGTAGTTCGTTTAGTAGTGTTCCAGCATGTGCAATGTCCAGAATGTGTGTGTGTGTGTGAAGGAAGAAGGAAAAAAAAACAAAAAACTTGTATACAAATTTTGTGATATTTTCTGTCTGACCATGTGCTTGTTATAATTATGTTTTACAAAATGATGTCAAAACTGTGCACTAACTTACCGATATTGGTATGCCACAAACAAGTTTATTTAGTAAATTGTACATGCTACTTGGTTATACATTTTGTTGCTACACAGGCCTCAGCCTGAGTATGGTAACTCTTCACATCTCACATATGTATATCTATTCTGTAAGAGTATGTGTCTGCTATCTTCTGTTTCTCAAGTACAGTCGTGAATACACCTTTTTTGTTGAAATTGTACTTCCTGTTTTAGGATAAATAAAATCTTACTCAGCAAAGCAACAATGTTGGAAAATGGATTTATTGACAAAATATTTACATAAAAATAAGAATGTGATTAGTTTAAAATCAAATATAAGAAGAAGCATTTTTATATGTATAGCAATATGAAGATAAGGAAAAATGTACGTTCACACATGTTCAAAATTTAACACAATTGCTGAGCCAACAATCTAGCCAGGCTATTTAAAAAAAAAAAAAAAAGCACACACACAAAAGGATGCTTGCTAAACTGTGTTCTTTACCTTTGATTGTCAAATCTAATAATAAAATTCGCTCTATAACACCAATGGTACAAGTTTGCGTCGGTGTTACCACTCTCACACTGTTCAAAATAAACATGAGCAGCATTTTTACACTGAGCACGCTTCAGTATCATTTGCCATGCTGCGTGTACGACAATAATACCCAGGGATAAAATACCACAGACAATGAGTCAAAATGTGAAACTTTTTCAGGGTTTGTGTTTAACGGTGAAAGTACACATGGCATACACCTGTAGTGACTGTTGCACGTCATTCTTGCCAGTAATGTACTCGGAACCACTACATATGATTTCTTTATATTATATATAATATGCCTCTTGAACCAGGTTGTCTTCAGATAGTATTACAAGTATTTACTGAGTAGGTTTGGACTTTTTTTATGGGAGAAAATATCAATACAGCTTGGCCTGTACCTGTGTATACTGCAACGGACTTGCACTCACCACATCACATCAGTTCAAAACGTATATGTATCCCCACCCTACACCCATCAACACTGTCTTACCATAAAAACAGTTGTTGTGGATGATGATAGAACAAGTTGCAAATTTAAAATTTAAAAAAAAAACAAAAAAAACCACATACACACACACAAAATAAAGATGATAAGCAAACAGGTTTCTCACACACCAGGGCATAAAATCCTCCACTTTTGGGCGGATTTCCACCTTTGGGTAAAACTGTTCCTTCTCTCAAAATGTGCGCTTCCTCCTCTGAAGCACATAAAATCACGCCAAAACACACCAATCTGCAGATTTTAGACTAATTCTAAAACTTTTCCTCACCCAAAAAGTGTTTCGTCCTCTGAAACATTCAAAATCACGTCAAAACTTACACAGACTGTAGTGTAATTTTTAAAAAATTTAAAATCCGGGAGAGCATGCCCCTGGACATCTCTAGTATTATATGTCTGCAAAGCAGATGCACGCTCCTGGTCCCGCATGTAAAAGTCGGGGTTATGGAGTTTAGCTCTGGGTTAGAGTCTAACCTCAAACTAAACTAGCTCTAGGGTTAAATTTCCTGTTGTTTTGTTTTGTTTTAAATCAGTAAGTGGGTCCATTCCAGCAAGGTGCCCATGCCGTTATAGAAGGACTTTCGTCTTTCTTTCTTCGCTTCCTTTTGTATTTAATTTTGTTTTGGGATTTCTTTTGTCCTAGTCTGGGTTAGGCCTGTAGCCGTGGGTTGAATTAACCTCCGAGTTTTACATACGGGCCCTGGCTTTGCCACTTAGTCACTAAACGTTACACACTTCTCCCCCTTTTGGACCATGCACCATTAACTCTTTGACGACGGAGCACAATTTCTGACACACGATTTCCTATAGGAAATCGTGTGTCAGAAATTGTGCTTCCTATAGGAAATCATGTGTCAGAAATTGTGCTCCGTCGTCAAAGAGTTAAAGCCCTGAGAAACGTCGCGACAATTTGTATGCTGTTTGTGTGAGAGTGAGTAATGTGTCGTGCTCTGCAATTTTCCTCACCTGACTAAACAGGTCGAAAGATGCCAGACAAGTGCTCTCTTTCAGCTCGAGCTTTGCAGATGAAGCAAACCACATCCTTCGTGGTGCCTTGTGCACATGCGTATGTATCATACATGTATTTTATGGTAAAATGAGCCACCGTTTATTTCAAAGGACAAGTTGCCAGTGGGGATGATAAGGAGACTTGCACAGCATGCCCGCACTTAACACAATATAGGCGTCTCTTACCAATAACAAGGAGTATTAACACATTTCATACCGTGCATGGGTATCCCACATTTTTGACACTTTCATCAGTTTTGGCCCTGTACGCGAAAGTCAGGCAAGATTACAGGTTTCTTAAATTAACCTCTCTTCTTCAGGCTGGGGAATTTTCAGTCATTTGGCAATTTTCAGACAAATTTCCTATCCTTTCAGCCAAAAAAAAAATTTAAGTTTCAGCCAAGAAAAGAAGGAAAAAGGTTGCATTTATCAACTAATCAAGATGCATTTAATGCCATATGGGACAGCTTCATTTTATAATTCTTGCATGTCAGTATCAAGGCAGTACATGTATTTCACTTTTGGGTGCCAGGAGAGGCTACTACATCAGTAAATGCCTTTAATACATGTAATGCTAAAATTTGTTTTCTTGCTCCTGTGGGCCCCCCCGAAAGGGCGCTGCCCTCTGCACTCTGGCCCAGGTTTCAGTCTAAGAAAAGCATGTGCAGACTTACATTAGTACCGTTCACATTGAAAGCACACACAAAAAAAAGAAACAAAGAAAAAAGTGAAGCAGACAAACTTGAAACTGAGTTCACCATTCGACACCGTTACAAGTCTCGCAGTGAATGGAATCACACAATCTTTTTTTTCGTTTTTCCTCAACTTAATGCAAATAAATTACAGCAAGAGAAAAATTATGAACACCAGTCTGTACACAAGCTGATTTGTATTATGCAACAAAAGTTAGTACAGTATCTGTCATTTTCACACAATCAAGTTACAATGTAATAGAACAGGGAAACAGGAGGTACAGAAGTGCATACAATGGGTTTTGTAAAAACAAAAACAGTATATAGGGTTGATGCCAAATTCTCATCACATGTATCCTTGTATTTGTACAGATTTTGAAACACACAAAGAAACGAAAAGATTGTTAAAATGTGCTTTGCAAGAACACCCCTGCAACCACCCCCCCCCTCCCACCCCCCCAAAAAAAGCCCAACCCCAAAAAACAACAACAAAGAAGAAACAACAATGGAACAACAGAAAAAAAGCAAAACAAACAAAACTAACATGATTTTTAAAAAAAATCCAAACATGACACACTGGGGCAAGGTCATAAGAAATGCATACCACAGCATCCAACTGTGGGGAAAAAAATTCCGTTTTGAAGAAGCGCAGTACTTGTGGTGGCCTATAAATGACATGTCTCTTACACGTATAAAACAAAACATTTATTACTGTTACTGATACATACCAAGATGACCATAGCACAGTCTGCTAAATAGAAGAAACCTTCAGTGTCCAGTAAATTATCTTGGGGTTGGGGGGGGGGGGGGGGCGCAATGCAGTATTCAAATCCTGTGTCTGATAATTGTGGGATAGCGGGTGGGAAAGTGGGGCAGGGCAATGGGGTTATACACTTTGGCTTAACACATTTCTTTGATTAAAAACAAAAGAAAAAAAATGGTGAATCTAAAAAAAGCAAAAAATGTACATCAAAGGACATACACAAACAGTTGGGCCTGCTATCGTGTATACATTGTGGCCGTTCAAAACCTGAGGGTCTGTGTGTTAACAAATAAACATACGATGCAAATGATTTGAGGCTAACCTTTCTTCCATGAACTTTGATATTCATATCTGCTGCCTTTTTTGCCAGGTGACCAACTGAAATACATGTAGTAAAAATGCATCTGTCTAAAAAATGAAAACCACGAAAATTGTGGGAAAAAAATGATTAAAAACACAAATGCTAAAATCAATTTCGGCAGAGCAGTTGTGCAGCAGATACACGGTTGTTGATAATTTTATTAGAGAACATCAGCCTTGTTTTTTTTTCTTACTAAGTGGGAGGTCTTGGAAATATTAAAAAGAAACCATGCAAAGCATCCCTGGAGAAGTAGAAAGGAACTAGAACACTCTGAGACATACATCCAGAACACTTCATGCATGGATTTCATCATACTTGTACTGTGTTTTAACTCACTGACTTTCTGTAATCGTCTGCACTTCTTCTTTTTTTTTCTTTTTTTTTTCACAGTCGCTTTTTAACACCTCTCCCTAAGCACCGTGAGTACTCAGTTAGGGTGGAGCCGTGCGTTATATCAAGTCTCCATCATCATCATCATCCGAGTTTGCAAGCTAGCGAAGTGTGTTGCTTTGCTTGTACATGTATTAACAGAAAATCTCCAAAAGCAGAATCACTACAACCCAACACACACACAAAAAATATGCTTCTTCTTCTTCTTCTTCCATCTACGCCCACAATCAACTTACTGATTACTAGTGGCGTGTTGCGGAGTGCGCAGCCCAAAAAAAAAACAAAAAAAAAACAGACAGGTGGGTTTCAGTGTGAGCCTGACACTTCGCGGAGTAAGTATCAAGGGTGGCAGCAAGGACGGTGTCCTGGTGCAGTTCAGTCCGATCCCTGACTGTGCGTGGAAAGAAAGTCGTGTTCCTGCTATTCAAGGTTTGCAACCCACCAAGGTTTGCCCACAAAGAGAAATAAGCTAGCACTGTGAGAGATGATTTTACAATAACTGGCATGATACATCGCTCCCATTAATCAAAAACCAAAACCATAAATCCTAAGGTCCTCAGTTTTGCCATTTAAAACAACTGATGGGGAAAATGGTTGCTGAATTGCATAATTTTACAAGCTCAAAAGCACATGAGAATGTAGCAAACTTCACTCATCTATACCAATGAATTGTTAATATACACATTATTACGTCACCCCTGCCATATCATGCTCATTGTATCTATGTTTTTCAAGGGTAAAGAAAACTGATACATAAACAACATCCCCTTGACTGCTCTTGCTGTATGTGTATTATGCACATGTCAAACGTTCAGTTATACACGCCACCATGAATTTTTTTTAAAGAAAAAATCAAGTTTGGTGCAATCCGCATTCTGACTTGCACATCAACATTGTTGACTGTTGATTCAACGACAACAGATACAGTCAATATTTTGATGGACAGAGATGGAAATGTGTGCATAGGTGGGTCATTTAAACCACAGTAACAATATCCATAGTCAGCCCTGTCCACATTAGGAAACACATTCATGATACAATATTCTGTTACGCGCTGTAGCATTTTTGTTCAGAATTCTTACAAAGTACAACCATTACAGTGGCGACACTTGAGTGTCAACAACTTTGGTGTCTTGCCTTGCCAAGACCACTATTTGACAGAAAAAAAAGAAGAAATACACAAAAATGTTAGAGCAAGATGATGTACTGTATAGGAAGGGCTGTATTTGTCTTTGTGATCACGAAGACAAAATTCAAAAAAGAAACTTAACACAGGCACACTTTGTAACTGTAGGGCTCACTCGCTTTCTCTCAACAAATTATGAAATTATGCGCACGCACGCACACGCGCGCACGCACACACACACACACACACACACACACACACACACACTACACACCGGTGAATAAGAATGTTTCAGTGTAGAAGAATACTCCAGATTTGGACCAATCAACTTTGAGAATAGCTCAAGAGAGGCTGATAATGTGAGTCTTCCTGAGCTATTTTCAAAACTGACTACAGCCAGGAATCCAATGACATGCCTCTTTCATGATTCTCATATATGAAATCTGAGGATCACAGTGCAACTTACATACAAGGTGAACAATTTGTGACCAGGGCGTATGTATGACGTGCTGAGTTTTCTTGCAGTCCAGTTCACATACAGTTCCAGCTCGAACGAGATATTAATGTTAGGCGTTTGCTCGTTTTTGGAGTTTAATTGAATGTTTGTTTCCTCCACTCAAGGGAAACATCAAAGGTAAAACATTCAGGAAAAAACGCAGCACATTTATATTTTTCCTTCCAACCTGGAATCAAACTCACGACCTTTACACCTACAGATCTGTGCTCTACCAGTCTGGCAACACTGCCTCCCCCCCCACAGTGCATACTTGTACTAGAGAAGGGGCAGTGGTCAGACTTACTGCAAGACCCGGACATGTACATATGTATCACATAGGAAGATATGTATGAAAAATCCTGAAGCACATTTTTCCAAAAGATACTCAGGTACCAGTCCTGGCTGATGCGGCCTCAACCACATCCTAACGAGCACTATTAACTCTGGTCCTACTGAACAAATCTGCCTCACACTGAAAAAGCCATAGACATAGTCCGGTACATTCCAGGCTCAGTACTACCAAGGTTAAATCTAGAAAGGCAAGATAAATCTTACCATACGTTTTATATGCGCCCATTAAGATACAGAACAATTTGAGTGAGGAAAACTTATAGGTGTACCTGTACATGTACAATCTGGACATAACAAAATGGTGTGATTCTAGGATTCACTGCTAAGTCTTCAGCACACAAAACACAAACACAAAGGTATGACGGCAGTAATGGATATTCAAGGGATTAAATCATCTGAGCTCAGTAGTGGCATGATTTTTCTTACTGTCAATACTGTCCGAAAACATCCTAGAAATACTTCTTTGCATCATTTGCCTCTGATCTGCAGTCACTCTGCTCAGGATCCACACGCAATAAAAACACTGCGAAAAAGGATCAGTTTCCAGTCATTGCACCGTTTGGTTTGACTGCAACACTGATGCAGAATACGAAATACAGTCCTCCACAGCAAGCAATCTTGTGCCACGGTCTTGTGTGCGTCAGGTTCTCGTAGCCTTGAGTGGCAAGTCAAATATGTTTCTCCTTCACTCACATCCTAGTGTACAAATAAATGTGAGGGAAGAAATCTGTTTCTTCTTCACACTGTCCTATAGCATATACACATGTGTGGGAAGGGGGCATGAAAAAAATATGTTTCTTCTTCACACTGTCCTATAGCAAACGCAGGTACTTGTGGGAAACAGGCTGTGGGAAACAGGGCGTGGGAAGAAATCTGTTTCTTCTTCACACTGTCCTATAGTATATACACATGTGGGAAAGGGAAGTGGGGGGAAAATCTGTTTCTTCTTCACACTGTCCCATAGCAAAGACAGGCATGTGTGGGAAACAGGGTGCGGGAAGGAATCTGAAAGGTGCGTGGGGTAGAGTACAAATATCAACCAACTGCATGAAGAACAATATATATATACAAAATGAGAGTTGATGAAAATCGTTGGACAGTTGTTACGTCATAGCCACTGCTTCTGGCGACGTGAACGAGAACCGTTTGAACACGTGCTGATTCATCGTTTTGAGCAGTTCTCTGTCGGGTGGGGTCAGCTGCGCCCGCTCTGATGTGAAGTCTGAGTCGAAGTTGGAGCTGTCAGCTGCATGTTTCTGTAGAAATGGAAGTAATGACCAATTTGTGAATTTTGTCAAGCACAAGCTTAAGTGCTGCAGCAAGCAGTGAACTGAATCTATACCGTTATAGTGTACAAGTCAAGGGTCAATTACAGAATAACAAGTACAGAGATGAATGTGGTTCTTCATATTCTGAGGATTCCATATACACCAAAGTTTGAATTCACGCTTTCATGTTCTAAAACATTATGCACATGCTAGCATGCATAAACACACACTCCTTTCAGCCAAAAACAGGACAGAAGTACTCAGCAAAAGTACCCCCCCCCCCTTCCCCCCCCAAAAAAAGAATAAATAAATAAATAAATAAAATAAATAAATAAACAGACTAATAAAATACAGAAATATATAAACAAATGATATACTACTACCACATAAATGATGAATAAAACAATGACAATAAAAGAAACAAAAACAAAAGCAAAAATCTCCCCCCCACCCCCCCCCCCCCCCCCCAAAAAAAAACCCCAATTAAACAAACAAACAAACAAAAACTCTCTGAAACAATGCAGTAATTACATGTACTACAGACTGTAAACTAAACATACACCCAAACTTACGATTTTAGGACGGAAGGGTGGTGGGATCTGCCTGGCCTCCAGTTTCTCCCAGTCAACGTTGCGGAAGAATGGCTGAGATCGGATGGGGCCATGCTGGCAGCCAGGCATGCCCAGTCTGTCTCCGGGGTTCCGCTCGAACAGCTGCATGAAAGAATTTTTTTTTTAATTCATGCCAGGAGAGAAGCTTTACATCAGTGGGAACTGTCACAGGAAATAAGCCTCACTGACCAAAAGCGTAATTGGCGTTTGTCCTGAGTAAGATGAAAATGACACAAAAATGAAAAGACGTATTATGTCAGCCTTGAATAGAAAATAATCTGACACTGCGAAAATCAATCGTTCTACGGCTGTTAATATGAAGCCCTGCCACGAAACACTTTACAATGATGTCCCCCGTTGTTGTATTTTTCTCCTGCTATGTCGCTCTCTCGGTGCACTCGCAGAGAAGACACGGGATACAACAGGATACAACTCCAATACTTTATTAACAGAAGATGCGCAAGAACAAACTCATGAAAGAGGAAGAACCCAGAACGCTGTGCAGTGCTGCTTATATACTAACAGGTCAGATCTAGAACATTCTGCAACATACTGGCAAGTACGGAATCTTTCCAAGGTGACGTAATCTACTGACGTTACTGCACCATCATGTTCTGGGATGGTCTAGAAATTTCCATCGAAATGCAGTGACTTTTCGCGATCTCTACAACACCCGTCCACCGCTTTTCTTCATGTTTTCGGTCACGGTGACTTCAATGCAAATGAATCCTTGTCGCCCCCTGCTGTTTACAGTACATATACACACTTTTAACCTTTTAATCTTTTATCACTGACAACCACTGATAAACAATCTTACACCAAAATTTGAACCCTGGTCTTGCTGAATTATGCTGAAAAAGCCAAAGAGACAGTCCAGAATATTCCGTTGTCAGCACCAGCAAGGTTAATGACACTGAACTACACAGCACACTCACCAGACTGAGCATGGTGGCCGCTTCGCGCGGCATGGAGTGCGGGTAACGAGGCGTGTCGTGCAGAATGGAGTGGAAGAGGTCATCCTCGTCGTCACCGTGGAAAGGGGACTGACCAATCAGCATCTCATACAGCAACACCCCAAATGACCACCAGTCGACAGAAGCGTTGTACCGCAAACCTTTCAAAATCTGTTCAAAAGATGTGGCTTACAACCATGTGGATACATTTTTTTTGCTCAGACTCAGAGGAGGTGTAGAGAATGATGACAAGGCAATATGAGATTTCAACAGGTTGTTTCTGGCCAAAATGCCATCTTTCAATTCATACCAAGGTACTATCTGTGATTAAACATGTCCCAGCCCCCCCCCCCCCCCCCACAGCCCCTCCAGTTCATCCTTCATAACTGCCACACCCATACCCCTCCTGTTTTGGGTTTTTTTGTTGTTTTTTGTTGTTGTTTATTTGTTGTTCTTTTTTTTCTTTTATTTTTTCCTCCCTTTTTTTTTTTTTTTTTTTTGGGGGGGGGGGGGGGGTCGAAAGATGGGGGTGAGAGGTGGCTTATTGTTGTTGTTTGAGGTGTGTGTTTAGGGGTGGGGTATGGGGGTATTTTTTAGTAATGGTTGTCGCTAGTCTGTTTCTTTACACAACGCCGGTAACCATGCAAAACACAGACACAAACATGTTTTACTGCTTACCTCAGGGGCGATGTAGTCAGGTGTCCCACAGAATGTCGATGCCCTGTTGTCTCCAAACACCTTCTCCTTACACATGCCAAAGTCGGCAATCTTGATATGACCATCCTTGTCCAGCATCACATTGTCCAACTTGAGATCTCTGTCAAGTAAATGAGACCAGTCCACAAATCATTGTCCAACTTGAGATCTCTGTCAAGTAAATGAGACCAGTCCACAAATCATTGTCCAACTTGAGATCTCTGTCAAGTAAATGACACCACAAATCATGACTCGCAAACAGAATGGCTTCGGAACAGGTTCCCATGGTGCAGTGGCTAGCACTTTGGGTAGCACTTTAAACTACAAGTTCGAATCCCAAGTTAGCCATGCCAAGTTTTGCCTCCATCAGTCGGCTCCTATCTAGAGTGGGCATGCTGTGGGTCCAGCGGGAAAGCTATTGCCACATACTCAAGACTCAAACAACTGCACGGATGCAACGCAAGAGATTCTGTGGCTATGAAATGCCCTATGATGTGAACTAGGCTACATGGCCTGTATCACTGGTGTGGCAGTTTCCAGGCCTGGTTAACTCTTTGACGACGGAGCACAATTTCTGACACACGATTTCCTATAGGAAATCGTGTGTCAGAAATTGTGCTCCGTCGTCAAAGAGTTAAACCTAGGGCACATGCTGCAAGCCTGCAGAGCCTTCGCTTGCTGGTCGAATGGCTTTTTTGCTCACATGCTTCGAGTGTGCAGCGAGCGGACTGTGTCGCCAGCCTGACGCTGGACAATACACAAAGTGACATAGTAAAATTTGCCTCAGCTTCCAAGCCCTGTGTGGATTCTACTCATGAACTGGAAATGCCCGGTACCACTGAAGATGGGGAATCGTGACAGTAAATAAATGTGACGCTACGCCACGAAATGAGTCGGAAGTTACATGCAGCTGAATAGTGCAACACCCGATTTTCCGACCGAGGTGGCCATTTTGTTTCATGGGGTACGTCATTTCAACAGATCATAACTTCAAAAATAATTATCCGATTTTAATTTGGTTTTCACCATTGGATTCAGCATTAAAAATCCTGTAAGATCATATCAAAACCTCAAAAACTTCAAAAAGTGACTTCAGACTCAAATCGTGGGGGGGCGTCACAAATGGAATACAAACAGAATATTTTCCCATAGTGCTACCTACCTGTATATAATTCCATTGGAATGCAGGAACTGTAGACCACATGCTATCTCAGCTGCATAAAACCTGCACACAGTTTTATAAGTGAAATCTGATACAAGAGTTCCAAATACAAACAAGCTTTATTTATGAAACAGAGCACAAACAGAATAAAGCAACAGACTTCTCTCACAATATTTTAAACTTTCGTCTGTCGGTCGTGACAATGAATGTTCACTCCCTCAGAGATATCCATTGGATGTTCAAAGTCACGACAGATAAAGAGTTAAAAGACTTTGCTACCAATGTGAGAGGTCAGGTTCGAGTCCCACTCAGGGCACAGATTTTTTCCTTTTCGTGCAAGGCACCGTTCACTCGGGCCGATAGTCGGGGGGTTCTCTCCGGGTACTCTGGCTTCCTTCCCCTCTGCTTTGGAAATGTTCAGCCCACAAAATTTGAAATAAACGCAATTCTAAATTCCGAAACTTAAATAGCTGAGCTGACCCTTCGCACCACGTGATTGTTATGTGTTCATGTCCAATGTGTGAGAGAATGCGTGTGATTCACCTGAGCGTGCGTGTTGGAGTGGCGCTTTGAGCCAATTCAAGAAACTGGGTAAAGCACATATATATATATATAGTTATTATTATTATCACTATGTCAAAGTCACTAACAGAGGAACTAAGCAGTTTCCAAAAATATGATATGGACAGCCACATAAACAGTTTTGCAGGGTGGGGGAGGGGTTGGGAGGAAGGGTCCAACAACAAACACAAAGCCCATAATACTTACTGAGCTCGAGGAAAGTCAAACTTCCCAGACAGTTGTATGTGGAACATGAGGTCACCACCATTCAGGTACTCCATCACAAAGAACAGGTGACTCTGTAACCATATTAAAGCACAGCATTTTCAACAATCCACAGCACTTTGACTGTACATGTACCTTACAAACCTCCGTGGTTATATTATCTCTGTAAGCGCTTAGAGCTCACGGAGAATAAGCGCAAATAAATATCCACTATTATTATTATTATCATGGGGCGGTCGGTGGTCTAGTGGTTAAGAGACCTGTCACCAATGCGAGAGGCAAAGAATTTTTCCTTCTCGTATGTGGCACCGTTCATTCGGGCCGATCGTCGGGGATTCTCTCCGGGTACTCCGGCTTCCTCCCCCCTCTGCTTTGGAAATGTTCAGCCCACCAAATTTGAAAAATAAATGCAATTCTAAATTCCGAAATTTAAATAGATGAGCTGACCCTTCGCACCACGTGATTGTAATGTGTTTATGTCAAGTGTGTGAGAGAATGCGTGTGATTCACGTGAGCGTGCGTGTTGGGTTCAGTTTGCGGTGCTTTGAGCCGATTCAGGAGATTGGGTAAAGCGCCTATACAATACTCATTATTATTATTATTATTATCATTATGCTCCTAGCATTACAACTACTGTATCAGTCTCTCGCGACAGTGACAAAATAATAATAATAATGACAATACTTATAAAGCGCTGTAACCTATTGACAGATAATATTTCTGAGCGCTTACTTAAAGACAAAATTAAATAACGAGTGAAAAGGAAGAAATATATACAAAAATATGCAGAGGCATAAGACCTAGGCGTAACAACACGTATATACCGAGAACAGATCCAAACAGTTAAATGGATGAAAACAGATGGGTTTTAGATTTTTCTTGAACATTTCGAGGGAGGGTGACTGGCGGAGGAATGAGGGAGGGCATTCCAAGCTAAAGGACCAGCGTAGGAGAATGCTCGAGTGCTAACGGTAGTAAGTCTTAATCCAATAAAAGAGTGCGGCTGCCAAAATGGTGTGATAAATGCACTTGGAAGCAGTCACACATGCTACCGTCTCATCCAAGGGGATAACTCTGGAAGTGTTCACCCTGCAAACAACAACAAGAACAACAACTCACCGGTGTCTGGAAGGTACTGTGTAGATGGGTGAGGAAAGGGTGCTTGCAGCCGAGCGCTAAAACGCGTCTCTCTATCATCGTGCACTCCACGTCGTCATCTTCCAGCACCACGTCTTTCTTCAAGGCCTTGATGGCGAAGAACTTACCGTTGGCTTTTAGCTCAGCAAGCATAACCTGCATAAGCAGAGAGAAATCTGTGACAGGGCCATGCATTTCAGTTTGGTATGTAGACCACAACATGAAAGCGTCCAAATGGAATGGAGTATCGTGCCACTCACAGAGTCACAACTTTGCAAGTGGTATCCCCCCCCGCCCCCCCACAAACACACACACAAAATATGTCAGCTGACATCTACACCTAGTTATTGTCATGGTGAACTGAACATCAGAATAAGGTGATCCCCTCCCCCCACCCCCCCATCACACACACACACACACACACACACACACACACACACACACACACACACACACACACACACACACACACACACAAGATGCATTACCAGTATACTGAAGGTGGCAGTTCCAACACACCAACCCCGGTCCAAACCCAGTAAGTTGCCGAGTGCAAAATACAGCCAAATAGACTCTTTGATGTGACAGATGACACAACAAATTTCAGTTTACGGTCTGATAGACAGAACAAAATTGAAACAGCTCATTTTTTTTAAATTTTTTTTCCGGTATCCTCCCCTGTATACCACGTCCGCCGTGTGTGTGTGTGTGTGTGTGTGTCCGTCGGTCTGTGTGTGTGTGTGTGTGTGTGTGTGTGTGTGTGTGTGTGTGTGTGTGTGTGTGTGTGTGTGTGTGTGTAGCGCGCACTGAGTGCTCCGGCTCTTGGGCAGACTTTCTGCGCCATACAAGAACAATTTATTATTATTATTATTATTATTAAATCCTATCTGGAGACTGACCTTTCCAAAGCTGCCTTTGCCGAGCACCTTGAGAAAGTTGAACTCGTCCACTGTGAACTTGCGTAAGACGGGTGGCGCTCGCTGCATCTGTTGTGATGGCTCACCACCCTCAAAGATTTCCTGGTAAGCCTCATCATCACTGCCTTCGCTCTGCTCGTCCTCCCTATCCAGCGATTCATTCTGAAAAAAAAAAAAATCACAAAGGTAGGTTTGGTCATCTAGAACTAATATCATTCATTGTACTCTATAAGTATTCAATAAATTACAGGTAAGTACCTATCAATTGAGTTTGTCTGGTATTTTATTAATCAAAATTTACTCGACATTTCTGACTTATAATTTCTGACTTATTTTTATTATGCGCATGCTGGAATAACTTTATTTCACTGATCTAACAAAAATGAAATTGATGTGCACTGTGCAATTGAAAAAAAAAGTTTTTTTCCCCCCAAAGTTCATCTTTAGACTTGGTTTTATATTTTACATACCAGAACTGGCTCAACATAAAACATTTCTTGAAGAAAGAATGCAGGGTGGAGCCTACTTTGCTTGAAACATTCTCCAGTGCAAATACAGCATGATCTCCCTGAGCACAAGCTAAGAAAAATGTCTGCAGCAGCTGAATCTGTCTGGGGAAAGGGGAGAGAGAGAGTGGGGGGGGGGGGGGGGGGGCTAAAGCGAATGTATCCCAGGAAGGACGGGTAACTTACAGCAGACTGCGACATCTTGCTGCCAAGGGCTGGTCTCCCTTTCTTGGCGCCGCTGGGTATCTGTTGTAGAGCTTCAGCCAACAACTTCTGATTGACACCGCACAGATTGGGCATCAGGGCCTGGCATCGCCTGTGGCAGTTCACCCCACACACTGCACACATACAGCAACGGCCATGCTCATTTTGCAAACGTGATGAAAGAAAGTCTAGCACCCACTAATAATAAAAGGAACAACAATAAAACTACCAATGTTTCAGTTGAAGCCTTCACTATGGTCAGACAGACAGAAACAGGAAATGAAACACTTAATTTTTTTTTTAATATGACAGCAAAAGTCTTCTACAAGAGTTCACAGTGAACAATCCCCTACATTAACTCTTTCAACACCAAGGACCACGTTTCCGGTCCGGCATCGTCGCTGCGCTACTGAACGGCTGTCACCAATATCACGGCGATGAAGCATGGGTTCTAGCCCAGGTCAAGCTTGTGATATGTGATACCGGGTTTTCCTGGCTACCGGGCTGCTCATCGGGGGTTGTTCTCTGGGTTATCCGGCTTTCCTCCCTCCAGCAAAATTGTAAAAAATATAGGATAGGTATTGGGTGGCGCTGCACCGCAGAGGCGCGTTTCCCCCGGGGGAAGCAGCCCGAATTTTCCGAAACAAAAGGGATAATAAAGCAGTAAAAAAAAAAAAAATTTAAATAACACCAGAGCCAGAAAGACCGCATACGCCCTCCGGGGTCACACAATTCACCGTAAATTTCAAATGCCTGGACGGCACCTGCAGTCCTTTGTGTCCAGGCATCGTATGGGATGGGACCAGATACCCGGTACTAGGTGTGAAAAAATTTCTTGTGCTTTTTTTTTTCTTCCCATTTTTGCAAAGCCCCTCAATCGTCTAGTTTCCAGGGAACGTCATGAGAGAAAATGCCTGTGTTGAATGAGTTAAACGACCTGTTTGAGGGTGGATGTGTACATTCAACATTTCCATTGTCCCAAGTGCCCAGACAAGAAACTTATCCATGCACACTTTTCCAGTTATTTGACTGAACACAAGCACGACTATCTGAAAACTCACTTTCACACTTGACACCTTGTCTGAAAAGCCCGAACAGAAGAGATCCACAGTGGTCGCAGAAAGTGGGCGACATGTAGTTGTTAATCTTGAAGCGGTGAGGTACGTTGATGTTAAATCGCTCTGTCAACAGCTGTAAAATAAGACAAAATATCACATGTTGTCCATTCACACATTCATGTTTGTTTAGTTCGATAAGGCAAACTAACATTAAACATGCAAATGCATGTTTGCACGTGCACACACACACACACACACACATCTACCCACACCTGTGGAAGCACGCACACAGTCGCATATACACGCATGCACTGATCCACACAATCCTTGTTGAAGTATGGCTTACCATAGTTTCCCTGCTTTCTTTAGCGCTGCCTGGACATTTCCCAAGGATTTTATCGTGACACTTTTTGTGAACAGCACAGTGACAAACTGAAACAAATAAGGTGACAATTTCATCAGCGTGAACATACATACCAAGCACAAAGCGATCATCCTACAATGCGCAACCATGCAAAAATAACATTTATTGCCATTAAATCCGTATGCTTGGAAACACAACAAAACAATTAGCAAAACAAAACAAAAAAAATCAGAACATCACATGAAGATTAGTTCATTTAAAAACTTGTTGTTGGAGTATTACAATACAATGATATTGTTGTTCAAAGAAGCATGCTAAATTACACAAAACTAACCATGTGTATTACAGTTCTATCGTGTTCCAGCATGTTACGCATGTAAGCAAGTACATCTGTAAAAAAAAAAATTTAATAAAAAAAAATAATAATAAAAATAAAAAAAGTTGTTCAGAACTGTCAAAAAACAAAACAAAACCAAAAATATTACACAAAACTCATGCCATACCTTTACACTGGTATCCCTGTCTGTTGAGTCCCCTGCAATACCAGGAAAGAAACGTGAGGAGGAATTCAAACGACCACTACTGCTCATGGTAAGACAAAAATATGGGCTGTTTAGTGCAGTTTGGCATGATTTTAAGTGCTGAAGAGGAGGACACACAATTTTGGAAGAAAAGTTTTAGAATTACCTATGTGCAGTTTGGTTTGTTTTGGCATGATTCCAAGTGTTTCAAAGGAGGAAACACTTTAACTCCTAACTGTCCACAGCCCCCCCCCCCCCCCCCCCCCCCCACACACACACTATATGACAAGACTTACCAAAACTCAAGAGACCGCTAAACAGCACTGGACACCACTCCACAACACTATTACGCAAGGCATGGGCACTCTCCACTACGCCCTATCCCTTCCCTTGCCTCGTCCAGCCGCAGTAGATTGCAAAATCTCTCATAATCCCTTTGCCTGCTCAGGGCAGTCTTGTTTATGGCTCATACGGCTGTGAGTACGTCACACGTGGTTTCATTATCATTGTAACGGGACTTGTCTCTTGTTGTCTACCGCCCTCACGCCAGTGGGAACTGCTTGGGGCAAGTTCTAAGGGGGCCCGACTGAGTGTGCCGTTAGCTATTACGTGGCCAATACCCAAACTAGCAGTGACCGTGATATTCACAAGAGGGTGTGAAATCGCCGAGCTGTCTGGCTAGCGTTGACTGGGTGGCGTTGACTGATCGCCGGAGTGTGACGCAATATGACGGCACGTTGCGCTGTCTCTCGGGCGGACTGCTGGCCTCGAGGTTGCATAATATTGTC